>JAJOZX010000887.1:0-400000 GCA_023014485.1 Bathynomus jamesi | reverse complement strand
AAAAAAGGGCGACGCAAATAGTATTTCTATTAAGCTTCTCATGGTGGAACACGAGACCGATTTGACGTATGGTAGGTGATCGTTTAAACAAAAAATCGAATAAGATAAACTAAATTTGATGCCAAAACAAATTTTCACCATAATATACAATTTTATCCTTAAACTATAACAAAAAGAATTAATATGATTTTTAAAACGAAATAGATTCTATTTCGGGGGAACTTATTCATTTTTCCACTTTTACGCAACTATTTTGTTTCAATACAAATTTATCTTTAAGATACAATTATATCCTTAAACTATAACATAAAAACGTTAATATAATTTTTAAAACAAAATAGATTCTATCTATGGAATGAATAAGTCATATTTGGTAAAAACTCGCCCCCAGAATTCGCGGCTCTTCCAATTACAACCCAATGGGTGAGGCATGAGAACGAATCCAGGATCTCTGGTTGACGGAAAGTCTCGCTCTCTTACAGGAAACTCGCGAATCGAATATTGTGGTAGGGATAATCGGGGTCGCGTATATAAAAGGGAACATTTTCAGCTGGATCCACAACAGTGATTTTATCAACGTCTAACCACACATTCTCTCATTATGGACACTTCCAGTCAGACACATCAGCTTTACTGCTCCCAGCAATTGTTTTAAAACGGGGCCCTCTCTGCAGGGGCTATGCTTCATCTTTTCGCAGCGGCTGACCGGAACGCCCACTTTCAACGCAATCCATTGCAGAAATTTGTGACGACGAGAAAGAACCAGCGGGAAACACCCTCATTTGAAATGTGAGTAATTACGTAATAATTTAATTTGTGATTCATTCTCGGGCTATATACCGGGTGTCCGAGAATTATCTGTACAATTTTTGGCTGTTATTAAAAGTCAACCATGAAGTGTAGAAATTCCAGTGTTGTCCCATTTTACTGAGAATCTCATTATGTTTTTTCTGATACCACGATTTGACAAGTTTTTTAGAAATGTACGCGGGTGACAGACATTGATGATTTAAAAGCAAGAATCACAGCTGCTATTGAGCGAATTGATGTGGATATGCTGCAGCGTACATGGCAACATTTGGAGTATCGATTGGATGTTTTGCGAATCACTAATGGTGCACATATCGAATGTTTGTAACAACGTTACTTTAATAAACGAAACTTTTGAAAATACAGATTCTAAATAATCTTGTTTAAGAATTTTACGTGTGTTATCAAGAATTTTATTAAAAGATGAAATTGTACAGATAATGTTCGGACACACTGGAATTTCTAAAAAACTTGTCACAACTTGGTATCAGAAAAAACTTAATGTGATTCTCTGTAAAATGGGACAATACTGGAATTTCTACACTTCATGGTTGACTTTTAATAACAGCCAAAAATTGTACAGATAATTCTCGGACACCCTGTGTATATATATATATATATATGTATATATATATATATATATATACACACACACACACATCGTATCATTCAATGCTTAACCCTTGCAAGTGTTAGTTAATTTATAAAAAGCCTAATAAACGAAGTGAAAAGATATCTGCCCAGGGGTTCGAGACTCTGCGACGGGGTTAGTAGCCCAGCTAATCTTCCTTCCTGAAAATGTCATTTAGATAGTGAATTTTATTATGCGATAAAGGTATCCTTTGAAAGTGAAATTTTATTATGCGCTTGTTTCCCTGTACGTGTTAACTTAAAAATTTATAGTACGTTCGACAGGTTGGTTTTTAGAATTACTAAAACTTTAAAGGTAGTGAATTGCTGCGGTCCCGGGTTCGCGAACCGGTGCTGACAGATGATGAGAAGCACATCCAGCTAATCTTCCTTTTGAGCTCAGTTAGGCTAGTTGCTTTGTGTTTATTATTTGATCCGGGTTTCTATCCCGCATTTTCTCTTATTGTAACTCCTTGTAACTCTTTCTTCACATATATATATATATATATATATATATATATGGAAGTATTTGATCAGGGCGCCCTAATCGTCATTTTTTCTTGTTGTAACTCCTTGTAACTCTCTCCTCCCATATATACATCGCGGTGTCCTGACATATAAATGCCTGTTTACTACAGGTTACTGTGCTAGGCTTTCTGTAATTAATGTATTCTATTAAATATTTACAGAGTGAATTTTGTTTATCAAATGTGTGGCGGTGTGAGTGTGTAAGTGTGGCGGTGTGAATGTGTGAGTGTGGCAGTGCTCTACAAATCCCTCTTCTCACCTCACGCTCTGTGTTCGTACCATTTTCTAAAACCTCGTTAGGTGTGAATGGTTGTATGACGAAGCCAATGATTCCAGAATGTTTATATATCTGTATGTGTTTTTATGTGTAAAATAGCGATGCATGCGTTACTTTATGGTATATTGAACTCTTTCACCTAAAGAGGCCTTATGTATAGAATTGCAAGGATAGTAACTGATATTAAACTCCGCCAACATGTTCTGAAAAGCTCAGCCTATAAATTGTTTCCCCCATATCTGTACAAAAATAGCCTGAAACCCTGTTTTCTTTCAACATCAGCGTTTTGATAGCTATAGCAACTGTTTCAGGTGATTTATTTTTCAGAGGAATTAGCCACAGATATGTAGAGAATACATCTATTATGAATAGGATGTAGCGATAGCCATCATTATATACTGAATATCTTTGCATGTCTGTTAAATACGTTTGCTAAATAGTCAATCGAAGCCGCTGTTGTCCTGGCTGTTTCAAACCTTTTTCTGACCGGCTTATGAAGTGTATAAGCATCCTGCTCCCGCAAAAATCTCTCAACATCTTTTTTCCCTACTCCATTATTGTAAACACCAATGTACAGTCTATCAACACCGCCAAAGGAAGCTGGTTTGAAATGTCATAATAGCCTTTTCTTATTATGTTAGCCATTTGCGTATTTTAGAGATACGTGGATAGGGTTGGTACGTTGTTGTTTGGTATCTTCTTTCTCCTCTTCAGAGATGCCACCGTTGGGGATGATGGCGTACTCAGTTGTGGCACATGCGAGACTTGATCCAAGTCTTTTAACCTATTCAGATTTCCTATCAATGTTTTGAGGACATTTATTTGTTGTAGTCTTGGTTTAATATGCTTCCATCCAGATGGTGAGGGACTGTTCTACTTTTTCACCAGATCATGAACAATGTCGACGATACTCGATCCCTGTACCCTTGTTCCTTCAATAATGACCTCTCCTGTATCGGTCCACTGTATGATGGGGTCCTCACTCAATAGATTATAAAAACTTAAGCCTTTATTCCTCAATGTATGTAGGAGACTGCTTTTTAATACATGCTCGATGTGTTGCGTTCCGTTATTCTTTGGGTGTTCATCTCTAACGTCGGCCTCAGGTCCTATGTCACCATGGTCATCATTGCCCGCGCTGTGTCTAATAACCACGGGGATCTTCGTACTCATGAAGAAATTTCTGCAGAGCCTCTTGGTACAAGATCCTTTTCTCATCAGGTGACTTTTCACTGTTTAATAGGTCTATCAATTCGCTTTCCATTCTTTTAAGCCTGCTTTTACGGGGTCTAGAACGGTGTCTGGACTCTGAACTTTGCAGTGAAGCATACACCTCGTGCTGAATCACTACCACTTTCTTCATTATATTAATTAATCTAGTCAGTAAAGGTCCCAAAACTGAAAATAAGATGGGGAAGAATGATCCCCCTCTTTTTACAATAATTCGCTTTTTCCTTCCCACAGTTTGACTTTTACGAGTGAGCGCACTAATTATGTTCTTGTAACGACGTAGGCGAGCCTTCTGAGGGGATTTCATTGATTTCATTGGTACATTCCATTTTATAACATTAAGGCGGATTTCACAGATGCATTTTAAAAAGTCCGAGCGATATTTTTAATAAACAGGCTCGTTTGGAAATATATTCGTTCTTAGAAGCACCCTAAACGTGTTTCGCGGATGACGGTCACAAAGCAAATAGCCGTAACTTGACTTGCAGCTTCTTTATAAACCTCCAAAAACACCTCACGCTGATTCGGGACTATTTGATTGGCTAATACCCCAATTTGTGACACATCTCTACGTTGCTCGAATAAGATTAGATAATGTGTATTTAACGACACATCGCGCATGTATCTATTTTTGAAAAAATAGATTCTGACTGATGAAGAATATGCTTATGTTAAGATGGTGGGAGAACACTATAAATGTCTCGGCATTTCCAACATGAGATCGTCAATTACAATGACTCTATGCTCATTCCCCTTTAGCGAATTAACGTCATATACGCCTTTGTCCAATAGCACGTCGAATAGCACCATATTACTTTCTGCACAAATTTTGAGAACATCTCCCCCTTATCTTCAATGATTTTAAGCATAAACTTAGTTTTACCACATCCTGTAGGGCCAGATATAATACACGTGGACGGTCTTGTGAACCTGAATTTTTCAACAGATTCCATCTCTAACACGTCACACCCCTAAGTGGAACATTTACAAAATATAACAGAATTTAAGTGTTGCTCCTTATATTCTTGTTTTTCTTCTTATTCCACAGAACCGTGAATGACGATGAGGTACAGTCCCCCTTCATCGATATTACAGACGACCCCGATGACAGTGTAGTTGTGGTTAGAGACTCCGTCCCCGCTGACGAACCCTCACCATTGACATCTCCACCGTTCAAAGCGGAGGCACCATGATGAAGAACCTTCCACGTCGGGTATAAAACGTGCCAGGAGTGTACTGGTTGCTAGACCCCAAGTAATAGAGCCCCAGCCCTCTATGTCTTACGACACAACCTCCAAACTAGCACCTTCCTCAATTAAATTTGTACCCCCTTATTCCTGTTCAATTCCGGGTACATCCTCCACATCAGCAGGTTCTCGCTCTGTTGAGGAAGGGATAATATTCGTACTGGTGCGCAACGCTGACCCCATCCCGGCTCTGACTAGAAATCGGATTTAGTCAGGGTTGACCCTCGAACCCTGTATAGTAACGGTGTTGTACACGGACTGCGGCGCGTAGTTGAACGTATTGTGGAGTTTGCCCCTCGAAACCGCGACGAACGTGAAGTTAGGATGAGGTTGTCCTTCGGGTTCGGGTCAGATGACGGGGATGTAGATGATTTTTCGGTAGTAATACCATTCAGACACTTGGCTGATGTAGATATACACTATATCTTGGGGCGTATAAAGAAGGCCTCTCTCAAAGTAGTACAGCCTTCAATATGGACAACTTCACGGTAGATATTGAGAGAGTATTCCCGGTTGCGGAGTACAGTGCCACACCTTATACTCTTAACTTCAATTCTCAGGCTATTTACAAAAGGCATATAAACGCCGATCGTGGTTGTGGCTTTATAGCAATAGTCTTGGCCCGTATGTTTACTGAGCTAAATACACGGTGAGCTAAATACACGGGCCCAAAAAATTTGGTTGCCTACGATTGTGCAGCGTGGTCGTAAACTGGTTTCAGATTGCAAGCTTGAGTTTGTAATATGGGTCCTGAAGAGCTGAGAAGGGTAGAGCAGGAAATGAATGTTCGCATAGTTGTATTTGGAATGGATGATCGTCGAAGGACTGTGTTTATTTTTAAAAGCTGTGTGAGAGATCGCGCGAGACCTCTACTTATTTTAGGACTGTCAGGGTCAACGTATCTCCCCATCTGCAATATAACGGACGTTTACGCGAATTATGATAAAAGTCGAAAATATGGAAGGCATCAGGATTTGTGAAAGGGCTGTTTCGAGTTTGCAGATGATACAGTGAAGCATTGTAAGGATGTAACATGGTATGTGAGCAGTGTAAAAGCCCCATATGTGAAAGTCGTGTAGTTGAAGCTGAGAAGAGGGAATGTAATGTGTGCAGACGTACATTTTTCAATGATAAATGTTTTGAGCTACATAAGTCAATTGGAACTTGCAGGAAAATGAGAATCTGTGAATGCGGTATGTTTCATATGATGGATAATTGGGGGAATTTCAAGCATAAATGTGATGAAATTCAGTGTCCTACATGCCATGAGAAATATAAGGCGGACGGAGTAAAGCATGTATGTTATATGAAAGATGCTAAGCCTAAAAATAAACCCTGTATAACCGTGTACTACGATATAGAAACTTACACAAACCCTGAAACAAAAGAGGTTATCCACATCTACTCGTAAGCCAGACTATCTGCGATGAGTGCATAGAAGTCGAGTGTGATGAGTGTCACAAATGTGGTAAACGGAGAAACGTTTTCAAAACGATCGCACACGACAGTCCTGTAAAACTCTTTGTATCCTATATTGTCAAGTTAGCGGACAAGTTAAAAAAAATGACTGTGTATATTCTTGCCCATAACGGCCCAAAATTTGGCACACAATTCCTTTATAAGGAACTGCTTGAACACGAGTCATCGGAGGGATTCACGGGTGATCCCCTGAAAAGAGGAAACAAACTTACACAGATGCAAATAAGAGGTAATGTTCAGTTTAAAGATATTTTTTTATTCACATCTTGTAAACTAGCCAAGCTACCCAAGGTGATGGGCGTAGCCGCCGAAGTTTCAAAAGGTATTTCCCTTACTCTTTCCTCAATAGCGTCATTTTAAATTACGTAGAACTACCTCCCACCAAACAATACTTTAACTACACCAACATGAATGATGGTGAGCGTGAAGATTTTGACCGCTACAACAACAGTTTTAATGAAGCTAATCCTTACAATATAGCTGATGAATGTGAGCGTTATTGCATGAATGATGTGCGCATGCTTAAAGTATATTTCCAGGCCTTTAGAAGGATGTACATAGACCGTTTCAAATGCGATCCGCTGCAAGTCGCAACCACAATCGCACCATTGTGCTTTACTGTGTTCAAGAGTAATTTCATGCCCAAAGACACCTTAGCCGTCATTCACAGAAACAACCTTCGCAGTTATGGACACAAGGCTATTTACTGGCTCATACACATAGAGCAGCAGACCGAGTATACATAAAACACGCCCGCAACACGGGAGAAGTACCCATTAAGGTTAATGGTCGTGTTTCTTCGGTTGATGGTCTAAGCGAAAACCGTGCCACTAGTGAGAAGACTGTGTACTCCTTTAACGGTTGCTGGTGGCATGGATGCCCACGTCCTGAGTGTGAAATCGCAGGAGATATCCACGGTAGATCTCCTGCCGACAGTCTTGCATGGACCCGCACCCGCGATCAGCTTATATGCACCCAGTTCACTCACAAGATCTTGTGGGAGCATGAGAATGACCCACGGATGGAAAGAGATGGACAGTACCGTGAAGAAATAAACACGATCAAGCGTTGAATGGTGTTGAATCCTCTCAAATGCGGGGATAGCTTGTTCAGAGGGCGTACAAACCCATTCAAGCTATACTTTCCGCCTACGGAGTGCGTGAAACTCCATTACTACGACTTCTGTTCTTTATATCCCTACGTGATGAAGAACAATCCGTACCCCGTAGGTGCACCTGAAAAACTGGTGGGACCTGACCTGCCCACCATCGAGGAGTTCTTAACAAATATGAACAAGTACTATTTCGGTGTTTCTTTCGTAGACGTGCTTCCCCCTCGCGATTTATGGATGCCGATCTTACCCGTCGTTATAGATCACAAACTCATGTTTCCCCTGTGCGTGAAGTGCGCAGAGGAGAATAATGGTTCCTGTAATCACACAACCAACCACCGGAAGGTCAGACGTGTATATACAAGTCTTGAGCTGTCCCTAGCCGTCCGCCATGGTTACAGAATATTGAAGATATATGAGGTGTGGAGGTTTTAGGAACTCCCCAACCTTTTCACGCCGGATATAAATACTTTTTTGAAGGATAAAGTAGAAGCATCAGGCTACCCGCATGGGGTTGACAGCGAGGGTGAAAAATCGGCTTATATTCAGCGTTCCCGTGACCGTACCGGGATACAACTTGACCGGGCCCAAATTGTTAAGAACCCTGGCAAGCGCTTTCGTAAAAAGTTGTACCTAAATAGTCTTTGGGGAAAATTTGCACAGAACACATGCAAGGGGAACGTTCACTTAGCCCAAAGTTATAGTGAAATCTGGGATTATGCCAACGCCCCCGATAAAGAGGTCATGGAGATCGTGAATGATGGTAACGTACATAATGAAGTACATCACCGAATTGGCCACAGATACCTCACGTGTTACAAACATACCTATAGCCAGCTTCACAACGGCATACGTACGCATCAAACTTTGGGGACTACTGCATTCTCTTGGGCGGAGGGTGCTGTACGCTGACACAGATAGCGTAATATTCCCAGAGTGGGAGGGTGAATACACGCCGCCTATTGGGGAATTCCTCGGAGAGTTGACTGATGAAATCAAGGATAAATGGCGATGGTGCATACGCTGACTCCTTTGTATCAACAGGGCCAAAAACTTACGGGGTGCTGGTGAGGGCGGGGGAAGAGCTGAAATATATCGTGAAAGCGAAGGGCATCACGCTTAACCTTGCGAACGAACCGACGGGTCGTTAACTTTGATTCGTTGAAGGATCTAGTGTGCTTAGAAGATGAGGGTGACCAACCACCCCAACTGACTGTAGGAACCCACAATTTTCGGGCACAGAAACTGGGGTGTGTGAGGGAACTTAGGGGCACAAAGGTGTGTCGTAACACCTATAGGAAATGTTACTCGGTGCCTGGCACCTATGATACCGTACCCTTTGGGTACCATATTAGCCGACTGTTACATATGTCTATTGTTAACATGTTTATTTATTAGGTATATTTGAATATGTAAATGTTTCAATTAGAGTTTCATTTTCTCCTTTGTGTGTGTGTGTGTGTGTGTTGTGCGCGCGCGTATGTACAGGAAAAGTCCTAAGCTCCGCCCACTGAAAGATCAATCAAAGGGCTACGTGACTCCTTCTACTACCTGGGCATATCTCTAACCTTACGTGCTCAGTTGGCCTGTGCATGCTCTGGCTCTCAGAAATATATTTGAAGAATTCTCACGTAGACAAAAAATAGTGATGGCGACTTTTGATATTGCGTGTTCGACGTTTATGAAGTGGTATTTGTTAAAGTCGGAAGATGTGGTAAATACTGAAAGACGGCCTGTCCCCCTCTCTGAGACTTTTAAGGCTACATTGAACCGTGCGAAGCTTGAGGAAGAAGATGTTCAAATACTCTATGGATATTCTGTCGAGAGCATTGCCGGATTTCGCGGCACAAACGATGTAAAGGACTACGTTGTAGGGCTAAACTGTATAAAAGCGTACATATGCCGTGAACGAAACAACGCGTGCAGAAGAGGAGCAACGGGTATGGGTAGTGAGTCTTGTAGATGAGTGGTATGACTGGCGGTATTATGTCATGCTGTATCATACCGAGTACGCGTACCCTGCGGCTGAGAATGTAAACTTTGTCAACATGGACAAGCTAAAGTACGTTTACCACTACATTCATATATATCATGACCAGGTTCGCAGTGAGGTTGTGGCTAAAGGCCTGTGTGAGTTTTAATAGAATTTAGAGACGAGTAGCGACTGTTAAACAAAAAGGATAAATACGGGCACATGTTTCTCTGAAATAGTGGGCAGGATTGTTAATGTGTTTAGTATGTGGAAATGAACGTCTAGTGCGCATTCTGATAAAACATTAAAACCGATATTGCACCATGTATCGGAAAAATTGCCCGGTATAATGGGTACAAGTACTCGCGTGATTCTTTCATGCTGGAACAAACCCGTACACGAAACATTAACGCATGGTATGACTCACTCCTCCACACCTGTCTCCGAGCCAAACCGCGCACCTGTTGCTCATAATCATCTCAGAGCTTGTGTTCAAACGTAAAACCGGTGCCATTAACTATGTACTTGAAACGACTTGTTGACAAGCAAACTCTGTTAAACGTAATGTTGTTTATTTAAGTGTTAAGGAGATGAATAGAATCTCCGTGATAGTTGAGAAGAGGGGTGAGGATTGTTATAAAATACCTGCAGGTGTAAGTACAAGAATAGAACAGATTAGTGATACCCACTCATATGCCATTGTTTTTACACTGTGTATAAATAACGATCAGCCATGCAGTGATATACGACTGATGTGGAAGAATGCATCTGATAATAACGTTCTTGTCTCTACGCGAAACCGCATTATCCTCGACAGAATGTTTGAAATCGTTGGTTTCCGCAAACTAAAACCTATATTAGACGCACGTTTTACGGAGATGGTTTATTTTGATACGGTTCTTGAATGCGCATACACCGCTCTGCTCGACGGGTTTACCGAATGTAGGAATGAACATGGTGAGAATGGTCTAGAGCTGGATGCTTATTTAAAAGGTGTAGACTCTTCGAATTATCATGAACTTTGGTGCAAAAGATTTGAGCGGTACAGGGCAGAGCACACTTACACTGTTCACCCTGAAGAGTTGTATCTTTATATAATGAACAGCTGTCGTTACGACTTAGAAGATTATTTCAACTACCGCTATGCGTTGTGAAGAAGAGTTCACGATTGAAAAGCTCGGATCGGTAAGAAAAAACCCTCGATTGGAAACGAGTGTTTATAAACTTGAATTTAATAATGATGTTGTGGCTGACGACGCCCTCTTTGTGCGTACTTTTGATTGTATTCTGTCCGTGTTTAAAGATAACTTGCCAACTAATTGTAAGGTGGGCACAAAAATAGTATTCAACGATATGAAGGCTCTTTACACGAGTATAGGCACCAGCACACCTTGAGTGGTGAAATAATGCTAAATCGTATTTATTGTATAGTACAAAGCAACAATGATGTAACTATAGACTCGATCATGTGCAAGTTTAGTATTTTAGTTAAGCGCGGTAGAACATAAAGTTTATGTATTTTGATTTTATATAAGTTTTGCTGTTTATATGTATATATTAATGGGTATACAGTTTTATCCTGTACTAATATTATTATTTAAGAATGTGTGTATATATATCCTTCGTTTAATGTGTGTATTTTTGCTGTATATTATTTTTGAATGTATATTTATTTCTTATATATTCCATGCATTATTTTCCCTTAACTCGTCTAAATAAACAGAATGATGTAATGGTGTTTTATTTATTTCTTTTGGTTGTATATATAAACGATATTAAGGAATAACTGGGGAGACGGGAATATATGTACAGTATATATATATATATATATATATATATATATATATATATATATACACACACCAAATAGCTGGTTACGCCTTCTAAGCCGACTGACGGATTTCGAGTTCTAAGCCAATTGATGCTGTGAAGATTTCTTATTATGCGTCTGCTTCTCGCAACCGATGGATAATCTGTCTTCTGCGCTCTCTCTCTCTCTCGCTCTCTCTCTCTCTCTTAGGTTAGGTATAACCCTTTGGGGGGGTGAGGCCTCCAAACTTCTCCCCCAAAGAGGCAAGCTAGACACCCTCCAGCTTGCTGGGGCAATTCCTCACTTTTTTGGTACCCTGGGGGTTGACACTGGGGGAGGGGGGTTGGCACCTTGCAATAAGAGGGTGGGGTGGGTGGCGGCACTGGCACTCATTTGATCAACATTGCAATTGCATATGTACTCTTCCATTTTGCGACCATACTACTTAAGTAAAGAAAAGAAAACCATCAATCGTTCCACTGAAGTTCAACCTTTGAGCTCAGGAGAAAATTCTTCAGATGAAGACAGTGATAATGAGATAATGGAAACTGAAGCCTGTAGTTTTGAAAATACTGGATGCCAAATGAGAATGTCTTTGCGGCATGTTGCAATGCAGGCAGATAGATTTCGTGTATCAGACCGTACTACTGCTGCTATTGCAACTGAAAATTTGATAGACGTTCGTATGATCACCAAAGAAAATGACCATCTCGCAATAGACAGAAGTAAAGTTGGGAGAGAAAGAGAAAGGTTTTGAAAAACACTGAAAAGTGATAAAGTGAATCCTATTACCTCCATATACTTCGATGGTCGAAAGGATCAGACTTTAAGTAAAGTAAAAATCGATGATAGGTGGTACAATGAAAAGAAGAGTGAAGAACATTATGTAATGATTGCTGAACCAGGTTGAGAGTATATTACCCATCAGACACCAACATCGAGTAAGACTGCAGACATACAAATTCAGTATTGTCACTTATTAAAGAGAGACATCTACAAAATGATATAGCTGTAATAGGCTATGATAGCACAAATATCAACATTGGTTATAAAGGAGGTATGAGGTATGTTATGGAGAAAGCACTTGGTAGGCCATTTCAATGGTCCATTTGTATATTTCATACAAATGAATTACCTCTAAAACATATTTTTGAAACACTGGATGGTACAACATCTGGGGCAAGTACCTTTGGTTGTCCTATTCGAAAAGCCATTCAATTTTGTGAAAACAATCCAGTAGTACAATTCAAACCTATAAATAGTCGTAAAGAACTATTATATCTACCACAACACATTGTTGATGATCTTAGTGGAGATCAGCAGTAATTATATCGCATTATTTCAGCAATTAGTTGATGAACACCTTGCTCATATAAAACCAGGTGCTCTTATTCATACAAGATGGTTAATCTTGTTAATGGAGTTTGCATGCTTCATGTTTGAACAGTGAAAAAATACAAAGAAACTTTACACATTAACACAATTAGTAGGGCAGCTAAACAAGTTGAAGTGGACAATCCGGACAAAAGCACCAAACTTTCCCTACTTGTATATTTTGGACCAACAATTAAAAATATCCCCGGAACCACCTTCAGAGACCATTACCTGGCCGCCATATTGGATTTCAAGATGGCCGCCATAGACAAAATGGAATTTCTGATATAAGTTTCAATAGAGAATTCCCTTGGCATGTTTGGCATCAAACTATATGTTTTTTGGCATGATCAGATCAATAAAACAACTTTTAAGCTGATCAGAAGTATGTTTACTGCAGAAATCACACTTCGTACAACATATACAGTGAAAATCGTGAATATTTTAACACAAAAACCATGTTCAAGAAAACCATGTTTAAGAAAAATCAACGAAACTATAACAATTGAAGATTTCACCCACCAAAAAGTAGACCTTTAGCTCTATAACTGAATGTGGGAGAGGAAAATTGGCAAAATATGTGCATTTTAAAAAATGAAATTCTACAAAGGTCAAAATGCTACCCTTTCATATTTGCACAATTTTCATGCATTATTCGTGGTTCTATAGAAAACTTGTATTAACAACATTTGTAGAGTAAGGGCAGGGCTATTAAATGGGCACCATAAAATGGAAATATCTTGGCATTTAGCATTGCAATGCCTACTGTCCCAACTCACCCCCTGTCCCGAACTGTCCCAACTCACCCCGCTCGACGCTATATGTTAAACTGCACAGTTGCAGCTACACAGTTCTGTACACTTCCACCTGGCCTTCTTGCAAGCACACCTGGTGCCACATCCACTCTTGCTCTTGCAGCCGCATTTGACCAATTCGCTGCAAGCTTTAGATGCTACTGGTCTTGTGGTCCAAACTGGTGTCCATGACTGGGACTCTTCGCTAAAGGTCCATCCCCATCCTTCAGGAGTTGGAAGATTCTGTTCACTTCTCTCACAGGTCGACCATATTCCTCCCTGGTATGTGACCCTCCTGGTGTGTTGGAGAAGAGCATCCTGAGTTGGTGGGATAGTCTCCATAGCTTTTCCCTTCTGACAGAACATGACCTTTCTTGCCTCATCTACACGTTCAATGTCACTGGTGTTGTCATAGAGGACAACTGTGTACCGTTCAAGAAGCTTGAAGTGGGGAGTTTCGGCGTCAACATCTGCAAATGGATTTCGTGCCATGAATGTGAATGCTTGTGTTACCTCAGGGTAATGGTGCCATGCTGCCCATGCCGTATTCTTGCCCCTTCCGTAAAAGGATGATGTTGTATCACATCCCGTGAAGCAGTGAAACAGTGGTAGGGATGTGCATCTCTCTTCACCCAAAGAGGCACAGATTGTGTTAATATGATGGTAAGTGAAGTTTTTCCCAGTGCCAAAACCAACCCAAATATTTACTTCAGATCTTATGGACGTCAAGTGATGGAATTTTCCTATTAGAATGACAATAACATCCGTGTCTACAGTTCTGATCATGCAGTTAATGTGCCCTTCCTTTATTGCATCTTGAAGATGAATGAACAGTCTAGTGTCTGCCTCCTCATGGTCGCATCTTGGCATTGTGCGGTCGGCCCCATTGATGATGACTTCAGGTCCTGATGTAATAACAACTTCTTTGTTGTTAGGAACTTCCATTGCAGCAACCTTGTCTGATAGGAAAGCGAACAGTTCTTGCTTGTTTCTAGAGTCTCGAAGGAAGTCATGCCAATTTAGGGGTAATTTGGTTTTTCCTTCAACCTTTCTTCTGATTCCTTTTCCCCGTTTTTCTCTGGTAGTCTCTTTTAAGGTGCTTGCAGTGTAGGTATCCCAGACGATGTCAATTCGCTGGCAAGTTTCTAACTGTTTGATGAGATAAGGGACGAATACACGATCTGCATACTCTTCAAAGTTGGTAACACCTGCAGTAGACAGCAAATGGACGATGGCAGCTCCATCAAGAAGTTTCACATCAAAAGGATCTGGAGGGTTGTCCTTGTTTTCAAATGTAATGATTTTCAGTAGGTCAGACTTTTTCCCAAACCGCAATTTCCCACCATCAGATAGGGAAGAAGGAAAGGGGTGATTCTCGTGTTGGAAGAATGCATCCATGTCACTATGCCGATGTTGCATAACAATATACAGATGAGAGAATAGAGCAACATCGTTCTTCAGTAGTTGGATTCCCCCAACATTCCGTACCTGAGATTTCGGCCGAGGACATCTGAAGAGGGCAAGCGAGTTCTTCTTGATCGGTGTATGAATTGACCTTGTACAATCTGTGACAACTTCTTTGTAGTATCGGCTATATTGCTCCTTACCCAAATCCTTTATAGTTCTCACTGTATGGACCACAGATTCATCCATGACATTCCTTGTGTCTAAGGCCAGTAACTCATTCCCATTATCACAAAATGGATTTCCCATATCACGGAAGACTTCAACGAGATTAGAAACATGATCCTTGAATCTTCTCTGTGTAGATAGTCCTTCTTCGTGGTGGAAGTTGTTGTCTTCAGTTTCTGGAAGGTTTTCGTCTTCATATTCAGTAATCAATCTGGCTTGTTCTGGCCCTGCTACCATCCACTTCTTGAATGCCACTGGATTCTCAGTCAGACCCACCGCGCCTCCTGAACCTTTGACTTTCTCATTGTTTTGTTCATGCGCTTGGTCTAAAGGCATGGCTGAGAATCTCTTCTTGGTCTTGTGTACTACCCAGTGTCCATTTCGTGAAAACTCATTCATAACTGGCTGAGGGAGATTCTTCATGTCCCGGATGTGGAGTGGAAGCCAACGTGCGTAATTCTGGTGGTCAAGAGCAAAGAACCAGGGAACTACTTTCTTCAAGCTTTCTACATACAATGGAAAGTCTCCTGCACGATGTGATCGTATGAATATGAGGCCGTCTATCTCCATCTGAAGAATTGTCTCCCAGTATTGGAATGTTGGACTGACCTGAACCATCTTCTTCTTCCACTCTTCCTTTGTCTTGTCATCATAGGGACCAACAGTTTCCATAAAGGCTTCATGCTGCAGCTTTGCCAATGTCAAAGCTGTTACCTGGTGAGCATGTCTGGTTCTTGTAAGATGAGAGGCTTTAAGAAATGAGTCAACAGTTCCTGCCGAAGCAATGCCTGCTTGTGTCAAGGCATTTGTCCACCCAGATCCCTCTAGATAATCTCCATACGTTCTCCACATGGCCATCTCTGTATGTAGACCTCCAAACATGACGATGACCTTGTCTTCTCCGTGGGTGTCTGGCCACTTCCACTGAATGAATTTACCAAGGGCATATAGGGGTGCATCGAATGCAACAACTGGTATTTGCCCGGGGTTAAGGAATTCAGTAGCAGACCGAACAACATTCATTCCATGCTTGATCATCGCTGGAGTAGCGGCCTTTTCATGGAATAAGGGAAGGAGGTAGGAAAGGGTTTTCATTTGATCTTCATCTTGTTCTTGCCTTGTAGCGTGGTATGCTGACCATGATATAACATCACCCTTCCCTATCGTGTCTTTCTCCAAGATCCTGAACGCTTCTTTCATCCACTCCTTTTCCTGGAAACATGCTTCATGGTAGTGTCCCTCAATAGGGTCAGACACATTAGACAACTTCAGGACTTCTACCTTGGTTTTGTCCATTGCAACAGCTGGTACAATTGAGTAGGACATGAGTAACTCCAAGTCCTTTGAACCTAGAGAAGGTAGCACAAGATCACCTTGTTTGGTTCCACAGTTTGAGACAGTTGGGAACTGAAACAGACTAATCCCTGTACCATGAAATGATCCAACGGCAGTTGTACTAGATGGGTTGTAATCCAGATTGTCAAGTGCCCCAACAATAAATGGTCCATGACGAAACTGAGCTGGTACAACCACTCCTTTGGTCTTGAAGTTCTGGCACACTGCTGTTGCAAGTTGGCTTTCGACTTGAAGAATTCGGTCATAACTCACACTGAGACCCAATTCATATAGTTGTGTAATTAATGATTTTGACCGAATTTCAGTATGAATTTTCAGACCAAGACACAGAGGCAATGGTGGTTCTCTTTCCTGAGAGTTGCAGGGGTCTTCTGGTGTTTGGTCCTTCACGTCAGCACCATTTGTGATCATAGATATAAGGGTTTTCAAGGTTGTAGGTACCGATTCCTGTTGACAACCAGATGGAAAGGCACCTGCAAACTTGAATCCAGTAAAGTTGACGATTTCCTTGCGTATGATTCTAGCAGCTTTTGCAAGAATCATAGTATCTCCTTCAAAATTCTGTCTATTTGTCTCTCTGAGCAATTCCTGAATTCCCTGCTGAAAAACTAAGATTTTGTTCTTGCCATCACTCACTTCCTGGGCATATGGGAAATACTCCAGAATCTTCTCTCTGAATCGTCCTCTGTTCATTTCCTTATTAATACCTAAGTCCCGAAGTCTTTTTTGATACAGATCAAATAGCACAGAAAACTTCATTTGAAAGATTCCTTCTTCCACGCAATTTTCTACATGATTAACGACCTCAACTATTGCCTTTGCTTTCATCAAGTTTTCTTCATAGCCTTCTTCCTTGCTCTGTTTTTGTCTCAAAAGTGAGCGGTAACGGTTCCGATAAAATGTCAAGCATTGCAGATGATACTTGGCTTCAATGGCCATGAGATCACCACCTCCTATTCTAGACATTAGTTCTGTGTCACTGAGTTCTGTAGCCATCATTCGTAAATTGACGTCAGCGCCAAATGTACTGAATTCGTGAAGATGCCCATGTGTTTGTTGACAAAACACACAAGTTGCTTTGTCCATAGGATGCCGCTGAACCCGCTTCCCCGTAGATGAACTGGTTTCACCTTCATCCGCCCTTTCTCTCTTTTTTGTAGCCCTTTCAAGCTTTTCTTTACTAAATTTAACATGGCATGACTTGTGCCACACAGCTTTATTCTGAACCAGATCTTCAACAGTCACCTCTTCATTGAAAAGAAGAGGAACTGGTAGTCTTCCAAGATTCTTGAATGCGTTGACATTCTCCATAAATGTTGCATATGCTTCAGTTTTTTTACCACTCACAGCATTGAGTGGACATTTAAGAGTCTCACCTTTGCTCTCTTGACAAACCATGCATTTGCTCCAATCAATTTTCACAAATCACCTGCAAAACAGAAAAGCACATATTATATAGTTATATTATTAAATATTTTACATTAAATAAACATTTAAGGGTAATTCTGATTATTTTATAGCAATCCTGGCATCGAAATATTATTTATTTACAATTACTCCTCACAATAGTTTGTTGATTTCTAGCTGGCAGCCATCTTGGATTTCCAAAATGGCAGCCAAGATAGGGTTGTGCGTCTTGGTTCCGGGGAAAAATTGGTAGCTAAGGTCCTGAACAACATTTGAGCCAAGTTTGGTGCTTTTGTCCAGAATGTCCACTTACTTCAAAAATCAGGGTCTAAGCTACTGCACTAAATTCATTGTGACAGATTATGGTCCGAATTGGTTGACATCAGGTGTAGACCTAATTGCATAGATGGGCCAGTACATGTTTTCTGCTATTAATAGGTTAAGCAGTTGCCTAGAGAATCAGTAGAAATTGTTGAGAAGTATACAGTATATCCCGAAATGCATACTTTGCTCACCCTGGAAATATTCTTCTGGCAATATTGTGTGACTTAGCTAGGGTAAAACGTGAAAAAGCTGTTAGCAAATTCATGGACATGCGAAATGAGACTGGTCAGAATTTAGAATTGAGAGATTTCAAGGTTCCTAATCTTAGTTTTGATGCAAAGGACTGGGATGAAATAATTAACTGGAATGATATTAAACTGAGCCACTTCTTACAATAAAGTTAACAAAAGCAGAAATTTTAGCAATCAAAGAAAACGCTTTCAACATTCCAAATTATCCCAATCATACCGAGAATGTAGAGCGTTGTACTAAATTAGTGACGGACTCTTTAAGTTCAGTATTTGAGTTTGAAGCACGAAATGGTTTTATCAAAGCTACTGTAGAATAATTTCACGTAGTCTGATGCCAGAAGTAGAAACCAAAAATGATTTTGCTAAAAGTTTTGCCTTCTTTATTTTGCCTTTATTTTTGCAATTACCATTTCTGTACTCATTTACTGTGTTTCTATACTATATATGTGTTTAACAAAACAAATTTTAAAAAATGGTTATTTTTCTTTCCTTGTTTCTTTATTTTTTTTGCAAGAAGAAACCCTAAATTTCAGAACATCATTAATCCTGAAAAGTAAACGTAAATAGAAATTCATTAAATAACCTAAAAAGTAAAAATTATTTGCAGAAGATATATTTTTGGGGTTTGTGTGTGTTCTATACTAGGGACACTCAATATATTTTACCCCATCCTTTTTTCTTAGCTAAATAATAGGCCATGGGGCTGACATGTCTTTTGGAACGTAAGTTTGAACTTTCTGCGCTTCACATAACCGGATTTTTCCAGTTTGAACCTCCACTCCTTGTATAAAACCGCTTTTAAACGCCCTTCTATGAAACCGATGGTTAACGCAGTTTCAAAAATGGCGTCTCACAGTGATGTGAGTCATAAACAGAGTTGTTATCGAGTTCTTAACCGCAGAGAAGGAAACAGTTGGAAATATTCCCAAACGTCTAAAAAACGTTTCCGGAGATGCTGTTGTTGATCGAAGCACAGTTGGATGCTGGTTTAAACGTGTGAGATCGTCGGAGAGAGGGAGAGCCAGCCTCGATAATGAGCCACGCAGCTGTCGCCCGGCATCGGCTGTGATATCTCACACTTTGCAACGTGCTAACAGCATCATTCGATCAAATCGGCGCGTCACATACAAGGAGTTATCACTGGAGCTAAGAATTAGTGAAGGAAGTGTGAATATGATAATTTAGCATCTGGGATACTCAAAAGTGTGTTCACGGTTTGTTCCTCGCCAACTGACTGAAGATCACAAAGCCCAAAGAAAAGAAATTGCTTCTGAGTCGTTGAATCGATACGAGACAGAAGGGGATGACTTTGTTTCACGAATTGTGACTGGGGATGAGACTTGGGTACACCACTTTGAACCTGAAACAAAACGCCAATCCATGGAGTGGCATCACGCAGACTTCCCACGCAAGAAAAAGTTCAAAATGGCTCCCTCTGCACGAAAGGTTATGGCCACCATCTTCTGGGACATGAAAGGGGTGATTCTGGTGGACATTATGAAGAAAGGACAAACAATCAACTCAGAGGCATATATTGCTACCCTACAGATACTCCACAGACGTATAAAGCGAGTTCGACCGGAGAGAAAACTGGAAGACGTCCTTCTTTTGCACGATAACGCCAGACCACACAACAGTTTGCAAACAAGAGAGACCATCACAAAAATGCGAATAACTGTGTTACTCCCACCCTCCATACAGCCCGGATCTGGCGCCGTCAGACTTCCATTTGTTTGGGCCAATGAAGGATGCTATTCGTGGAAGAAAGTTTCAGAGTGACGATGAGGTTGCTGAGAAGGTTAAGAGGTGGCTCCAGTGGAACCCAGCGAACTTTTACCAGCAAGGAATAAAGGCCCTTGTTCCGAGGTGGAGAAAAGCCGTAGAAAAGTATGGAGACTATGTGGAAAAATAAAAACTTGTAAAAAAAGGTATGTAAAAAAAAGGTGGGGCAAAATATAGTGAGTGGCCCTCGTATATTTGTTTCACTCCACAACGTTGCCAAAAATCAGTTATGAACCACCGTAAACACAGTTACGACACCCATTTCATATTTTGGCAGAAATGGGGCAGTTCAAGATACTCAGAATATTATTTAAGTTTTATTTGTGTTTCCTACAGTGTGGCCCAAAAGGTACCCACTAACATTAACTTACATTTTCTTCGAAACGAATGAAAAGAATTCGATGAATATTTGCTAACACACTATATTACTCACGCCATTTGTTTAACATCAGTTTGAAGTGAATGTCATTGATTTGGACTATAGGAAGCACTATGGAAGCGGCATTGATTGGCCTGCCTATTCGCCTGATCTCAACCCGTGTGACTTCTTTTTGTGGGGATACCTCAAAGATAGATTTTACCAGAGCAACTCAAAGACTTTGGGGGAGCTGAAATCATCGACTGAAAGTCAAATCGTCGATATTCGGACAGAGGTTCTCCGCAGCGTGGTATCGAATTTTGGGTTAAGGTTCTGAAAAATCGTCGAAGTGGAGGGACAGCACATCGAACACATTGTCATATAAATAGCTTGAGATGCTGATTTGAATGGCGTTTGAACTATCTTTGTACTCTCAAGAGTTTTGGTGAAATAGAGGCTTAAACTTAGCAGGTACCTTTTGGGCCACCCTTTATTTAAACCACAATATAATTTCAGTGTGCAGAACGGGA
The DNA here is from genome assembly GCA_023014485.1 of Bathynomus jamesi. Taxonomy (NCBI): domain Eukaryota; kingdom Metazoa; phylum Arthropoda; class Malacostraca; order Isopoda; family Cirolanidae; genus Bathynomus; species Bathynomus jamesi. Next base: position 379,098 of record JAJOZX010000887.1, on the reverse strand, counting down.
AAGAAAACATTTGTCTTGTTTCCTCCGCCCTAATATATATATATATATATATTAATATATATATATATATATATATATATATATATTATATATATATATTTAGGGTGTGCCTAAAATTGCAACTTCAAAATTTTGTAACGACCAGGATGTAATTTTTTTGTATTCAGTGCAAAAACATAATGTACAAAATCTTATCAAAATTGAACAGTATTTAGGACTTGCTCAAAGATGTTGAACTTTAAATATATTTACCTTTAATTAACATAAACATTTACTTCCAATTAACATAAAAATTTACCTTTAATTAACATAAACATTTACTTTCAATTACATAAAAATTTACCTTTAATTAACATAAACATTTACTTTCAATTACATAAAAATTTACCTTTAATTTTATTTACCTTTAATTAACATAAACATTTACTTTCAATTAACATAAAAATTTACCTTTAATTAACATAAACATTTACTTTCAATTACATAAAAATTTACCTTTAATTTTATTTACCTTTAATTAACATAAACATTTACTTTCAATTAACATAAAAATTTACCTTTAATTAACATAAACATTTATTTTCAATTACATAAAAATTTACCTTTAATTTTATTTACCTTTAATTAACATAAACATTTACTTTCAATTAACATAAAAATTTACCTTTAATTAACATAAACATTTACTTTCAATTAACATAAAAATTTACCTTTAATTTTATTTACCTTTAATTAACAAACATTTACTTTCAATAACATTAACACAGCTTTAATCAACATTTTTGACAGCCTCATCAAACTTCTTTCAATGATACTCAACCACTTGAAGAAGGAACTGTTTCTGTTCCTCGTCACGAGTAAGGCTTTCATTGAAGGATTGCATGAGAGCAACTCCTCGTTCTGCCAAATCATTTGTTACTCTAAGAGATGACACAATTGCTTGAGCTTCATTGTAGGTTGCATCACTGGACCAGTCTGCGGGGTCTTTACCGAGAAAGGTTTCATCAATTCCCAAAATACTAAAGAAGTTTTTAGTTGATTTTGTCACAAAGTCAGCCAATCAACATGAAGACAAATTTTTATAGGGGGAATCCTCTTTGGAGGCTCTTCGGAACCTTGTTGCACTCTCATGTTATAAATCATGTTTCTCTTCTCTTCATGGGATACAGTACTTTATTGTCAAAAAAACTTAGACCTACTGATATCTCAGATAAATACCACAAATGTCGTGAGAATGCAGTCAAAGCAACAGTTGAAACTTCTTTGTCAGCGTAGTCTTCAAGTGTTTTTAGAAGCATGAGATCGTTTCTTGGAGCATCACAAGATGACGTACATATAAACCAATATTTAATGTACACAGTTGTGACGAACAGTGACACTCGTAACAAGTGATCTGCTAACATTCTGACATAGGAGAGGCGGGATCCCCTAATTGCAGTTTGACGGTGCTGAACAGAATATTGTTCTTGGAAAAGGCACATTTTTATGGCATAAATTGCTCGTGCCATCCATCGAGCTCGGTGTACTGCTCCAGGTTTACGAAAAGTGATGCCTTGGGAGGGAGTACCTCCAAGGAATATAATGGAGAGTTCTAGGAGCTCTTGATAGTCTCCCCGAAGCTGTTTTGACTGCAACTGCTGAAGAGCAAATGCAATTAGACCTTTTCTCCTTTCTTTTTCTACCATGTTACCAGTATTTATATTAAGTAGAGTTTTATACTGCGTTTTATCAATATGAGGCCAAGACTCACGGAAATGAGAAAAAACTTCAATATTAGGTGACCTACCAGCATCATGCAGAGAAAATACTTTCTCTAACATAATTTCAAATATGTGATGGCGGCATGCAAGACTCAGCAGATCTTTCTCTAATTCTGTTTCAATTTTAAGGCAAACCCCACCTTTCAATCCAGTATTAGTTGGTGCAGTGTCAAAACACAATGCAACTATTCTATTTTCTAGTCCCCATTTTCTTATTTCTGTCAGACAAGCATCAGCAATACCAGAAGCATTCCCAGTATTGAACTTTGGAACAGCAAGTAATTTTGTAATATCTTTACAGACACTAAAATTGGTAAACGCTCTACAGTCTTCTGAACAGCTCCAGTATAATCATCCATAATTTTTCCATCCCAGTGGAGAGTAAGGGGTACTTTTGGATCAAAAGATGCTCGAATTTCTGCTGCTAGAGATTCACGATGTTTGTTTCTGGCTCGATGAATTGTTCTGTGGCTAATCTGTAACTCACTTCTGGGAGCTCTGAGCAAATTAGATGAAGCCATTGCTGAGAAAACGTGAACAGCATTTCTGCTACTTATTTTTGTTCGATCTAGTGTTGCAGCAACTTCTTGCGTAACAACTTGAACACGACCTCTGTTAGAACACCTAGACAAAACAGCCTTATGAGCAATCTCTTGATCAAAATCAGCATGATCACTTTTATCAGATGATTCTCCTGATGATTCTAATTCTATCGATTCATTAATTGTTGCTGCTGATGATGTATATGCTTCCTGCAAATATTTCTGTTTCTCTTTTTGCCTTTCATATGCTAGTGATCGCTCAATTCTGCTAGCTTCTTTCTTTGAAAGTTTCATGTCTACTCCTATCATTGATCCACGACGGCCTTTTTCTCTTTGACCTTGTAAGAATAAGCGATCTTACTCAATCTTAATCAAACTCATGGCATCCTGGTGTGCAATATCAAATAAATCATCCAGTGACTCGCCAAAAATATCACGTTTCTTGCTTTCAGTAGATGTTGATCTATTTATGTTTTTTTTGAGTGACTGCCATTCTTTATGAAGACGTACAACTCTCTCACGCACATGTAATTCAGTTGTTGTAGGTATACGTGCTCTTTCCTAAATCGGCAAAATTAAACGAACAGTTTTCTTAACACTTTCCTTCAGACTCATTTGTTTATCAGTATGAAAATTAAATAACACTTTTAGTACATCACGCCTTGATGGTAACTTTGCAGCACTAAATTTTTCTTCACATTTACCAACTAACCAAATATCATTGTAGCGTCTTGTTTTCATTGCCATTCTTGGTAGACACTAAAAGCAAAAAAACTGAATAATTACTGTATGTGGCTGAGCAGAAAAACAGTTTAACACAACCCACCAGCAGTGCTTGAGAACAACGACTGACGTGTCATGTGTGCCAACTGGTGCATAGCTGCTTTCCTTGTTTGTTTACGTTTAAACCTGTACAGACGTGTAGAGAATGTGTGACTAATACTTGCTCAGTAGCTCTATAACTCTACTTATGTGAAATACTTATATAAGAAAGAATGCTTTACCAAGAAACATAATGTGCAGAACTTGACAAATTACTAAAAACATAGCTAAATACTGTAACATTAAATGCTGTTGAGCAAGTCCTAAATATTGATGCAGCTCCTTCAATTTTTTTGTGTTGCATTTCTACATTAAATTGAACAATAATATATCCTGGTCGTTTAAAAAAAATAAAATTAAAAATTCACTTCTATGTAATTGGCACACCCTAATATATATATATATATATATGTGTGTGTGTGTGTGTGTAAAAATGAACAATGAATAATTCCTACATTCCTATATTTTTATATTCATATATATTTATATTCATATAATACTTATATTCATATGTATGTACGTTCTTATATTAATTTTTACATATTGAGTCCAAATTCGCATAACGCTGACGAAGTTCGAATAAAATTTTTGATTCGCTTTCTATTTTATTTCTACTGAATAATTGGTGAATTATTTCTTTTTAAATTACTTAATCATTCAGTTTTTAAATTTAGCTTAATAATGTAAGCTTGTTAAATTCTGCAATGTTCATTTTCTGTATACATTCTCTCTTCGTTGTAAAAGATGAAGTCATATCTTGCTTAACGTTTAAGTTTAAATTTTAAGCATTTAATTTTTGCTCATATGCATGTTTAATTGTAATTCATACTAAAATGCATATTTCAATTTCCATTTTTAGTTAATTCGGCAGATCATGATAACATCAAATCTGTCAATATGCGGTTAAAAACAAAAATATGGCTTCATCTTAAAAAAGCTTGCTTATCAGTCTAGACATTGCTACAGCTAAAATATTTACCTAATCTTTAAATATTTTGCAAAATAAATCAGCCTATTGAGAATAAAAAACAAAAACAAATCAGCATTAAATAATAATGATGTCATTAAAATTTTCAATATATAAACCCTTAAAATTTCTCCAGTTTTCATTCTGATTTGTCTGATCTAACTTACAGGCTGAGCATTACTTGTAACATTTTAGCGGTAAACTACAGTAAGAGAATATCTTTGGCTTCTCCTTCGAGGCTTGCTCTCTTCAGAGAACTTAGTCTTAAAAAGAGAAAAATAATTTCTTTATACGTTACAACAAGAATCGGGGAACCTTCAGAGAATTTAGTAAGCTCCACAGAAAGAGAATATCTTTGGCTTCTCCTTCGAGGCTTGCTCTCTTCAGAGAACTTAGTCTTAAAAAGAGAAAAATAATTTCTTTATACGTTACAACAAGAATCGGGGAACCTTCAGACAATTAAAACTTGGTGTTCCCGCCATTGGCTTCCAAGACAGCCTGAATTCGCTTTGGGTAGCTTGCCAAAAGTGACGTGAATAGATCTTGATCGTTACGCAAATTTGCTAAAATAGTTTCAATTGTTGCGTCATTGTATCCTTCGAAAATCGATTTGCTGCAGGTTCTTGAAACAAAAGACATTCAACCTTGTCCTTTATAACTGATCGAATGTGTTCAGAGACGTTCAGGTCAGGAGAATTTCCTGGCCATTATTCATTTCCAAAGAAATCGATCTCATGGTTCCGCAACAACTGTTGAGTGGCTAATGCCTTAAAACAGGGGGCCTTATCGTGCAGAAGTGTGACCTGATCGACATCCATAACATTGTTTGGGTTTCTTAGAAAAGGAATGACATGTTGGGATAGAATAATATCACGAAAATACTGTCCATCCCAACTCTGACCATTTGGCTTCAGCACCCACATGAGCTTCTTTGCAGTGAACAAAACAAACACACCAACACAGTCTGGACTTTTTAATAATTCGCGATAATGTTCATTGTCATCGATTTCATCTGGTGTTGTGGCCCACACTCGATAATTTTGGTAGTTAGTCCGACGTGTTACGTAAACAAAAAATTCATCGGAGACAGCTAAATGCATGAAATCATCCACATCCCAATCTTCAAGATAATGGGCAAACCACATTCTGTCATCGATGTTAAGTTGAGTTTTTCTTGGCTTTGGAAGTTCATGCCAAGACTTTGAACCTTGCCTATGACGGTACAGTCGAATGATCACACCACTAACGATCTTTCCTCTCAACACTTCGATCTTTCTAGAAAGTTTAGCACAGCTGTTTTTCCGCTTACGCGTACCGCTTTCAATGATGTCCTTTGTTTCCTGAGAGAGTGGCAAATTTGGGCGCCCAGATGCGATCTATCACACGTTGCCTCTCCGAATCACCAATTAATTGAGAAGCCATTATATTATCACTTTATCAGCTACAGTAATTTTAATACCTGCAATAAATAAAGAATTTTATATATTTTTACAATCACTAAAAACTATTTCGATATAAGTAAACATGTAAGCTGCAAATGGGGGGCTAAGGTTTTTTGGAACCCCTTAATATATATATTATATATATATATATATATATATATATATATATATATATATATATATATATCAGGCATGGGGACGAGGCCTGACCTCAGGCCTCGAGGCCGAGGCAGAGGACATACATTTTTTAAAGTCCTCGAGGCTGAGGCCGAAGTCTTTTAAGGGGAGGCCTCACAAGACTTTAAGATTGTTAGGCTGAAGGTATTTACACCCAGAGGTGTGATATTCGGATGCAAATAACGCATGCGGTATTTGCATTTCTGGGTGGAGAGACACTTCGAAATCTTTTACGAATAAGCTCCTCCATGCTTTGGAAGGCTCAACAATCTAGCCTGCCTAAGCCTAAAGCTCTTCTAAAGGTAACCTACCGTAGCCTCACACTAGCCTGTATCTCTTCCTTTTTTGAAATCCATATAGAAAAGCAAGATTCTACTCAAAATTAATAAACAAAGACATAGCTCACTTCACTTACCTTATAAAAGGAAACTATTAAGCATTAAGCATGTTCATCTATCACACACAGCCACACCACAACACCGACACGCTGTGTGTTTACACTTGCCTGGTCACACAGTCAGACACATTTGCCAGAACAAGATTTCCTGGGCACCATACCTACCAAATGCCCAGTAACATTTTATTTCTCATTTCATGCAGTTTTTATTTCTCATTTTAATATTCCTGCAATATTTCAAGTATTTATGATAATATGGAAAGTTATGATGTGAAGATGATCTTACAAAATAATTCAAGATTGTACTAACTCACTGAATGTTGATCGTTTAATTTCTGAATGGCTACAGTTATATTAACGACTCTAGCGAGCATTGCCAACAGAGCTACATTTGGAGATGCCTTATTTTTTTTAATTTTTGCATTTTTATGTATCTTGTCAATAAGAAATTGTGGTCTTGAAGTCTACCAAAGATCATTAATGTAATTCTAGCTTGTACTGTATGTGAGAGATATTTCTGATGTACGGTGGGCCAATAGGTATGAAGTTTACATCATGCCATTACTATATAATTAGTATATATACGATAATAATGTAATAACGATGATATTAAGAATATATTTGCACCTGATATTTCTACATGTTATATATGTAATTTGATTCAAGTGTATATTTGCACCTGATATTATCCATTATCAGACATTTTTAAACTTATATGTATAATACTTTATATTATTGAAGTAAATGAAAAAGACCGAAAAAATTATTTGCAAACAATATAACAATTTACATATCAGTTATGATGTCAATATTAGCAAAATTATTCTTTGCATCCAATATTATATTTTCATTTCAAATCATATTATTTAGAAGTTTATATGTTATACTTCATGACTGGCGAAAAACAAAATTATCGACGCGAGTAGCTAGTTATCAGTATACCAGGTGGTATTCTTCTCCAGTTTGGCCTATTGGATCAATCCCAGAATAGGCACCTGAAATCATTTTTAGGTGCTTAATCTGGGATTGAGGCAAAACACAGGTGCTTAATCTGGGATTGAGGAGAAAAAAATATAAACAGTTTTTAGAGATATAATTTCATTGTTTTTATCAATATTTGAAAAAATGAACTCTAACCTAACCTAACCTAACCTAACCTATATCTATACCAATTTATGTGGCAAGATAGATTTGCTTCAGATGGATTCAGAAACATTCGGGCTCATATTGCAGGAATTTATAATATCTAAAATTTTTCTTTATTCATTAAACCACTTTAAACCTTTTATAACTTTGCCTTTATTACATTTGTAATAAACTTTGTATAAACAATAAATTTTGTAATCATCAGGTTTTTTTCATTTAATTCCTTGCAAGGTGCCTATTCTGGGATTGAGGTTGAACGCAGGTGCTTCATCTGGGATTGAGGTACATCAAGTGCCTATTCTGGGATTGACCCGGCCTATTTTTTGTTATAGAAATAGATATTGTACAATAGTTTATACACATAAGTAACACAAACACATTATATGAGCTCAGTTCACCTGATGACCAACTGATAGATTGCTTTCCCACACTACGTTTGCTACATTAATTCAATTGGTCTACTGCTGACTGACTGAATAATATTTAAAAACTGCGACAGATATATAATATTTATGAAGCGTACTTAGCATATTTATTGAGCATACGATAGGCCGTTGGTCACCTAACTGAATAGTATTTATGACTAGTCACCTGTCTGAATAATATTTATCAAAGTATGCCGCCAAATACGGTCACCTGTCAGGTCATGGTCCTCACCTGAAGAATATCCACCCCGAGCGCGCCCACCTGAAGAATCTCCACCCCAACGCTACCAGTGGTTGAAAATTACAGAACAAAACAAATCAGAATTCGCTAAGGCCTCACGAAAGTCACGAGGCCTTTCCACTTTTCAGCTGGCCTCGAGGCCATGGCCACTTTTGAGGTCCGAGGTCGAAGCCTGCAAAATATGCCCGAGGCCGGCGTCGAGGCTTAGGCCAGGCCTCCTCCCCATATCTGATATATATATATTATATATATATATATATATGTCTTTGCGTGTGTATTTGCTGTCCATTGCATTAGCTTGTTCGGACGAAGGGGAAAATTTCGTTTCGCACAAAACATTTATCCTTTTTTACTTCATTATATGTTGCAATCAATAAAATCTTTTTTAGCAATCTATTCTAACTTGGACTCATTGACGTATCCATCTGTTTTCCCCTTTGATTATCGAGAGGAAAAATCCTTTTAAAGTCAAACTTGGAATTGGCATCTAAGTTTGAAAATGACTTAACGACATAAGGAGAAATTTCAAACGATTCTTTCTCTCAACTTTGATTGACGAACTTTATAATGCTTTTCTTCTTCAAGTTTGTTTGAGTCATATCGCCTAAGGATGATGGAGGAGACGGAGAGAAGGTGTGAGAAACAATAAGTAAATGTTGTAAAATTTATTTCTGGAAATAAAATAGGATAGATGATGAATATTACTGAAAGGATGAGAACATGTCACACGTATAAAAAGAAAAAAAGGAAAACAAATGCTGGCTATTCTGCTGTAAAGTTTCGACAAATTTATAGAATTAAGATACTACTTAAAAATATAATAAAATTAAAATGTAACCAAAATAAAAATAAATTTAAAATTACGATAAAATAAAAATTAAAAAGACATGCTAAAAGTACAATAAAATAAAAATAAGAGTTCAATTCACAATCCAATAATGTGCTCACAGAATAAAACAGGTCATCTTCGATTTCCGAGAAAATTTGAGCATCGTTTCTTCATCAATAACACTTTTATTCAATTTTGAAAAATAGAGTGATGTGTTTTAAAGTTCATGTACTTCACTCTACAGTACCCCAACACGTAATATGCCGAAAGGGTGTTTGATTCAAGTAATGGCACAGTGAAATAAATTAGTTAGTTGGAATATCAAAGAATTAAAATATAATTAAAGTTAAGTTATAACTGATGTGTGCATGAGTGCATAATGCAGAATAAATATCAAACGCACAAAGTAAGCGTACAACAAGTAGTAGTATGTGAATATTTACGACGAAGCAGTTTAGTGTCCACCACAGTGCCAGTGCCAATAGGGAAAAAGAGGGGAAGCGGCTGGAAATGAGAAATAGAGGTGAGCGGAATAAAGGGGCGGGCATAAACGAGGGAAAAAGGAGAGAAAAGCAAAATTGTAATAACAGCTATGTAAATAATGGTTAATAAGTCTTAAAAGGTTTGATAAGGAGGATGGCATAAGGAAAAATAAATATAAAAATAAATATATTTCTGTACATGTGTACGTTTGTATAGGTGACGTCATGCTATAAACTTTAGTGGCCACCAAAATATAAAAGAAATAACATATATATATATATATACAGGTCTGGACTGTAGGCTGGATGGTCAAGAACTTCAAATTTAAGTTCTTGAAGGCATTTTCTAGTCTGTGCAGCTGTATGAGGGCGCGCATTGTCGTGTAACAGAATAACACCTTCAGACAATCTCCCTCTCCGTTTTGTGCGAATTGCTTGCTTTAACTCATTCTGAGGCATGTCAGAATACGATGCACTTGTTACTGTAGTTCCACGCTCTAGATAATGTTCAAGGGTAGGGCCTCGTTTATCCCAAAACAGTGTAAGCATAACTTTACCTGACGGCTGCGCTTTGAACTTCCTTGCAACGGGAGATGTTGGATGTTTCCTTGGCATGCTCTGTCGTTTGCTTTCTGGTTCATAGTGATGGATCCAGGTTTCATCTCCAATGATAAAGCGCTCCAAAAAGTTTTCACCTTCATTATGATACCGCGCCAAAAGACGAGAGCAGACTTCCATACGATTACGCTTGTGCTTTTCTGTCAACTGTTTGGGCACCCATCTTGCACAAACCTTGCGAAAGCCAAGAATGTCATGAACTATCGAATAGGCTGACCCTTGACTGATGTCTAATGAAGATGCAATTTCTTTTATTGTTAATCTTCTGTCATCGAAAATCATGGCTCTGGCTTCTTCCTGCTTGTCACCACTGGTTGATGTTGACAGTCGTCCTGAGCACTGAGCATCTGTCACACATGTCCGACCTTCCTTGAACATTTGAATCCAATCGTACACACTTCGCCGTGGTAACGCATTATTCCCATACTGAGCACATAAACGCGTGTGAATTTCAGCTCCTTTCACACCTTCTGCCCACAAAAAACCACGGATCTCTGTTCTTCCAGAGTAGAAATTGAAAGCGGCGATATGTGACATCTACGAGTAGCCTAAATAACCCCATACTGTTGCTAGCCTAAATAAGCCTATAGATCTCAGTTTGGCTCGTTATTACGATTATATATTATATATACTATATTTTCACTAAAATAAAGTGCGGATACTTATTGAAGTACCCTCGTATATTATAATATGCAAATCAAAATACAGTTTCACATCCACATGTGATGCACAAAATTTCAATCATCTAAAAATATGTAACCAAACATCGCCAATACGAGTTGGGTCCATTTTACAAATATCTATTTTTAGGGGGAAGGAGGGGGCTGCCCTTTTTACCCCAATACCCCCCCTGTTATTCCCACCCCTTAGTTGACTATACACATATATATGGTGGGGTGAGCAGGGGATGATAAGGAGAAGAGGGAAAAGATAAGGGGGCTTAAATACACACATGAATCCCTTCCCCCAACCAGAGGGTGCCTTACAATCAGATAACATAATTTTAGGCGTGGCTTAGCCCAATCAATATTCCTCGTTATTATTATTATTACTAGTACAGTTCCCGTCGCTTCGCTGACGGTTAGACAGGCTAAACTACAGAAAAGAACGCAGCCGTGAAAATTTTGAGCTTCACATTGTGTCAACATTTCTGAATCTGGTATCTCCCAAAACCTCCTCAACCCCATTCATGCAACTTGGGGGCTAACCCCCTCCCCCATTACCCCCACCCCTCCCCATTACCCCACCCATCCCCCATTACCCCCACCCCCACCCATCCCCCATTACTGCCCGGGATAAATTTCACAAACAGACAAACAGACAGGCTAAACTACAGAAAAGAACACAGTCATGAAAATCTTGAGCTTCACATAGCCGCCCGTAATACAATTTCTGAATTTTTTTCTCAATTTTTTCTCACAATTTCTGAAAGTGTGACGGACGGACGGACGGACGGACAGCTCTCTTATTATAGTATAGAAGATTATTATTATTATTACTAGTACAGTTCCCGCCGCCTCGCTGACGGTTAGACAGGCTAAACTACAAAAAAAGAACCCAGCCGTGAAAATTTTGAGCTTCACATTGTGTCAACATTTCTGAATCTGGTATCTCCCAAAACCTCCTCACCCCCATTCATACAACTTGGGGGCTAACCCCTTCCCCCATTACCCCCACCCCTCCCCATTACCCCACCCATCCCCCATTACCCCACCCCCACCCTTCCCCCATTGCTAAACTACAGAAAAGAACACAGTCATGAAAATCTTGAGCTTCACATTGCCGCCCGTAATACAATTTCTGAATTTTTTTTACAATTTCTGAATTTTTTTCTCACAATTTTTTCTCACAATTTCTGAAAGTGTGACGGACAGACGGACAGCTCTCTTATTATAATATAGATTATGGTCAAATCACCTTAGCTAAAACAGATATAGTTTTGTCAGTGGGGGATAAGTTAACCAGTCAGGGTTTTCTACATTCACCTCACTGTTGTGACTCTAAGCTCAGGTTAAGAAAATATATATCTCAAATTAAAAGCATTGTCAAACAACATAATTTTTGTTACAGGTTTAAAAGCAAACCATATGAAGATGGTACAACTTTTTTTGGAGCAAGTGTAGTTTACGTCCCCCTGTGGTGCCTAGTGTAGTTTACGTTCTCCGTGGCACGGACAAAAACTCACTGGACAAAAACTCATCGGACAAAAACTCACCACTTAAATGCAAAAGAGGACAAAAACTCACCAGACAAATGTTTTTGCGAAATACATACACTGTAGTCTAGATCTTAAGATCTCAAGATTTTAGACTCATTGTAGATAATTACTCTTCATCTTTCAAATTGTTCTGTTTTTAACCAACTAACCAATATTAATTTTTCACCAACCTACCAATCTTTCGTTATAAATTAATGCCCAGTTAGGTCAATTGAATGCCCAGTTAGGTCAATTGAATGCCAAGTTAGGTCAACTGTACGCCCTTGACGATTGGTTAGGTTAAGTCATAATATTTTCGTTAAAAACACATTAATTATTTAAAGTGCTCTGACATGTTTGTTTTTAATTTTTCCGAAAAACGAAAGTTATTTTTGAAATCAGTGACCAAAACTACATTAGTATACCGATTTGGTTAAAAACAGAACAATATAAAAGATGAGTAATTATCTACAATGAGTCTAAAATCGTAAGATCTAGACTAGAGTGTATGTATTTTGCAAAAACATTTGTCTGGTTAGTTTTTGTCCTCTTTTGCATTTAAGTGGTGAGTTTTTGTCCAGTGAGTTTTTGTCCGGTGACTTTTTGTCCAGTGAGTTTTTGTCCAGTGAGTTTTTGTCCTGGATTCACGTCCCCCACATTATCCTAGTGTAGTTTGCGTTCCCCCTCTTTGTCCGCGTATATCTAATCAAATAAAATGTTAAAACTAACGAAAATATTACAACTTAACCTAACCGATCATCAATATATATATATATAAATTGACGATTGGTTAGGTTAAGTCGTAATATTTTCGTTAATTTCAACGTTTTATTTAATGAATTCATTTAAAAAAATGTCTCCTAAAGATCTTAGTGTAGTTTACGTTCCCAACTTTGACCTAGTGTAGTTTGTGTCCCCTTTCACGTCAGGGGGACGTAAACTACACTTGCTCCCTTTTTTTTAACCTGGTTGAATGGTTGTGATTACCAGGAAGTTCATTAACATACTTTAACTAGTTTGTGTAGCAACTAGCTACTGCTAAGAACTTTTGTAAAGAACGGTTAGGTTGTTTGCACTGATTCTTCAATCAGGCTAATTACCACCCTTCGTGATGGAACGAGGAAATGGCTAATATGATAAAAAAGTAGTAGTAGTAATAACTTCAATGGGTTTAAATAATTATAGGCAATTTAGAAATAAATTAAATAGTTGGTAAAGGAAGAGCAATAGGCTTAGTGAAATAAATCGTTAGAAATAGCAATAAGGGTCCAAAGAAATTCTCTAGTTTTTATAAATACAATTTAGGCAAAAGTGTGTAATCAGAGTTTAAAACATTAGGGGCACATTGCCATATTAGTGCGTAAACACAACTTTTTTTTACTTTCATGAGAATATTACCTAAATACCCGTTGAAGCTTATAGTAACACTTTAGGCATGCACCTGGTTTCTTTGAAAAAGACTACAATGCTTGATGAAATTCAGGTCTTCACAGCTTAAACCAAAAACTCTTAGGGATTTTATTATTTTTCAGGGAAATCGTCTTTATTTCTTTATTTGTAAGAATAACATTCCTCATGATTGAAATTCAGTTTATTCAAAACAGCTAATTAGGTACACCCTATCCATCAGGAGGAAAGTTCAAGAAAGGTTTTAAGCAAGGACGGACACTGGAAGTTAGTTCCATCAAGCCTAAAGGAGGGATAGGGGGTGGTCATCAGAGAAATTTGGTTCAGAAGAGTAAAGGGAAAGGAATTTGTAGAGTGGTACCCAAAAAATTACTTGGAATAACTTGGCCCTATGGTGTTAAGCAATAGATTCTTAGATATTTTAATAGTTAGATGCGTTCATGAATGAAAGATGTGTTTCATAAGATGTAAAGACATACAGCTATTTATACAGGTATTAATTGTAGTAAGTTGCACTAGTTATGCCCAAGTGATCATTACTTGAAATTAAATTTTTTTAAACTTTTTATTACACTATACCAGAGCTTTCCAAACTTTTCACGTTGGCGACACACTAATTAATTTTTGTTATCAAATATCAAATATCAGATAATTTTTCAGTAGGTGGTTTATCTTATAGCCGATTTTGTTGATACAAAAATCAAAATTTTCAAAATACAAAAAAATTGAAAATAATTAACTAAATTTGGCGACACACCTGGGAGGTATTGGCGACACACTAATGTGTCGCGACACACAGTTTGGAAAGCTCTGCACTATACAGTCATAGGCTCTTTTCGATTAATCTAAATAGGTCAAGATGGCTTCACATTGTTCATAAAAATGCAATGAGCTCTGGCTCTTGAGCTTTTTATATATATAAGCCCATCTCACAGTTCTACTAGCAATAACACTTAAGATACTTGCAACCGTGAAGGTGTGAGTTAGAGTTGGAAAGTTGGTAAATTGGAGTTTAGCTATCTGAATTAAAGAGATTAGTTGAATATTGTGAAATCAATACTTACTTGGAAGAAGTCTGTCTTGGTGTTGGATCATTGGGTGTCCTTCTTCATTATATTCAAATATAATACAGGTTTAGTTTTACTCAAGCTAAAACCCACAGAAAATATTACAAAAAGATGGTACTTCTAAAAGAATCACCCATGCATTACTATCAGATAGGTTCTGAGAATAGAAGCCTAGAACCATTACAAATTTCCTCACGAAACTATGTTTCCATGTTGGTGTATATCCTTACATGCTTTGTGCAGCAACATTCGACGCCTCGACCCTAAAATGTATGACTCACCACCAGGTGTGCGTCATGAGCTGAACTAAGCAGTCCATTTCATGCCAACATCTGAGCTTGGAGCAGGTGTTCCCATTTGACACTGAATCCTGTAAAAAAAAATAGTTTGGTACGCATCCCTAACAGTGACTGACAAAATTATGAAGCCCTTATACATCGATCACCAAAATCTCTAATCATTTGTCTGGGATAATGGGTTGAATCGACAGTGAGATCATATTTATCCTGTCATGAGAGAGAGAGAGAGAGAGAGAGATGTTTAATATGATTATGTAAGAAAAAGATGAATGAATCGTTCAGTTTGACATTCCAATTGTTTTGCTAAAAGTTGGTTCAATTTGGTCAGGAAGAATGGAATACAGTGAAAGGATAAAGTAGGTAGACACGTTTAGGTTTGAGAGAGATTGTTTGGGTTACTGTGGTACAGCTATTCAAAATGTTTTTAGGTTTAGACAATTTTTATTAACTTCTTATTAGAGGCTGTTGGTAAAACTCAAGGGCATAATAACAAAATTAGAAAAGAGATTTGTAGGCTGGTTCTACAGAAATACTTTTTTAACCACAGAGTAGAAGAATTTGGTATGAATTGTCATATGATATGGAAAATAGTAGTTCTTTAGATAGTTTTAAGCAAATTGGATGCTTTCGTACATGATAAAATTTATGAACTGTGTAAACAATTATAAGTTATGTAGGCTACTTTGTGAAAAGTCAGTGGTGAAGAGAACAAGTAATAATAGTAAATATTGCGAAAAGTAGAGAAACCTTGTGAAAGATTTTTGTAATTAGCAAATGTGTGAATAATTTTGGAATTTATATAATTGTGCTACAAGAGATAAGGAGGAGAAAAATAGAAGTGGCTGTGAGACGTGTAAATGGAGATATTTATGACTAGTATAAAAAGGGAGACCTTGTTAATAGCTAGAGTTTTCTTATGTAATTTGCACTTGACGCTCATATATTTGAGAGAAGGTTCAAACATCTGAACTAAGCTTAATTTGTTTTATTATTGCTTCCATCCTCTATGAAAAGTAGAGCTTTGAAACTGTCATGGCATATTAAAGTTTTATTTTCATTCCAAACCAGATGGTGAGGCTTTGGTTCACACCTGATTGTAGGCTACTGGAATGGGTTGAGTTGATGCAGGAAAGTCCATGAATAAGCTTTACAACTGTCATCTAAATAATTCCTGGATGGAATATTATTATCCCTATGAAAAGAGAATCAAAAGTAACGTGTAGTTTATGATGCTTTCATGGTAGAAATGAATAATTATGGAAGATAAATCCAATTTAACAAGTTGGTCCATTTTTGATACTTTCGGTTAGCTTCAAGAAAGAATTTTATGAATATTTTAGTCAAAGAGAAATCTTGTAAATAGCTGGGTTATTATACAATTATTGTATTATAACACAATACAGCATGCGTTTAGGCTGTCTTGATTCTTATTCTGAACAGGAATATTTATTTATTTTCACTTTAGGCTTAATTGTTGTTTGTTTGTTTGTTCGTATTTATTAACTTTGAAATTTTTTGGTATTAAAATGATGGCCGGTAAAGTTCAAAGTATGATGTCACCTTGGCATTAATCATCAATATATAGACACCGAACGGAATAATAATAATAATAACAATACTACTACTACTACTACTAATAATAATAATAATAATAACAATAATAACGAGAAATGCTGATTGGGCTAAGCCACGCCCAAAATTATCTCATCTGATTGGAGGGTAATTTAGGCTCCATTTTTCTTTTCCCCCTTCCCCTTATCATCATCCGCTCACCCCACCATATATATATATATATATATATATATAATATAGTTACCGGTTTATAAAGTAATGTTGGCACTATAATAATGATAATAATGGTTAATTGATTGTTAATTACTGATTGTTAATGATAAGGCTGGAGTGACCGTGATCCTTTCAGATCAAATAATGTTATTAATTAGGTTAATTGATAGAATGAGTTTTCTTCCTTTATTAAACAAAATAAATGATTTAGGAATGACACAAAATGTAAGTTGGTTGCTTAAATACAAGTTCAGTGAAATGAATAAAAATGCACTTGAATAATGACTTCAATATAATAATGACTTCAATATTAATAACGCGCGAGGTAATGATTAGTATTTATGTAGAGTTAGGTGAATGACACTCGGGCAACAGGCCTGCGCAAATGGTGTTCACATGATGATGGCTTTCATGTCACTGGTTCTTCGGAGAGAGAGTGGTGGAGGTGCGTCGAGGAGTCCTTGTAACGAAGTTGAGGTGTGAGGCAAAGCATAACGACATGCCTTGAAATAGTCTCTCGCTGTGACGTCATCTTGGTCGTGTTTGTGTTGATGGAACATCGCTAATGTATTTGAAAGTGTCCTTACCAGTATATATATATATATGTATACACAAAATTTATTTTTTATATTTAAGTGGACACTAAAGTTCATAATATGACGTAACGCATATAAGCATACACATATACAAATGTTTATTTATTTTATCTCATATTTATTTTTTCTTACGACCACCCTCCTCCTCAAAACCTTTCTGTACACTTAGCAACCATTGTTTACGTAGCTGTGAGTACAATTTTGCTATTGTCTCCTTTTCCCCTCTTTTACCCCCCCCCCTTTATTCCTCTCACCTCCACTTCTCGTTTCCAGCAGTTTCCCCTCTTCACTTCTTTGCACTAGCATTCCCCCTTGTGCTGGCCGCTAAACTTCATTGTCGTGAATGATCACATACTATTCGAGCAACTAAATAAATGAAAAAAAGAGATGGAGTCATTGTATGTGTCCGGCACAAACATATCTGAAAGATGAAATTGCTGAGAATAATTTATAATAATATAAATATGAAATATACCATTCTAATCAGAGTTCAATTCTAAAATAGTAATATTTGTCACAGGTGTGTGGCAGTCTCGAAGGCGGCTTTATACACACACACACACACACACACACACCACACACACACACACACACATATATATATACATACTCAGTACTGAAGCTAAACGTGTTAATAGATTAAATGTGAGTCAATAGAAAGGTTTCACTGTTTTTCACAAAGCACCTCTCCACCCACTCCAGTCTTTGTAAGTGTGTCTGCATGATTCTTCAGGAGCAAGATGAACTGCGCGTTAGTGTTTTCTCCCCAAGGCAACATAAATGTACCCATTCCAATCAGAAGCACATTCATATCACCCCTCTCTCTCTCTCTCTCTCTCTCTCTCTCTCTCTCTCTCTCTCTTCTCATATATACCGAGTGTCCCAAAAAAATGTTTACACATCATATTAACATATTTATCAATAAGCAAAATAGGCGGATAGTAAATAGATAGCAAATAGCTTCTTTAATGTTTAAATTTTCGAAATATCAGCCAGCAGCGTCAATACCTTCATGGTTGTGCTGCTTAGTTTAATGTTTTAAATGTTTAAAATGTCCGCCACTAGCATCAATACATTCTTGACAACGGCGCGCAACAGATCGGCATACTGTTCGGATTGTTCGGAGTGGAATGTTGGCACAGGTTATTTCAATTTCGTGTCTCAAGGCCTGTAGTGTCCTTGGTTTTTCAGCATACACAGTGTTCTTCAGAGTGCTCCACAAGTAAAAGTCTAAGGGTGTTAAGTCAGGAGATCGTGGTGGATACTCCGTACATCCCCTACGTCCTATCCATCTTCTAGGAAAACAAACATTGAGAAAATTTCTAATGTCATTGTGGGAATGTGGTGGCGCGCCATCCTGTTGAAAGTAACACTCTTCTTCCAAAAAAAGAGCTTTGATTGAAGGCACAATGTTGTCTTGCAGCATTGATAAGTAAGCGGCACCTGTGACAGTGTCCTCAAAGAAAAATGGCCCTATCAGTCCTCTGGAAGACAGACCACACCACACTGATACTCCTGGTTGATTAAGTGCTCGTATTTCTGTTACGTTTGGATTTTTGGTGGCCCAGTACACACAGTTGTGTCGATTGATAGTACCATTAAGTTTAAAAGTGGCTTCATCGGACCAAACAATGAAATCAGGAAAAGATTGTTTTTCATCACACATGTGCAAAAACCACTCTCAAAATTCTTTTCGACGATCTGGATCGTCCTCATTCTTTGCATGGAGCAGTCTAGGTATGTACGGTTTCCACTTTTCACGTCGCAAAATGCGATGAACGCTGGATTTAGAAACACCAGTCTCACGAGAACATTGCCTTGTAGACTTATTTGGAGAGTTTGTGAAGGCCTGTAACACGGTCTCAACACTTTCATTGTCAGTTGAAGTGCGACGTCTTCCAGATCGGCCTTTGTTGACGTTTTGCACTGTTCCGTCAGTCTCAAACTTATCACGTAATCTTGTAATTGTTACTTGTGATGGTGGTAATGTTCCAAACTCATATCTCCAATGTCTCTGTACCTCAACCACATTCTCCGTCGAACAATGTTATAGAATAAAAATGATTTAGAATCAAAAGTTCTATTAGAAAAGTTCATCAAAATAGGAATTTACTTAATTTTGAAAATTTTCATTTATTTTTAAAAAATTTAAATTAAAAAATGTTTTTGCTTGCAGTGCCTTCTTCTTAAATAAGGTGTTACCGCCACCTTTGAAGCATCACCCCAATGCAGCTTCGCGGCGATGGGCTTTGTATTTGCTAGTTATAATGCAAATCATAATTAGTTTTTATTATAACTAGCCTATACAAAGTGAGGACAACCTCAAAACTATATATATATAAAATAAAGCTAAAAATTAACACTTTATCTATAGTTGTGAGGTCCCATCGTTTTTTTTTCCTTTATTCAACACTTTCCTCAAAAAAATAAAAAGAAACAAGTTTCCTAATTAGAAATCATTGATATAAGAGCTTTTTAAACATAAAAATAAGAAAAGACAATTTATGGTATATTTAATAACAAAAAAAAATCAGCCTCTTCTAAATTAAAACAATCTCTGCAAATAAAAATACCTAATCTATCTGTTAATGAACTATTCTTTACTGAGTTTCATTCTTTTAAGAGTCTCTTTACTAGGATCAGGAATTAGTCTTCTATTCTCTTCCACAATTTGCAAAAGACCTTGAAATTCTTCTTCATTTTGACATTTGTCATGAAAGTCTTGAACCAGCTTGATTCCTCTTCCAGCGGTATCATTGACTACTCTAATAGATGAAAGAATGTTTTTTAGTTTGTTGTAGTCATCGACCTCTTCCCATGTTGATGCTGGTTTCTTTATCCATGAGTCTGGTTTTGACCCACAGCATTGAAATAAATGCCATGAAATTGGACCTACTAGCTGATGAAGCTTTGTGTCTTCCTTTAAAATGGGGAAAACAGGTTGCCCACATACATAATTTTCTGGAACTGGATATTTGTTTAAGGATTTTGCGATCTTATCTTTTTCATCATTACTTAGCGATCCAAAGAAACTCAAAGGGACCACTTCCTCCGTCAAATACCAGTAATGATTGGCAAAAGATTTCAAAGCAGCATTTGCAACTTCCCTATCTTCCTTCTTGTAATTCACCAAATCATGATAAAACTTCAGATCATTAGCTGGACTATCTAGTGAATTAGAACATAAAAGCCAGTATTTTCCATAAATTAATGCATTAAATAGACACATTCTCTTTAATTTCTTAATCAATGATTCATCATATGATGCTTGGTGGGCAAAAGCATACATTTTATTTGAATACAAAATCATTGCCATCCACCTGGCACGGTGCATTGCACCAGGTTTCCGCCAATGACTGTTTTCTCTGGAAACCTCTCCTAAAAGCATTAAAGTTGTTTCAGCAACTTCCTTATAGTCATCACGTGGAAAGCAGTCAGATTTTCTTAAACATTGGGTCATAAATTCTACACATTCTTCCTTTAGGCCTCTTTGATACCTTCATTTAACATCAAGAACATTGTATGTAGATTTCGTATTAATTTTCTTCCATTTAGACTCGCGAAATTCTTTGAATAACTCAAACTCAGGAGATTTACTTCGGCCAAAAATGGTTTCATACACAGCACACAAAACTCTTTCAATACTTTGAAATACAGAAGTGGCTTGAGATAATCCAGTGGAATCATCTATTATAGAAACTGATAAAAGTTTTTCTACATTTGGGTATCCAGTAACAAGTATTGCAAGGCGGTCTTCTTGTTCTGAACATGATTTAGTAAGCAGCTTGCTATCCCAATGTACTAGGCAGTGATCAGGAGGAGTAAAATCCTTGATGCAAGTTTCATATTTTCGTTTTCTTGTCTTTCGAGCGGCTCTTGCAGATGTGGTCCTGGAGAGAGACAGTTTTTCAATATCCTTGCCACACCTAATGGCTACTGCAGCAGCAAAAACAGTCCGTTGTCCAATAGAGAGATTAAGTCTGTCTGCAGTGGAGGAAACCAATGGCGAGGCAAGAATATTTTTGGGGCTGGAAGCATTTGAAGGTCCTGCTGTAGGTTCAGTCGGAAACTCTTCATAGCTGTCTGTCTCAGAACTGGTCGTGCTAGAAAGAAGGGTCTCTGATGTTCTGGCTGTAGCACTCACTTGCTTCACTGATTTATGTTTCTCTTTGCGTTTCTTCTCTTTCTCTAATCTAATGTACTTGCGCTGTACTTTTGATGCATAATCTGCATCTAGCAAACCTAAACATGTTTCTCGTTTTGTTCTTTGATCTTCTAAGAATGAAATCATATGCTTTCTGAGGCTCAGTTCTCATGCGGTCTTTTTGGATTAATTCAACGGCATTTTGAGAAGAGATGTCAAAAAGGGAATCCATAATTTTCATGAAATTAGAGAGTTCATTTTCAAAGCTTGCTCTTTTTTTGCTTGATTAAATTATTATGCATTTCTTCTAGATTTAACAGCATCTTCCTGCCTTTAGGGTTTTTACTAATATCTATAGTAGGAATGCATGCTTTTTGCCATATTATTAGTAGCTTCTGTAGAACTTCATTAACAGTAGAATCTTTTGTAACTTTTGGACCCTTATACTGCATTCTCCGTAAATAAATAAAATGGCTTAGAACATCTTTATTGGATGGTAAAACAATTTTAGATGAGCTCATAATATCAGCCTGCAAGCGACCAAGAATAAAGTCATGCTGTTTTGTAGCTGTTTGACTCATTTTTTATTTATTTTTCAAATAAAGCAGTCTGAAAAGAAACAATAAGAGTAAAAACAATGCTTGTTTATTAAAATTCAATGTATAAAAGGATTTTTAAATTTGGATTATACTCACAATATACTCATAAATAATGTAACTTAAGCACCTTATTTTATATTAATACAATAAGGTGCTCTTGGACAAAAGAAAATGAAAATTTTCAAAATTACGTAAATTTCTATCTTAATGAACTTTTCTAATAGAACGTTTGATTCTAAATCATGTTTATTCTATAACATTTTTCGATAAAGTTGATAGTTTTTTAGATATATGGGGTTTTTAGGAAAAGGGGATGGGCAAAATTTCAAGGGGGGTGGGGGGATTCAAAATTTGTTGGATTAGAAAATGCTTGTTAAATTCGTGTTTAGGACATCATTTGGCACAACATTAGACTCCTGGACCTTGACTTTTTGAAAATGACCCAAAAATGGTACACCCTAATATATATATATATATCAGTGGCGTGCGGTCCATGGAAGCAAGGGAAGCAATGCTTCCCTATTCAAAGCAAGAAGAAAATGCTGTATTATACTTTAAAGTTTAAACAGTTCAATATGTGTTAATAATTTGTACAAAATCATTTTATTATACTATTTATAGCATTTGATTGGTAATCAGGTGGATACATAGTATATACATTGGTTGCCGTTCGTGCAAGAACCTTTAAGAAAGCCGACGCAAAAAATCTCGAGTTGGACAACAATTGACGAAATGCATCCTTTTTCCCAATGACTTTCGCTTTTTTTTTAGTTACAAATTGTTTCTTTCCATTCTAAAAACTCATTTAATGTTTAATAATGTGTATTCATTGAATACAAGTTTCATATATAGTTTTTCTACTAAAAAATTCCATGGCCATGTTAAGCGAAAAAGAATATATATTTATCGTTATTTTATCCTTCCCTATGTCAAAAAGGAAGCAATTTAGATTTCGCTGTCCAGCTCTTATAGTTAATTTTCTTGAAATATCTGGCAACTTATACGTGCTGTGAAAGGCTTGCAAGTTTAGCTTTAATCTCAATTGAGAAAAAGCTTCTTAAGGATATGAAAACCGATGCCTTTTACGAAGAAATAATAGATATATTTAATAAAAAAGAAAGAAGAATAGAATTAACCTATAAGTAAAGTAAGTAGATGATTATATGTGTTTTGTTTTTATTATATACGAGTATTTTAAAGTTTTATTTTTATTTTATATAATCTTTGTTGTTTTTGCTTGAATTGCTTCCCCTTGACGAAAAATCACAGCACGCCACTGATATATATATATATATTATATATATATTATATATATATATATATAATTAAGCCGGGTCGAAAATGGGAAATTTTTTATTTCTTAAAAAGTACACTATGTGAGAAGTTTCATTTTATCATCTTAAAATATTAAAAAATCAAGCATGTGCCTCCCTACTACCCTTATCACATGCCCCTCCTCCCTTTTTTACCTTCATATTTGCATATGGTTAATGTTGTTATGTTACTTGATACGTTGTTTGTTTAAGGCTTGATATTTTTGTTTCAGATAAATAGAAATAATTTTTTAGATAAACAGAAATAATTTGCATTTGCTTTAATTACGAGTATAATTTCAATTATCATAAATTATAAATTACATATAATTTGATTTTACCTCTGAATATAAACTATGACCACTAGAAGCCAGTCCTCAAATGCAGCCTTGGATATCCTACGAAATTCCCAGCAGCCTTGAAAAGTAGATGTGAGACACTACATTTTTGTGCGCTCGTGAAGAAGCTAAATCAAAAGGATCAGCAACTGCTAATGATTGTTACAGGGTTGTTGTAAAAGATATTGAAGACATTTGGATGAAATTTTCTTTTCCTACGACTAATAGAAGAAGCCTCAAAATTGAACAAGGTGCCGTTACATCGAAGATATGAAAGTTTTGCCTTAAAAGTAGCTCAGTATGATGAAATGTTTGATATATCTTGTGAATGCTATGATAAGGGAATTGAAAGGAAATCTTGCAGGTGTAAGGATAAAATACCAATGGCAGAATGGGAGTCTTTTGTGAGTCAAAAACAAAGAAAAAATCAGTTAGAACCAATTGATCGCATAGCTAGTTCAACAAAGAAGAGATCTTTAGCAAGAGCCCAAGAAGCACAAAATCGTCAACTAAAAGCACAAGAAGCAATGACTGAAGCCACCAATGTTTTACCATCGGAATTTATAGAAAATACCGAAGAAGACATGGCTGTAGATTCAGAGAGTCAGGATGTAGATTATGAGGCCGATTTAGAATTGACTGAGAATATTCACAACAGGCACTCCTATAAAAACCGAGCATTAACAGCAGATCGTTATGGTGTAAGTTGTCGAGCTGCAGCTGCAATAGTCACTGCAGCTTTAAAAGATATGGGGATCCTTAACTACACCAACATGCTTGACAGAAAGAAATTAGAAAGAGAAAGAAATTGCATGGGTAAAACAAATACTTTTAGGTCTAAATCCGAAAATCTGAAGATGGAGTGCCTTGGATTTGATGGAAGGAAAGATAACACATTAACTAAAAGTGGAAAGATAAAAGAAGAACACTATGTTATTGTGAAAGAACCTGGAAGCATCTAAAACCTTCAAGATATAGTCAAGATTATTATTCAGTTATATGCTCCAGGGTGGTTTTGGATAAAATCTCATCTTAATGCAACTGATGGTTCATATAACTTTTGGCATTTAATGTGCTTGCTTCGAAATTTAGATGAACAACATAGATTAATCATACATAGAACCAGTATTAAAGAATAACGCCTACTTTGCCCACCCAGAAAATATACTCATATCAATGGTAACTGAGAAGAGACTAGAAATTAGGGAGCAAGCTAAGAAAATCAGCCTTTCAAGAACAGGATTTTCAGGTACCAGAAACTTTGAGTTGCTTGAAACCCTCATTTTCCAATCTACTGACTACACCGAGATGATCGATTGGCAAAAAGAGATCATTACTCCTCCACTGCTGCTAAACAATTTTAGCGACGATGAGCTACTACAAGCTCGATGTTAGCCACTGGAGATAGACTCTTTTCCATGCCACAATCAAAGTGTGGAAAGGGCAGTGAACCTAGTAACAAAGGCATGTCAGGAAAGAATAGAGTAGCATGGGCGCAAAATGGGAGAGTGCAGGAATGTTGCGATGTTGCAAGAGATAACGATCAATGTTGCAAAGGTGGTGCGGTGCAAAGGGGAGGGGGTATGTTGCAAATGGGGTGGGGGTTGCAAAAGGGGGGTATGTTGCAAATGGGGTAGGGGTTTGCAATGAAGGGGTGGGGTATGCAACAACTCAATGCTGGAAAGGGGGGTGGGGGTGATGCAGGTGCAACAAGGGGTCATGAAACTTGGAGGCGGCGTTATCACCCAAGAGAAAGACAGGAGAAGGAGAGAAAGCAAGAGAGGTGTTCACCTGGCAGGAGCCTAGTGCACATTAAGACTTCAGCCGAGTGGCCGTTGTCTTATAGGCCCCTAATCAGCCAGTTGGCTTAGAAGGAGCCAAGGGGGAGAGGGAAGGTTGAGGGGAAGGGGTCTTCGGGGGGAGAAGGGAGGATGACCTCCCCCCAAAGGGGTTGCCTTAACCTAAGAGAGAAAGAGAAAAGATAGAAGGAGGAGAGCTTTGGGGGACAAGGTGGGGCGTCCTAACCCCCAAAGGGAAATTAAGCTGTCTTAACCTAAGAAGGAAGGAAGGAGAGGTCTTTATTCAACAGCTGTCATCATCAAACTGCCAGCTCCGAAGCCAAGCGGGTCTTATATACAGGAAGGTTGAGTTGCTAGATACCATTTTTTATTTTAATTGTACAGGTATACATTATTAGGGTCAGTTGCTAGATACCATTTTTTATTTTAATTGTACAGGTATACATTATTAGGGTGAGTTGCTAGATACCACCATTTATTTTAATTCGTTACCAAAGCATACAAACTTTCTCTTGAAAACCGAAATTGACAATAAAAAAATCAATATGTTTATTAATTATGGTAAATAAATAAAATTTGCCTTCTACTGCACAAAAAATAATATAATACGGAACGTACAATCGTCAAAATAATAGTTCAGACGAAATACACACACACACACACACACACACACACAATTGTATTTGTACAACTTTCTCCTCATACTTATTCATTAAAAGAAATAAGCACATTAACTGTGTCTATTTTCTTTTGTCATTCCTCTATATGTACAGCGTGTCCCAAAGAAATGTATACCCACTTTGTTCGATAATACAAGCTATGAGGATAATAAATATATTACTTTTTATATGTTTTTTAATAAAGAAGTTTCTCCTGAATCTAAATATGTAATTATTTTTATTAGAAATTGAAAAACAAAAAAGTTACAGATGTTTAAATTATAATTATTATTTTCGAGACTTCATGTGCGATATTTTCTAATATTTTAACCGACTGTTTTGAGATACTTATGTTTAGTGTTGATATTGAAGCATAAATGTTGTAATTATTAGTTAATTCAAAAAATTTACAAATTCCATTGTTAAATGACACTTTATCTAAGATGTTCAAATTGTCGTTAGAAAAGAACGAACGTCGCAGAGTTATAAGATGTTAGATAAGGTTAGAGGAAAACTGTAGTCTTGCCTAATTAGAACTCAACGAAATGGCTAGGCTAAGCTAGGCACTAAACATAAGTATCTCAAAACAGTCGGTTAAAAGGCAGGCCAGGCCATAAAAAAAATATTAGAAAATATCGCACATGAAGTCTCGAAAATAATAATTCTAATTTAAACATCTGTAACATTTTTGCTCTTCAATTTTTAATAAAAATAATTACATATTTAGATTCAGGAGAAAATTCTTTATTAAAAAAACATATAAACAGTAATATATTTATTATCCTCATAGCTGGTATTATCGAACAAAGTGGGTATACATTTCTTTGGGACACGCTGTATATATATATATATATATATATATATATATATATATATATATATATATAATATATATATAGAACGAAGCACATTAACTGTGTCTATTTAATTTTGTCATTCCTTATATATGTATAAACGGATTTTCTCCTTTTAAGAGAAACAATTATTAAAAAAAATATAACAATATAAGAAACTAATTATTTAAACGCCGTTCTATTTACTTTCTTTCAGTTATTAAAACGAATCCCAGTATTAACTCTTAGAATAATGTTTTGTTTTAACATTGTGTTCAGATGACATCAAGAGGTGGCAGTTAATAAGAATATCCAGCAGAAGGTCCAGCCCGAGGCCTTTTAAAACCGCAAACTAACGTGGAAGGAATTTTGGGTCAAAAAACTTTCTCTCTGAAAGACATCCGTCTCCTTTTGCTGCATACGATTGTCCTTCCTTTTATATAAAAAAATGTTTTATATTTTATCAACTTAGTTATTTTTATTCATACTAATTTGTATGATGTCATATTCATAGTTAACATCTCTGTTATTGAGTTTGAAGGATATATTATTATTATTATACATTTTTCAAAATTAACACACACATGTACTCTGGAAGTACTAACAGTTGAATAAAATTACTTTTGCTACTGAACGTAGAACTAAATTTAAAATTCTCTTTCCAAGAGATCGTGGTTCGACTCCCAATTACCATGCGCGAATCTCTCACGAATCTTAGTTAATGTTTTCAATAATGTAATTACTTGTTTTCTGTATAAACATCTGCTGAAAGAGATGAGATCATGGGTTCGACACCCGATTACGCAGGCTAATATTACAGGAGCTTATT
Organism: Bathynomus jamesi; assembly: GCA_023014485.1. NCBI lineage: Eukaryota > Metazoa > Arthropoda > Malacostraca > Isopoda > Cirolanidae > Bathynomus > Bathynomus jamesi. The sequence continues at coordinate 351,385 of JAJOZX010000887.1, read as the reverse complement.
CCTGTGTGATCCAAAAATACATCTACTAAACTGTATATTTAATTTAGCAATAACAATTACTCTCTTAGAATAATGTAATTACTTGTTTTCTGTAGACGGAGGAGGGCTTTGGGGGAACAAGGTGGGATGTCCTAACACCCCAAAGGGAAACTAAGCTAAGTCTTAACCTAAGAAGGAAGGAGAGAGTTCTTTATTCGGCCGAAGTTCGCACCAAACTGCCAGCTTTGAAGCGAGGCGGGTCTTATATAGAGGAGGGTTGAGTTGCCAGATACCATTTTTTATTTCAATTATATAGGTATACATTATCAGGTTGAGTTGCTAAACACCACCATTTATTTTAATTCGTTACCAAAGCAAACGTACTTTCTCTTTTAAACGAAATTGACAATAAAAAATTCAATATGTTTATTAATTATTGTAAATAAATAGAATTTGTCTTCTATTGCACAAAAAATAAGAAATAATAATAACCACCAAACTAATAGTTCAGGCGAAATACACACACACACACACACACACATGAACAACTTTCTCTTTTAAACGAAAACCGAAATTGACAATAAAAAAATAAGAAATAATAATAACCACCAAAATAGTAGTTCAGACAAAATACACACACACACACACACAAACACACACAATTGTATTTGTACAACTTTCTCATAATTATTCATTAAAAGAAATAAGCACATTAACTGTGTTTATTTTCTTTGTCATTCCTCTCTCTCTCTCTCTCTCTCTCTCCTTCTCTTCTCTCTCTCTCTCTCTCTCTCTCTCTCTCTAATATAATATATATATATATATATATATATATATATATATATATAAAACGAAGCACTTTAATTGTGTCTATTTAATTTTGTCATTCCTTATATATGTATAAACGGATTTTCTCCTTTTAAGAGAAACAATTATTAAAACCAATATTAACAATATAAGAAACTAATTATTTAAACGCTGTTCTACTGTATTTACTTTCTTTCAGTTACTAAAACGAATCCCAATGTTAACTCTTAGAATAATGTTTTGTTTTAACATTGTGTTCAGACGACAGCAAGAGGTGGCAGGTAATGAGCATATCCAGCAGAAGGTCCAGCCCGAGGCCTTTTAAAACTGCAAACGTATGTGAAAGGAATTTTGGGTCAAAAACTTTCTCTCTGAAAGACAGCCGTCTCCTTTCGCTTCATACAATTATCCTTCCTTTTATATAAAAAAAATGTTTTATATTTTATCAACTTAGTTATTTTTATTTATACGTAATTTTTATGGTGTCATATTCTAGTTAACATCTCTGTTATTGAATTGGAAGGATATATTATTATTATTATACATTTTTCAAAATTAACAACCACACCCATACACACCCACACACCCACACCCATACACACCCACACACCCACACCCACACCCACACACACACACAATATATATATATATATACACAGAGAAAGAACTACGCACACACACACACACACACTATATAATATATATATACATATGTAATATATATATATTATATACATATATACATATATATATATACAGAGAGAACGACACACACATATTATTGATTTTAAATCACTGTTAAAAATTATAAAAACTTACTACATTATTGTCCCTGTCCAATCCTTCATGCAAAAAAGCTCTACTTTATTGGAAACTTTCGATTAGCATCCCCCCGAATTGTTCATTTTGACAAAGGTCAAACTTTTTCCTCACCCATAGACCTACAGTTTAACATGGATTCGCTGCAGCGGATGAAATGTCTTCGCAGCGAACACGAGCAATAAATCTATGGAGATAATATAGCAATCTTGGGAAAAATCCGAGAATAATATGGGCGCAAAACATGGCAATGCACAAAGACAATCTAGATTTTATATTTATGTCATAGGATATTACTGTGCTGTCAATGTCAGAGTAATGAAGAGTAGCGGCGCTAATTTTGCTTCCTGCGATACTGAGCTAGCTGAGCCACTCTGTTGAATATATTCCTATAACGAATATATTCCCTCGACTAGTAGGGTCGAAAAAAATAATAATGCACATTCTGGAAATCTTTTATAGAGATGGTTGTTGCGAGGGGTATTGCATAAAGGGGTGGATTGGAGAAAACCAAGTATTGTCGCAAATATTGTCGTGGTAGAGACTGTAAGCGGTAATACGAGCTTTAAATCTACGGAGATAATATAGCAATCTTGGGAAAAATCCGAGAATAATATGGGCGCAAAATGTTATATGCACAAACTTTTAAATACTTAGGGCATCCATTTATCTGCCAACCAATGAATCGATGATTCCTCCGCAAATACGATCATGCTTAAAAAACACACAGAGAAGCTTTCGTTAGCTACAACATGAAATACAATTTTATAATCATTTCCTTTTCAAACGATGGTTTATTCTTATATATATATATTATTATATATATATATATATCGATGAATTTATGCATACATTTTTAATTAGCTATACGTTTTGGACAGGCTTCAACAAACGAAGTACAGTGCTACCGGTTTTAAGCAGATATTTTAGGAACTTACCCAAAGATATATTGTATAAAATGAAAATAATTATTCCAAGGCTTTTTATGTTCAGAAATACATATTGTCAGGGAATGATTGCTCACTATTTCACATCACAATTCAAGCTCATATCCAGGACATACATTATCTATAAGATCTGTGGCGCGTGGAACATGCGGCCTTCAGAAGATGTGAACATCTGCTCTGTGGATCAGTTCAAGAAAATGGATAGGCCGAACCTTGCGATGTAGGATTATTTTCCATGGAACCGTAACCACTGATACATCCTCAGTACGGATTGCAATACTTATTGAGGTACTTCTTGTCCTTGTATCTAAAACATTTTTTTTTATATAAAAGGAAGGATAATCGTATGAAGCGAAAGGAGACGGATGTCTTTCAGAGAGAAAGTTTTTGACCCAAAATTCCTTTCACGTAAGTTTGCAGTTTTAAAAGGCCTCGGGCTGGACTTTCTGCTGGATATTCTCATTACCTGCCACCTCTTGCTGTCGTCTGAACACAATATTAAAACAAAACATTATTCTAAGAGTTAATATTGGGATTTGTTTTAATAACTGAAAGAAAGTAAATAGAACGACGTTCAAATAATTAGTTTCTTATATTGTTAATATTGGTTTTAATAATTGCTTCTCTTAAAAGGAGAAAATCCGTTTATACATATATAAGGAATGACAAAATTAAATAGACAGAGTTAATGTGCTTCGTTCTATATATATATATAATATATATATATATATATATATATATATATATATATATATATATATAGAGGAATGACAAAAAAAATAGACACAATTAATGTGCTTATTTCTTTTAATGAATAACTATGAGGAGAAAGTTGTACAAATACAATTTTTTTGTATGTGTTTGTGTGTGTGTGTGTGTGTGTGTGTGTGTATTTCGTCTGAACTATTATTTTGGTGGTTATTATTATTTCTTATTTTTTCTGCAGTAGAAGACAAATTCTATTTATTTACAATAATTAATAAACAGATTGAATTTTTTATTGTCAACTTCGATTTTCGTTTAAAAGAGAAAGTCCTTATATATATATATATAAAGTAAGGAGAAAGTTGTTCAAGTGTGTGTGTGTGTGTGTGTGTGTGTGTGTGTGTGTGTTGGTGTATTTCGCCTGAACTATTATTTTGGTGGTAATTATTTCTTATTTTTTGTGCAGTAGAAGACAAATTCTATTTATTTACAATAATTAATAAACATATTCCGTATTATATTATTTTTTGTGCAGTAGAAGACAAATTCTATTTATTTACAATAACTAATAAACATATTGAATTTTTTATTGTCAATTTCGTTTAAAAGAGAAAGTCTGCATGCTTTGGTAACGAATTAAAATAAATTGTGGTATCTAGCAACTCACCCTAATAATGTATACCTGTATAATTAAAATAAAAAATGGTATCTGGCAACTCAACCTTCCTCTATATAAGACTCGCTTGGCTTCGGAGCTGGCAGTTTGATGATGACAGCTGTTGAATAAAGATCTCTCCTTCCTTCCTTCTTAGGTTAAGACTTAGCTTAGTTTCCCTTTGGAGGGTTTGGACGCCCCACCTTTTCCCCCAAAGCCCTCCTCCGTATATCCTTTCTCTTTCTCTCTTAGGTTAAGGCAACTCCTTTGGGGGGAGGTCATCCTTCCTTCTCCCCCCGAAGACCCCTTCCCCTCAACCTTCCCTCTCCGCCTTGGCTCTTTCTAAGCCAACTGGCTGATTAGGGGCCTATAAGAAAACGGCCACTCGGCTGAAGTCTTAGTGAACACCTCTCTTGCTTTCTCTCCTTCTCCTCTCTCTCTCTCTTGGGTGATAACGCCGCATCCAAGTTTCATGACCCCTTGTTGCACCTGCATCACCCCCACCCCCATTTGCAGCATTGAGTTGTTGCATACCCCACCCCCCTTCATTGCAAACTCCTACCCCTTTGCCACATACCCCTACCCCCATTTGCAACCCCCACCCCTTTGCAACATACCCCCTCCCTTTGGAACATTGATCATTATCTCTTGCAACATTGCAACATTCCTGCTCTCTTCCATTTTGCACCCATCCTACTGAATAGGATATGACAACCATCAAAATTTATCTTAAACTCATTAGAATGAAGGCGAAAACTGCCCAAGTTTGAATGGAAGGCCCAATGGAATGAGTAAGAAACCTATGAAATAAAATTTCCTAGTGATATTAAAAATTTCTCCCCTTTTGATGTGATAAGGAACAATGAAAAATTGAGTTGAATTTTAGCACATTTATTATGCCTCTTATTTTTTCTTCTGAATATATTGTTGTACTTAATTAATTTTCCTAATAATGTACATTATTAAATAAAATATTATACTTAATGAAGATTTATGTCATCAAAAATCCTGAAGAGTAAGTTTCGTATAAATGGAATATTCTTCAATATAGGTCAAAAAGTGAAAAATTGTGCCACGGGTAGGAGGCTTTAAATTAACAGCGAAAATAATTTATGAGTTCTTGTGTTCCATTCAAACCTCTCACAATACAGTATGTACCTTTTCAATATAAAATTTCGACCCGGCCTAATATATATATATATATATATATATATATAATATATATGTGTATTAAGGTGCTCCAAAAAAAAACATGATTTTGAATATTTGCTCCCCAGTTATTTTCTCATTGCTATCATGCTTCTGAATACTTTTGGGAATTTTTAGCTCGATCCTAACATATTAAGCCTTGCCACCAGCCTCATGTAAAATTGAGGTTTTGTGATTTTCGAATTATGCAATTAGGTCTGATTTGTAGGTATTATTACTTAAGATTAAATTACATAAACCTCATAAAAATAAATTAGGGTTAATTAGAATTGATTTAAAAATACAAAGCATTGATATAGTATAAGTATATGTGCAAAAAAACAAAAAGCAAAGAAAAGCTTAAAATTTAGTATTTCTTCTTATTTCTAGGGAAATTAGATGAAGATTGGCCTTTACCGAGGTTTATGCCCCCTCACTCCTGCGTAATTGTTCATAACTGTAGCATCAGGTTTATTTTTGTTTTAGTAGGAGTGGGCCTCTTCCTTTTGGCAGTTATAAACAGTCCGTTTTGATCTTATTTTGATTTTACAGAAGATTGTTTAGTGTTCCTTTCTTGAAATCAGGAATTAGTTTCCTGTGGCGCTCTACAACCTGAAGCATGTAGTGTCTTTGGGGCTCGTCCTTGGTAATGTTGTTTGAGTAATCTTGAATGAGCTTCACAGCTCTTTCTGCAAGATCATTTACTACTTTGACACTTCTAACATATTCAAATGCTTTTTTATATTCAGAATCTACGTTCCACTCACTTGGGTCCTTTTTCATCCATTCCATATCTATTCCTAGAATTTGTAAAAGAAACATAGAGTTTACTCCAATCAGCGAAATTAATTTCGTCGAAGACTTTAATTTAGGGAAAGTGGGAATTCCCATTTTAAAACTGTTTACTTTTTTCATCTTCATAATTGTTTTAGCTATTTGGCGCTTTTCAGAGATCTCAATTTTATTTGAAAACAGTGAAAATGAAGCTAACTCTTCTGTCTTATACCAAAAATGTCTTTCAAAGGTTTTTATAGCTGCTGAGGCCACATCTCAATAAATTTTACAATAAGAATTTAAATCGTGCCACAATTTTAGGTCATTTATTGCAGCATCAGCTGCATTGGTAGCTGATAACCAGGGTTGTATATAAAAAAGCGATGTGAATGTGCAAAAGCGTTCAAGATTTTTTATTTTTTTGGAATCGTACTTGTTTTAGACAAAGTGATATTCTCCAAATCAACTCCCACCTCTGTTGCGATGGCAGCAATAAATACAGTTCTTTGGCCAGAAGATAAATTTAAACGATCAACCATTTCAGATATTTTTTTACTTTTGAATGGGTTTCGTGGAAGTTCTAGTGTGATAGTTTTCGAACGCTTTCTTTTTGATTTTTTATCAGAATTTGAAATCACATTTTCATCATTATCACTATCATCTAGTTCTAAATAATCTTCATCAACAATGTCTATCTCATCGTTAAGTTCGCTAGATGAAGCCTCTTGTAGCTCTCTTCTTCGCATGTCTGTCTCCACTCCGTAAATGAAATTCTCTTCTCTATTCCTTTTAGCTTGAACCTTTTTTGAATACTTTCTTTCTTCGGATCCCAAAAGAACTTTTCTACCCTCTTTCATTGCATTTATGAAATCAATATCCTCTTTTTTCTGTTCTGTCGTCCTCAACCGATCAGTTTGAACTCTCCGTTCAGCATCTTTATGGGCAATAAAAAAATAGGAGTCAAGGTCTCCAACAAAATTTTCTTCCTTTACCTTGGAACCTTTCTTTTTTTGGAGTGTCCTATAGGTCTCGTAAAGGTCAAAAATCTTTTTCTTGACTTTATCTTTACGTTGTGTTTCGATTCCTGATTTCATCCACTGCTTTTCTGTATCTTCTAATACTTTTTCAGCAATTGTACCGTTAAAATTTCTAAATTTCTCTTTCTTCATTGGTCCATCTTTTAGGTAGAAAAAATAGCGTAAAATGTTCCGCTTTGGTGGGATTCGAACATCAGAGAATTTTTCGATAGGCTTTTCTATTAGCCATGTTATATCATCTTTTCTTAAGGAAATATTTGAATTATCCTTTGATTTTTTATTTGGATCATCTTCATTATTATTACCGTTTCCGTCTGCCATTGAAAAGTAATTAATTATTGCTCTTCTTGACAAAAAAATAAGTATTAAATTTTGTAATAATTATTTAAGTTTATATAAACTCAAGTAAAACTACGATTTATTTAATAGATACGCTATTTATGATAGGTAAATCTGAAAAAAAAAAAAAATGTAGGTATTAAGTAAAATAAATTAATTCAATAAAGCATATTTTTCAGCTGCCTGGTGGCAAGGCTTAGTACAATATGTTTCAATGTAGCTAATATTTTTTTCTGGCATTAATATGATATAAAAGAATGAGAAGCCCGGGGAGCAAAGTTTTATGATCTTTTTTCAACATCTTTCAATTTTCGGAGCACCCTAATATATACAGGGTGTCCGAGAATTATCTGTACAAGTTTTGGCTGTTATTAAAAGTCAACCATAAAGTGTAGAAATTCCAGTTTGTCCCATTTTACAGAGAATCTCATTAAGTTTTTTCTGATACCACGTTTTGACAAGTTTTTTAGAAATGTACGCGGGTGACAGACATTGATGATTTAAAAGCAAGAATCACAGCTGCTATTGAGAGAATTGATGTGGATATGCTGCAGCGTACATGGCAACATTTGGAGTATCGATTGGATGTTTTGCGAATCACTAATGGTGCACATATCGAATGTTTGTAACAACGTTACTTTAATAAAAGAAACTTTTGAAAATACAGATTCTAAATAATCTTGTTTAAGAATTTTACGTGTGTTATCAAGAATTTTATTAAAAGATGAAATTGTACAGATAATGTTCGGACACACTGGAATTTCTAAAAAACTTGTCAAAACTTGGTATCAGAAAAACCTTAATGAGATTCTCTGTAAAATGGGACAACACTGGAATTTCTACACTTCATGGTTGACTTTTAATAACAGCCAGAAATTGTACAGATAATTCTCGGACACCCTGTACATATATATGATGAATTTTACAATTAAACACGTGAAATGAATGAATGATACAAACCCACAAGGAAAAGGAAAAATGATTCCAATGCCTTTCGTGTATTACAGCGAAAAGATGAATACTTTATTGAGTGACCGCGATACGTACAAACCTTTAAACAGAGACCCACTGGAGGATGTTAATAAAATGTTTAACATAAAATTAAGAGAAATATTAAAAAATAACTATAATTGGCTTTCTAAACAGTTTCTTAGTATCAATCCGTCATTACCGTATTTGTACGGTTTAGTTAAAACACATACATTTAACAATCCCATGAGGCCTATTGTTAGCTTAGTAGGCTCCGTAACCTATAAGCTATCTAAATGGTTAGTTGCTTATTATCGCCGTTAGTTGGCTCTATTTCCAAGTCACATATTGTAAATAGCATGACTCTTATTGATAAACTGAAGTTTCCTAATGACCCTAATTTCAAATTAGTAAGTTTTGATGTATGCTCGTTATTCACAAAAGTCCCTGTTGATGACCTACTTGATTTATAAAAAGATAAGATCTCTGAATATTCTTTCCCTCTTCGACACAACACTCTTATTGAGTTAATTAAGGTTTGTGTCAAAGATTGTAAATTTCAGTTTGAAAATAAGTTTTATGCTATGTCGTTTGGATTGCCAATGGAAATCCTCTCTCACCGGTGTTAGCTAACTTATATATAGAATTTTTTGAAAGCAGAATTTTGCCTACTATTGTTAATTTTAACCTTGTTTGGTAACGGTATATCGATGATATTTTATGCCTTTGGTTTAACAATTTGGATGTTCACTTATTTCTTGGTAGGCACAACAATTTAGTCCCATCTATTAAGTTCATGGTTGAAAAAGAAAATGATGGAAGCTTATCTTTTCTGGCTCTAAAATTTCGGAGATGCTTGAATCAGTTCAAATTTGAAGTTTTTCGTAAGCTTACTAATAATAACTATTATGTGTATTTCTATTCTGACCATCATCCCTTGATTAAATCTTCTATTTTCTCTGCTATGTTCCTTAGAGCATTGAGAGTTGTCAGATCTGAATTTTTAGATTCCGGGTTATGCAATATCATGAATATTGGTACTAAATTATGTTATACTATTTCATTTCTAGATAACTGCCTCAGGAAGGCCAATAATAGGTATTATAATAGTGTAACTGTGAAGGAATTTGAGCGGAAAAATATTCTTAGCCCACCTTACCATGTTAATTTTAAATATCTTCCGACTTTACTTAAAGCAATTGGTATCAACGTAGTCTTTAAGTGTAATAATACTGTTAAATCACGTCTAATAAAGAATAGCCTGAATAATGCGGTTGGCTGTGTGTATTCGATCGGATGTACACCATGTAACTCAGTATATATTGCCAAACGGGAAAAACGTTAGATATTAGGGTAAAACAGCATAAATATGCGTGTAAAACAGCAAATAATTCTAATGCATTGTTTAACCATATGTATAGATGTAACCATAGTACCAAGTGGGATAGTTCTGAAGCGCTCGTTAAAAACACAGATATAATGAAAGGAATATTCCAGAATGTGCATTTATCCATTTTAAAAATAATTTCAATAACAGTGCGGGAACATATAAAATTAACAATATTCTGTTAAAATACCTTTTCCCTTTAAACAGTTCTTGTTAATCATGTGCTAATCTTTTTATTTTTCTGTTCCGTTGTACATACAATATGTATATATTTTCGTCATCTCGCCTTCTCCCTTCATTCCCTAACGAGGTGTACTTTTGAATACACGAAAGGCCTTGGAATAATTTTTCCTTTTGCTTGTGGGTTTGCATTTTATATATATATATACACACACACATATATATATATATATACACACACACACACAATATATATAATATATACACACACACACAATATATATACATATATATACACACACAATATATATATATTTAGGATCAAGTAAAGATAAGCACCCCCAGCCTTCTTTAATTAGCCTTATAAGGCTAACTAACAAAAATATCACGACCTAACCTAACCAATCGTCAAGGGCGTACAGTTGACTTAACGATTGGTTAGGTTAGGTCGTGATATTTTCGTTAGTTAGCCTTATAAGGCTAATTAAAGAAGGCTGGGGGTGCTTATCTTTACTTGATCCTATATTTATATACACACACACAATATATATATATATATATATATATATATATATATATATATACTTTATGAACGTTTGAACGACGGTTCAGTATCGACCTGCGGTTAATTCAATTCAATGATTTAAAATATCTATAATATAGATATTTTAAATCATTGAATTTGTCCATTATTAAAACATTGGCGGAGAATCTAATAAAAAAAATGAATGAAATTATCCATTTTAGGTGATTTACAACACGAAGATGTACCTGTTTTGGAAACAGCTGGGTTACGATGAACTCACCTTACTGACGTTGCAAAGAATGGTAGTGTACCGCCGTACTGTACGTCCGAGCCTGGCTATCAGCACCAGTTGCTTCTGATGCTCCTGTCAACAACCTCTGAGTGCTCTAGGTGTTCTCCGACGGCAAACTTCTTATATGAGGCCAGAAAAGGTAGTGTTTGCTCTTTGCAGCGATTGTGTGAAGCAAACAGAAACAAGATATGGCACAAAAGCTGGCCTCACTGCCAGTGTCGGAAGAAAATGAAGAAAGCCTCGTCCTCCTAGACAATGACACAGAGCTGATAGACATACTAGACGAAAGATCGTGGGCTGTTATCCAGCTCTTGAATGCTACTTCATCCGCGTAGATGAGCAAACCGGTAGAGGAATGGATTGATAATCAGGACATCAATACTTTTTATAACTTTGTCAAATGTCTTAAAGTCACCAATGATGTGGCCGAGCGAAGCATTGCCATGATCCAGGACTTTGCAAAAACGATAAACAAAAACGAAGAACAATTGCAATGGCTTCTGCAAGCAGTTGAAAAGCATCGAAACACCATACCCAACTTCAATAAATCCACATTGAACATTCTACATTAGACATACCATGCAGAACTAAAGAAACAGACCATAATTAGTACCAAAATGTGGTTCAAATAAATGTCTGGTAGCACTGATTCATTTATCTTTTGTACAAAAATATCAGCAAATGTTCTTATTTGCATTTTTATATCAAGAATACATAAAATCAAGTAAACTTCGATAGAAATATAATAATTGGGTTCATAATTAAGATAAAAATTTAATTTCCTTAAATGCAAGAAATTCAACCTCAATGAGGAACCCCTAAACAAAGTTTGATTTTGTTAAGAATGATATCAATGGAATTCTATTGACTTATACTGTATAATGGGAAAAAATACCATCACATATAAATTTCAAACTTCTTTTTTTTTAACCACCTTAATATATATATATATATATATATATATATATATATTATATATATATATATATAAATAAATGTGTGTATATATATATGATGCAAACCCACAAGGAAAAAGAAAAATGAATCCATTTGCATCATTCATTCATTTCACGTGTCTAATTGTGAAATTCATCCCATATATATATAACACTATAACCGTGCAAATTCAATAAAATAGTAAAATCCCTAGTAGAAAATTTAAAAGAATTAAAATTAAATTATAAGGCAAGTACAAAGCTTTTCGAAGGTACTTCCTCCTTCATTTAGGCAGGAATAAAAACTGCTAGAATGAAGAAGAAAGTAACTTTGAAAAGCATTGCGGTTGCTTTTAATTTTATCTTAATTCTTTAAAATTTTGTTTTGGGGAATTTACTAATATATACGAAAGTGGGCTGAAAAGTAATGCCTCCACTTGAATAATTCTGGATTGTGTAGAGGTAGCAAGATAAAACCGGTTTTGTGTTGTAACTTGATATTCCCACTCCATTGAAGATTGTGTAGAGGTAACCAAATAAAACCGATTTTTTTATTATAACCTAATATAGCGTACACTAGGCCTGTTCAAAAATCAACTTTTTCTTATTTTCATAGGTTTCTGTACATTTTCCCATGCTTTTGACTGAAAAAGCCGAAAATCACAACTATTTTGACCTAGGATGTGGGGAAGCATTGCCGCATGGAGCTTTAAATTTTCTGCCTTGAAATCGGCCAAAGCGCCAATTCCGGGGTCCCTTGAATTATGTTTTGCACTTTAACTTTTGATCTAAACAAGATAGAGCAACAAATTAGGTATCAAATGAAAGAGCATAAAATTAATAAATAATAATAATAATAATAATAATAATAATAAATAAATAATAATTAATAATAATAATAATAATAATAATAATTATCTATCATTTTTCAGGAAACAACAGAAACTCAATCAGAATCTAGAAAACCATCTACAAGTTACAACTTCACAATGGCATTAAGCAAGGAGCTGAGGGAGCTCCGTGGGCGCACAGTTGATATCTCAGAACCTCCACGTACTGTCCACAGGCAGGTGTCAACTGGGCCATCTACCAGATCTCTCACTGAAACTTTCCTGGTTGGATACCCTTCAGCTTTTATCAGTGGTTCCCAGCTTCCCACCAACAGACAGGCCTTCCAGTATTTCCTTAATCTTCAGAATTTACCGGAAAATGCAGGAAGGCCCATGGTTCAAGACCTTGCATATGAAACAGTTGAATCTATCATCCCATTCTGGCAGATGGCTAGGATCAAGACAATGACCAAGTACAACGCAATGAAGCTCTTCATGAAACTACATGAGAAACATCGTGCTCTGGTGAAAAGCAAAGGAAGAGCAAGTAACCCTGGAGGAAAAAGAGGAGCATTTGTGCTGGAATTAGACAGCCTGTTCGATATAGGAGCTCCAGATGCAATCCAGGAAATACAGAACAACAGACTGTTATCAAGAGAGAAGAAAGATGAGGATATCAGGTTCTACGAAGACCAAAAGACTGAGAGGAAAGGTCATATGTCTGGTCATGACAAGATTTTTGAGACAAGATCCCTGCAGCAAGCAGCGAGGAATGAAAGACTGCAGCATAGACAAGAACAAGATAAAACTAATTACTTTGAACGTCACAAAAAGTTTTAAGTTTTACTCCATTGCGATATTTAGCATGTACTTAACAATTACTGTCTTAACATGTTGTACTATTTTACAGCTGCAGCAGAAAAAGAGGCAGTTGTTCATGTGGATGACATTACCTGGGGTGACTCAACTGACAACGACGCTAACACAGAGGACATGGATTACCATCAGCCTCGTCCTGGATGTTCTCACCATCAAGACACTGTGACTAGTGTGACTTTGACGTTTCCAAGGAAGGTTATGGAATGTGATGTCATCTGCAATACAGCTGATCGTCTTGGTTTATCAGACAATCAAGTTACTGCCATGGTTTCTGCCACCTTGAAAGCTGGAGGGGCTGATCTGGATAACTTCGTCATCTCAACCTCAACAACACGTCGCAACAGAATGCTGTCCAGGTATAATATCAGCCAGAGTCACATGTCCAAGTTTTGTGAAAAACCCCCACAGTACGCTGCCTTACACTGGGATGGAAAGTTGCTCAAAGATGTCTTGGGCAGTGAACCTGGAAGTACCTCAGAGACTTTAGCCAGAGGAGCTGCCAAACTGCTAGAGAAAATGCTGAACAAAAAGGTGTTTTATCTGGCCTGTCGACATCACATCCTGGAAATCCTAGTAGGAGCAGTTTGGGAGAAGCTGTTTGGGAAGGTGAAGGTGCCAGATAATCCCTGGTTTGAGCATCTGAAGGATGTTTGGACAGACTTGTCCAAGGAAAACCCAAAGATGCTGGCTATCAACAGCAAATGGCTGAAGGAAAAGAAGAAGAACAGTGAAGAAATACTCCAAGACATTCTAACAGCAGAAAGGCTTCCAAGAGCCGACTACAGGGAAATGGCTGAACTGACAGTCATTGTTCTTGGAGGAACGCTTCCTCGAGGTATTCACTGGAGTCGACCAGGCGCCATTCATCAGGCCAGATGGATGGCCAGAAACCTGTACTCCATGAAAATGCTGATGTTTGCAGATCAACTTGAGTACGACGAAGACACTGTATCAAAGCTGGAAAGACTCAACACCTTCCTTGCGCTGTTCTACACTCCTGTATGGATGATGTCAATGTCTGCTGCAGATGCTCCCGTGAATGATCTAAGTCTAATCCAGGATGTTGAAGTACAAGAAAATTGACCCAGAGCTTGCTGATGCAGTACTTAATAAGATGGAAAACCACAAATGGTACCTGACGCAGGAAGTCGTGCCATTTGCCCTGTTCAGCAGTAGATTGAGTGACACATTGAAGCACAACATTGCTGCCCAGTTACATGCCACTGAGAAGCCAGACAGCTTCAGAACAGGAAAGCCTCTATTCCAGAGAGTCACAGCTAAGACCACCCTGGTTGATCTCATTGGCCCAGAATCACATTTCCTGCTGGACACACTGAACATTGGATCCGAGTGGCTTCTGGAACCTATCACGTCTTGGCCACAGAATGAGGACTACAGAAAAGCGTTGGACTATGTTAAAAATCTGAAAGCGGTGAATGACATTCTAAACGTGGTGTCAAGATGATGAGCGACTTTGCAAATGTCATAACAACAGATGCCAAGCAAAGGGACTATCTCCTTCAAGCTGTGGAGTTCAACAGACGCCGCTTTGACAGCTTCAAGAAACAAACTCTCAACAACTGACTGTGTAAATGTCATTATGAAATTAATCATCATGTAATGCTTTCACTTCTTGATCGATTAGACTTGTGACAAAATGTTAATCTCAAATTTGTGTCATGAATAAGGCGGCTTGTCTGCCTTGAGTGTGAGAAAACGAATTTTGTGATATTTCTGAAATCTTTGTATGTACCAATGTGCCATTTCTTGTTCCAAGACTATCACAATTGTATAAGTTAGAAAGAGGATTTAAAACACTTTAATTTGGTGCCTATTTTGTTGCTCTATCTTGTTTAGATAAAAAGTTATAGTGGAAAACATGATTCAAGGGACCCCGGAACTGGTGCTTTTGGCCGATTTCAAGGCAGAAAACTTAAAGCTCCATGCGGCAATGCTTCCCAACAACCTAGGTCAAAATGGTTGTGATTTTCGGCCTTTTCAGGTCAAAAAGCATGGGAAAACGTACAGAAACCTATGAAAATAAGAAAAAGTTGATTTTTGAACAGGGCTAAGCGTACACTCATTCCACACGTTGGTTCAGTATCGATTACAATGGAAAGGGTAAAAACGTTCGCTTCAAGCAACGTGCCGTAATTGAATTTTTGACCGTGGAAAGTATTGCTCCCATAGACATTCATCGGCGAATGCGAGCTGTGTACGGCAAACAGTGTGTTGATGTGAGTACCGTTCGACGTTGGGCGAGGAGAAGCAAGAGAAGAAGGAGAAGCACGGCACGAAGATTTGCGAGACAAATGAGTCTCATCGGAACTACGTTGACGAACTGATTCGTGGAAATCGTCGCATTAAACAAAATGAAACTGCTGCAATGCTCGATATCTCCAAAGAGCGAGTGGGACACCTTATCAGTATTCTCGGTTACCGAAAGGTCTGCGCCAGATGGATGCTTCGCATGCTCACTGCCAAGATGAAAATTGAGAGACTACATCTCTAAAATTACAGCAGTCGAAAGAAAATGAAAATAAAACGGTTAAAACCAAACAACAAAGATATTCTGTTTCGGAAATAACACAAATAGTGGTGAAAAATCTCAATGATGCTTGCAGTAATAAGGATTGGAAAACTAAATTGGATTATGAAGAGAAATACTGGAGAAATATTGAGATCGTAACTACAAAATAAGGAAAAAGATAAGGTATTAAAAGTTTTTCGAAATTTATTCTGGGTTTGGTGTTTGGGGAGGTTATTTTACCTTGAGATGTTGTCTTTAAATTCTCTTACGTCGGAGTTCACAAATACAGTGTTCTTCTATGTTTAGTGTATATATATACACACACACACATATATATATATATATATATATATGTGTGTGTGTGTGTGTTATATACAGACTGTGCATGAAACAAGGAACCCTTCTCGGATATGAAACCCATTATGGTCCGAATGAGTAGAATGGGGGCAAAAGGAGAGAGTGCAATGCAATTGCAAATGTTGATCACTGTTGCAAAGGAAATGTTGCATAAGTTATGCAACAAAGGGGAGGGAAATGTTGCAATATGTTATGCAACAAAGGGGGAGGGGGAATGTTGCAAGAGCAACAAGGGGTTATGGAGGCGGAGTTATCCCCCAAGAGAAAGAGAGGAAAAGGAGAGAGGAAGAGAGGTGTTCGCCAAACGCATATTAAGACTTCAGCCGAGCGGCCGTTGTCTTAATATGTTCCTAATCAGCCAGTCTTCTTAACCAGCCAGTTGGCTTATCTGGCTGAGCTGCCAGATTGCGCTATTTATTTAATTAAAGCATATATTCTCGCCAGTTGGCTTAACCAGGAAATTGACATAGAAGCCGTAAATGGTGTGTTCAGTTGTACATTATTGAGTTGCCAGATTGCGTTTATTTATTTAATTAAATCATATATTCTGGCTTAAAAAGCCAGTTGACTTAGAAGGTGTAAATGGCTTGTTCAGTTGTACATTATTAGGGTTGCCAAATTGTGCTATCCAGATATTTTTGACAGTTGGCTTAGAAATCCGTCAGCCTTTTTAGAACGCAGCCATTTGCTGTAATTAAATGTCGTGTACAACCAAAAGAATTAAATAAAACACCATTACATTATTCTGTTTATTTAGACGAATTAATGGATTCAATTTCACGAAATATATAGAAAATAAATATACAATGGAATATACATGATGAAAAATAATTATAGCATAAGAAATACGAACGATGAATATAAAATCAAAATAAATATACAGTGGAATATATATGATCAAGAAATAATAATAGCATAAGAAATACAAAAGAGAAATATATATTATATATATATATATACAGGGTGTCCCATAAGTCCGGCATCATAGGAAAAATAATTAAAAAAGGCAAAACAAAAGCTTTTATTTACAGAACGTGCTCAATATGTCTACCATTGTTTTCAATACACAAATTCAGACGTGATACCCAGTCAGTAAGCACACGGTGAATGATGTCAGGAGTAATGGTGTTACATGTCCCAATAATACGCTGCCGCAAATGTTCAACACTTCTAATTTTCTCTGCGTATACCAGCGCTTTCAAGTGGCCCCAGAGATAAAAATCTAGTGGCGTGAGATCCGGGTTTCTAGCTGGCCATTCCACAGGCCCTCGACATCCTATCCAATGACCAGGGCATTGTTGGTAAAGGTATTCCCTTACTTGGGTGCTGTAATGTGCAGGAGCGCCGTCTTGCTGGAACCATGTTGGGAAATTTCCTTCTTCGTTCAAGACACTGGGAAATGCTTCTTCCTTGAGCATACGTAGGTAGGTGCCTCCAGTGACATGTTCATCGAAAAAGAGGGGGTCTATGATGCGATCCTTCCAAATGCCACACCATACCATCACCCGAGATGCACCTTGTTCCTTTGAAGAGGTATACCAGTGAGGGTTGTTTTGAGACCAGTGGCGGGTGTTCTGTCGATTTACCTCACAATTTCCATAAATACAGCCTCGCCACTGAAGAGAATGGTGGACGGGAAATTGGCATCCCGAGCTTAAGAAAAATATGAATTATGGCTTGTAGAAATAGAAAAATATGAATTTCTGCTATGATGCCGGACTTATGGGACACCGTGTATATATATATATATAAAATCAAAAATATACAAAACGATGTAGTATAACCATCAATATATTAGTACAGGAAAAAAAATATATATATACACACAGTTATATTAAATAATTAAATATATTGAAAATAATAATATACAAAACGAAGGAGTATAATCAGTTGCATATTAGTACAGGAAATATATATATATACACAATTAAATAATTAAATATATTGAAAAATAAATATACATCAAAATACTTTATGGTCTACGGCACGAAACGCTAAACTCCCATGCAATCGTGTCTACATTCACATTGTTATTGCTTTGCACTACACGGTAAAACCGTCCAAGCATTACTTCACCGCTCAAGTTATACGAATACCTATACTCGATATACATGGCTTTCATATCGTTCAATACTATTTTTGTACCCGCTTTACAATTGGTTGGCAAGTTATCTTTAAACCAGGACAGAATACAATAAAAAGCACGCACAAAGAGGGCGTCGTTAGCCACAACATCATTATTAAATTCAAGTTTATAAACACTCCTTTCCAATCGAGTGTTTTTTCTTACAGTACCGAGCTTTTCAATCGTGAACTCTTCTTCAATCTACATAGCAGCAATTGAAATAATCTTCCAAGTGGTAACGACAGCTACTCATTATATAGAAATACAGCTCTTCAGGGTGAACAGTGTAGGCAAGCTCTGCCCTGTACCTCTCAAGTGCTTTGTACCAAAGCTCGGGATATTTCGAAGAGTCTAAACCTTTTAAATATGCTTCCAACTCTAGACCATTCCGCCTTGTTCATTCCTACATTCGATAAATCCGTCGAGCAGAGCGGTGTATGCGTATTCAAGAACCGTGTCAAAATCAATCATATCCGTAACACGAGCGTCTAATATAGCCTTCAACTTGCGGACTCCTACGATTTCAAACATTCTGTCGAGGATGAAACGGTTTCGTGTAGGGACAAGAACGTTATTATCAGATGCATTCTTCCACATCAGTCGTATATCAATGCATGGCTGATCGTTATTTATACACAACTTGCAAACAACGGCATATGAGGGGGCTTCACTAATCTGTTCTTGTACCTACATCTGCGGGTATTTTATAACGGTCCTCATCCCACTTCTCAACTATCACGAAGACTCTATTCATCTCCTCAGCACTTAAATAAATAACATTAAGTTTACTTGCTTGCCTGCAAATCGTTTCAAGTACATAGTTAATGGTGCCGGTTTCACGACTGAACACGCGCAATGACTTCGTCACGGACACATCGTACGTGGCATTGAGAATGTTTCTCAAAGGAAGTTCCATCGTATTCGCACGTCCAGTCGGTTCAAATTCTGAGATAACTATGAGCCACAGGTGGGCGGATCGGATCGACGGGCGGAGTGAGTCACGCCGATGAAACGTGTACGGGTTTGTTCGCGCTCGTATGTTTCGGAGGGCTGATGTCCACGGGTGCGGGAGCTCGATGGGGGAGTGGGTCACACCATAAACTGCTGAAGTGTGTAAGGGATTGTTCGAATAATTGTGCCCATTATACTGGGCAAACAGAATTTTCCGCTCCATGAAGCAATACCGGTTTTAATGTTTTAGCGTTCACCAGACGTTCATTTCCACAGACTAAACATCTTCACAATCCGGTGCACTATTTGAGAGAAACATTTGTTAGTAGTCGGTATGATGTAACATGACAATATCGCTTGTCAACCACTCATCAATAAGACTCACTATCCATAACCGTTGTTTATCTTCTGAACGTGTTGTTTCTTTTAGTTCGCCGTAAATGTGAGTTTTTATAAAGGTTAGGTCTACAACATACTTCAATACATCGTTTGTACTACGAAATCCTACAATGTCCTCGCCAGAATACCCGTAGAGTGTTTAAACATCTTGGTCCTTCGCACGGCTCAATGTAGCCTTAAAAGTATCAAAGGAGGGTGGAATAGGGAGTTTTTCAGTATCCACCACATCTTGGCACTTTGCCGAATACCACTTCATAAACGTTGAACACGCAATATTAAAGGTAGCCATTACTATTTTTCGTCTACGCGGGAGAATACACGTCTGAGCTCAAGGGAATGCAGAGGTCAAGTGAGCAAGCAGGGATAGAGATATGCTCAGGAGTGGCAGGAGTCAAGTGACCGATCTTACAGTGGGCGGAGCTTAGCTTTTTACTGTACACACACACACACGCACGCATGCAAAGGAGAAAATGAAACCTTAATTGAAACAAATATACGTGATAAATAAGCATATCTTTGATAATACACATATATATATAAATACAATCAAGGATTAAAGTAGCCAAAGGGTACGGTATCTTCCTATAGGTGTTACGGCATACCTTCGTGCCCCTAAGTTCCTTCACACCCTCCAGTTTCTGCGCCCGAAAATTGTGCGTCCCCACAGTCAGTTCGGGTGGTTGGTCACCATCATCTTCCAAGCACACTAGCTCCTTCAACGAGGCAAAGTTAACGACTCGACGGTTCGCATGGATAAGCGTGATACCTTTAGCCTTCACGATATACTTCATATCATCCCCCACCCACACCCGTACCCCATAGGTTTTTGGCCTGTTGATACAAACGAGTCTGCGTATGCACTATCACCATACGCGTCCTTGATCTCGTCACTTAGCCCTCCGAGGAATTCATCAATAGCAGGCATGTATTTACCCTACTTCGCTGTGAATGTCACGCTATCTGTGTCAGCGAACAGCACCCTCCGTCCAATAGAGTGCAGTAGACCCCAAAGTTTGATGCAGGCGTAGGCCGTTGTGAAGCTGGCTACAGGTATGTTTGTAACCCGTGAAGTATCTGTGGCCAGTTCGGTGATGTACTTTATTACGTAAGTATTACATACATTCACGATCTCCATAACCTCTTTATCGGGAGCGTTGGCATAATCCCAGATTTCACTGTAATTATTTGCCAAATGGATGTTCCTTTTGCCAGTATTCTGTGCAAATTTCCCCCAAAGACTGTTTAGACAAAACTTTGCACTAAAGCGCTTACCGGGATTCTTAACAATTTGGGATCGGTCGAGCTGTATACCTTCATGGGTGTGATAACGCTGGATATAAGCCGTTTTTTCATCTTCGGTATCAACCCCTCGCAGATATCCTGATGCTTCTACTTTATCCTTTAGAAAAGTATTTATATATGATGTGAAAAGGTTGGGTAGCTTCTGAAACCTAGGGCTAGGGCCAGCTCAGGGCTTGTATATATACCTCTGATCTTACGCTGGTTGGTTGTATGGTTACAATCACCGTTGTTCTCCTCTGCGCACTTCACGCACAGGGGAAACATAAGCTTGTAATCTATAACGACGGGTAAGATCGGCATCCAAAAATCGCGAGGGGGAAGCACGTCTACGAAAGAAAGTCCAAAGTAGCGCTCATTCAAGTTAGCTGAAAAATCCTCGATAGTTGGTATGGTGGGACCCACCATTTTTTCAGGCGCACCTACGGGGTACGGGTTGTTCTTCACCACGTAGGGGTATAAAGAGCAGAAGTCGTAGTAGTGGAGTTTCACGCCCTCCGTAGGCGGAAAGTATAGCTTGAATGAGTTTGTACGCCCTTCAAACAAGCTGTCACCGCATTTGAGGGGGTCCAACACCATTGAACCTTTGATGGCCCTTATTTCTTCACGGTATTGGGCATCTGTTTCAATCCGTCATACTCATGCCCCCACACGATTGTGCAAGTGAACTGAGAGCCTATAAGTTGATCACCGTTACGGGTCCATGCGAAGCTGTCGGCGGGAGATCTGCCATGGAGGTTCCCTGTGTCGGCACATTCAGCGCGCGGGAAACCATGCCACCAGCACCTGTTAAAGGAATACACAGTCTTCACACATTGGTTGGATCCTCACTTAGGCCATCAACCCAAAAAACACGACCCTTCACCTTAACGGGTTCTTCACCCATGTTGCGGGCATGTTTTATGTATACTCCGGTCTGTTGCTGTAGGTGTATGAGCCAGTAAATAGCCTGGTGCCCATAACTGCGGGGGTTGTTTCTCTGAATGACTGCTAAGGTGTCTTTAGGCATGAATTTATTCTTGAACACTGTAAAACATAATGAGGCCCTCGTCGTCGCGACTTGCAGCGGATCGCATTTGAAACGGGTTATGTACATCCTTCTAAAGGCCTGGAAACAGACCCTAAGCACACGCACATCATTCAAGCAATAACGTTCACATTCATCAACTATAGTGTATGGACTAGCTTCATTAAAACTGTTGTAGTAGCGGTCAAAATCTTCACGCTCACTATCACTCATGTTGGTGTAGTTAAAGTAATGTTTGGGTTGAGGTAGCCCTACGTAATTCAAAGTTTCGTTAGTGAGGAATGTGTAAGGGAAATACCATTTTGAAACTTCAGCGGCTACCGCCATGACCTTGGGCAGCTTTGCTAATTTACAAGGTGTGAACAGCAGGGTGTCTTTAAACTGTACATTACCTCTTATCTGTATTAGTTGCCTCTTTTCAAGGGATCACCTGTAAATACCGCAGACGACTCGTGTTCAAGCAACTAATTATAAAGGAACTGTGTCAAATTTCGCCCCGTTATGGGCAAGAATATACACAGTCTTTTTTTGAACTTGTCCGCTAATTTGACAATAGGATACAAAGAGTTTGCCCGTTTTCCACATTTGTGGCACTCGTAATACTCGATCTCCATGCACTCATCACAGGTAGTCTGACTTACGAGTAAATGTGGAATAACCTCTTTGATTTCAGCGTTCGTTTTAGGCTTAGCATCTTTCATATAACATACATGCTTCACTCCATCCGCCTTATATTTTTCCTGACATGTAGAACAGTGAATTTCATCGGATTTATGTTTGAAATTCCCCCATTTATCCATCATGTGAAATATACCGCACTTACAAATCCTCATTTTCCTGCAAGTGCCAATTGAATTATGGAGTTCAAAGCATTTATTATTGAAAAATGTACGTCTACACACATTACATTCCCTCTTCTCGGTTTCAACTACACGACTTTCACATTTGGGGCTTTTACACTGCTCACATACTATCAAGCAATCCTTACAATGTTTCACCATATCATCAGCAAACTCGAGACATCCCTTACACAAATCATGATGCTTTCCATATTTTCGACTTTTATCATAACCGGCGTAGAGAGCCTTTTTGTTACGGATGGGGAGATACGATGTTCCTGACAATCCTAAAATAAGTGGAGGTCTTGTGCGATCGCTCACGCTGCTTTTAAAAACATACACAGTCCTACGACGATCATCCATTCCAAATACGAATGTACGTGCTTTCATTTCCTGCTCGGCCCTTCTCAGTTCTTCAGGACCCATATTACACTCAAACTCAAGCTTACAATCTGAAGCCAGTTTATGGGCACGCTGCACAACCATAAGCAGCCATATTTTTGCGTCCAAGTATTTAGCACAGTGAACATATGAGCTAAGATTATTGCTATAAAACCACAACCCCGATCGACGTTTAAATGCTTTCTGTAAATAACCGGAGAATTGAAATTAAGAGAATAAGGTTTGGCAATATGACCCGCAACCCGGAATACTTTGTCAGTATCTACCATGAAGTTGTCCATTTTGAAGGCTGTACTACTTTCAGAGGCTTGCATTATACGGCCCAAGATATAATATATGTCTATAGCCGCCAAACGTCTGAAAGGTATTACTACCCAAAAATCATCTACGTTCCCGTTATCTGACCCGAACCTGAAGGACAACCTCGTCCGGACTTCACGTTCGTCGCGGTTCTGAAGGGCAGACTCCACAATACGTTCAACTACGCGCACAGGGATCCAGGGTCAACCCTGACCACGTACCGATTTCTAGTCAGGGCAGGGGTGGCGTTAGCGGTGCGCACCAACTCGAATGTTATACCATCCTCTACAGTTTGAGAAGCTTCTGTGGAGGAAGTACCCGGATCTGAATAATGGGGCATATTTGAGGAAGGTACTATTGTGGGGGTTGTGTCGTAAGACATAGAGGGTTGGGGCTCTATTACTGGGGGTCTAACAACCGGCGCAATCCTGGCACGCTTTAGACCTGACGTGGAGGGCTCTTCATCATGCTTCCGCTTTGAACTGTCGCATGCTACAAGTGTCGATGGTGAGGGTTCGACAGCGGGGAAGGATTCTGTAGCTACACGGTCATCGGGTTCGTCTGTGATATCGATGATGGGGGGCTGTACATCGTCGTCATTCACGGTTCTGTGGAACAAGAAAAACAAAATATAAGGAACAGAACTCAAAATTTGTAATATTTTGTAAATGACCCACGTAGGGGTGTGACGTGTTAGAGATGGAATCTGTAGAAAAATTCAGGTTCACAAGCCCCTCCACATGTATTATATCTGGCTCTACATGATGTGGAAAAACTATTTATCTTAAAATCATTAAAGATAAGGGGGAGATGTTCTCAAAATTTGTGCATAAAGTAATATGGTGCTATTCGACGTATCACTCAGTGTTCAATGAGTACCAAGATGAAATGTTGTTCTACAAAGGTGTATATGACGTTAATTCGTTAAAATGTAACGACCATAGAGTTATTGTAATTGACGATCTCATGTTGGAAATGGATAAAACGTTTGCCAAGACATTAAGAGTGTTCTCCCACCATCTCAACATAAGCGTATTCTTCATCAATCAGAATCTATTTTTCAAAAATAGATACATTCGCGATGTGTCCTAAATACACAATATCTAGTCTTATTCGCACAACGTAGAGATGTGTCACAAATTGGGGTATTAGCCAATCAAATGTTCCCGAATCAACGTAAGGAGTTTTTGGAGGTTTATAAAGCCACAAGTCAGCGTTATGGATATTTGCTTTGTGACCTTCACCCGCGAAACACGTTTTCCAAACGAACCTGAAACGGTGTATATTCCTGAATGACATATAGGCTGAAGAAATATCGTGAATTAATAAAAATCTATCAACGATTGCCCCGGGCACTGCAACAGATGTTTGTTAAAAATATCGAGAAGGCTCGCTTACGTCGTCACAAGAACAAAATACGTACGCTCGCTCATAAAAGTCAAACTGCGGAAGAAAAAGCAAATTATTGTACAAAGAGGGGGATCATTCCTACCAATCTTATTTTCAGTTTGGGTCCTTTACTGACTATATTCATATAATGAAGAAGGTGGTAGTAATTCCACACGAGGTGTATGCTTCATTGCAAAGTTCAAAGATTCCAGACACGGCTCTAGAACCCCGTAAAAGTAGGCTTAAAAGAATGGAAAGCGAGTTGCTAGCCCTATTAAACAGTGAAAAGTCACCTGATGAGAAAAGGATCTTGTACCAAGAGGCTCTGCAGAAATTTCTTCATGAGTACGAATATTATAAGAATCCGACAAAGCTCTCCCTGGTTATTAGGTACAGCGCGAGCAGCGCTGAGCATGGCGACACAGGACCTGGGCCCGACGTTAGAGATGACCAACCAAAGAACAACGGAACACAACACATCGAACATGTGTTAAAAAACTCCCACATACATTGAGGAATAAAGGCTTAAGTCTTTATAATCTATTGAGTGAGGACCCCATCATACAGTGGGCCGATACAGGCGAGGTCATTGTTGAAGGAACAAGGGTACAAGGATCCAACATCGTTGACATTGTTCATGATCTGGTGAGAAAGTGGGACAGGCCCTCACAACAGGATGGAAGCATATTAAAGCAAGACTACAACAAATAAATGTCCCCAAAACATTGATAGGTAATCTGAATAGGTTAAAAGACCTGGATCAAGTCTCGCATGTGTCACAACTGAGTACGCCATCGCCCCAGCAGCAGCGTCTCTGAAGAGAGAAAGAAGAGAACAAACGGCCAACCTTATCCACGTGTCTCTAAAATACGCAAATGGCTAACATATTAAGTAAACGCTATTATGACATTTCTAACCCCGCCTCCTATGGCGGCGTTAATAGACTGTACAGAGGTGTTTACGGAGTAGGAAAAAAGATGTTGAGAGTTTTTGCGGGAGCAGGATGCTTATACACTTCATAAACCGGTGAGAAAAAGGTTTAAAACGGCCAAGACAACAGCGGCTTCGATTGACTCTATTTGGCAAGCGGATTTAACAGACATGCAAAGATATTCAGTGTATAATGACAGATACCGCTACATCCTATTCATAATTGATGTATTCTCTAGATATCTGTGGCTAATTCCCCTGAAAAATAAATCGCCTGAAACAGTTGCTAAAGCTACCAAAACGTTGATGTTAAAAGAAGATAGGGTTCCTGGCTATTTTTGTACGGATATGGGGAAAGAATTTATAAGCCGCGCTTTTCAAAACATGCTGACAGAGTTTAATATCAGTTACTACACTAGCAGTTCTATACATAAGACCTCTTTAGCTGAAAGAGTTCAACGTACCATAAAGGAACGCATGCATCGCTATTTTACGCATAAAACACATACAGATATATAAACGTTCTCGGGTCATTGTCGTCGTCATTACAACCGTTCACACCACCGTACGATTGGCACAACGCCTAACGAATTTTTAGAAAGAGGTACGCGCCCAGAGGTGAGAAGAAATGGAGCACCGCCACCACACTCTAAACATTTGAAAATCAATGATTATGTAAGGCTATCACGTTCGGGAAATAAATTCGCGAAGGGATTTGAGCAAGGATGGACACGTGAGATTTTTAAAGTTAGTGCTAAAGACCTAAAGGCGAGATAATGATGTATTACGCTGAAGATTTGAATGGGGAAGAGATCGCTGGAGGCTTTTACCGCGAGGAGTTGCAGAGGGTGACATTTAATTTAGGAAAAAGTGTGTTTAAAATTGAACAATTTTTAGGCCGCAAAGGTTCGGGAAAGAGAAAAATGTACCTGGCGAAATGGCTGGGTTACCCAGAAAGCTTCAACACCTATATAAAACTGCTGGAATAATGAAGCTTAAATAGTATGCAACATGGCGCCTAGCCACTTCTATGTCACATTCCCGTCATCTTCTCTGTCTCTACATCCTAACAACACCCTTGCCAACTTTGTGATAGAAGTCCAAGGACCCATTGAATTGGAGCGTAATTCGTATGAGGTGGGTTTATGTGAACTCCAGTTAGTCTCCACATTTTTAACTCTTGAAAATGAGCAAATCATATTTCTGATCCTTAGAAGAATCGATGAGTGCAAAAATTAGACAAAACACCTTAGACAATGCTATGCGATCAGTCCTGTTCGGTGAAGTGCAGTACTATAGCATAAATGTATCGCTAGGAATCGGCCATTATGATACAGCCATGGACATTGTGACGGGGTTAAACTAGAGTCTTGAAAAGTCGTCCCTGACAAACGATTTACTTTTTGAAGTCGTAAACATAGACACGCTTGCATGCACATTGAAGTTAAAATCAACGCTTTAGAAATATTAAAGATAAAGAGCTGTTCAAAATTGTGGCTGAGGGCCGATATAGCGCAGCTCTCCAAAGAGATACCTTTCACGAGGCACAACATGACATGTCCAGCTTAATGTATCAGTTGAAGATGGAGAAATTGGGTGAAAGCTCTCCATCCCCAGACATGTGCAATATTTACAGCAATATCGAAGAGCACCAATTTGTTGGGGACACCCAGTCGCGCCTGCTGCGCAATGCACACCCAACCATAGAGGGTAAAGTTTAAACATTACATATGATAAGCCACATTATGTGAATGTTGCGACTAATCTATTAACCAACATCTCGATATATATAAGAATGATTGAGGGAAAAAATTTCCCATTCGGTGATGGGAGCTTAACAGTGAAACTAAACTTTCGTCGTTTATAATGACCCGAAGGCCATTCACACTCTATCGAGGGGTGAGATATCAGCGTGGGAGTGAGCTTGGATCTATTTTTTCATCTATACTACGCACCGCTGTCCCACTGTTGAAGAGGGGTGCTAGATACCTAGGGAGGAAGGCGTTACAAACAGGTTTTAACGCGGCAGAAGGCATAATGGGTAGAACTAAGCCTAGAGCTCTAAAAAAAACATTTAAAACGTACATGGGACGAAATCATCAAAGATGCAAAGAGAAAAATGCGTGGTGGCGGAAAGAAGAGAGCTGCCAGGAAGAAGGGGTTACCATCACGTGGCGCTAAACGTAAAAGGAAATAAAAAACGAAGTGCTCTAAGCGTATGAAGCCTATGGCTGATCATTTTTTTAACTGATATAAGCTGAGGACACTACTCTTACGAATCATAGGCTGATTACTAGTTGTCGAGAGAAGTGACACTATTTCTGACTCCTCATGGAACGTTTCATTCATCCGTGTAGTTCACAATGCTGTAAATCGGAACTGTCCCTCTTTGATATGTCCCCCACTCAGGTCTCTATTGAGCATAGCGACTTTATTACAATTAACTCATTAAACACAATTAGTTCGCCGAGTACCCCTATAGAATTCGTGATACCCAGCTCAGGCCCTTACTTTTTGACCCGAGCTGCATGCACGTGCACGCTAAACTGCGTATAGGCCATTCAGATGGAACGGACTGCGATGATAGTTACTCAGCATACCCTGAAACCAACTTTTTACACTCCATATTCAGCCAGTGTGAGGTGTATTTAAATCAGGTTAACATCTCGGCAGGAACGGGATATTATCACCTACGAGCCTATCTGGTAAATGTCCTCAACTTTTCAAAAGAAGCGAAGGACACCTTTTTAACCGCCGAGCGCTATTATCAGACTAAAGATGAAAATGGTGTAAAGGAAAAGTTTAAAAATTCTAAAAAAAAGATATACGAGTGTTTTGGACGTCTTCATACAGATTTCACATTCCAGGAGAAACTGCTTATGAATGGCGTCGATCTGAAACTAAAGCTCAACCGCACGAGTCCTGAGATTTGCATAAATCTGGGGTCTGATTAAGAAGAGGCGCGAAACCTGTTGTGATTCATATTATGGAGACGTATTTGCATGTACGCCGAGTGAAATTAAGTTCGCCAAAACAAAGAGAAATTGAGAAAGACTTAATCCACGCCACAATAAAATACCCAATTGACAGGGTACAGATCAAACTATACACGGTGACCGCCGGGTTGGCCTCGAAGCAACTAGAAAACGTGGCCCTTGAAGTCCTACCTAAAAGGATATTAATTGGAATGCAGGACCACGCCTCGACGGACGAATGGAAAATATGAAATGAGTGCCTTTAAATTCGAGAATTTCGACCTTAAAAATATAACTCTATACATAAATGACATCGCTTTGGGAGGGACTATGATTACGGACTACTCATCAGATGCTGTGTTCCCGCTCTACGCGAGAGCTTATAGTAGTCTGGCTCATAATGCAGAGGCATGTGACGAACTTGGGTTTGGTGTAACGCAGAAAGAATTTGTCGAAGAATTTAACATTTATTCTTTTGATATTACCCCTGACTTGTCTGCTGGTGTAAATACACAGTTAAGTCCACAACAGTGGAAATATCTCAGTCAGGTTAGAATTTGTCAACCCTATAGACGCTCCTATTAGTGTACTCGTGTCCCTCGAATCACAAGCACTAATAGAAGTTGACCGTTTCAGGAACGTGGTCAGAGACTTTTAAAATGGACGCGAATACACTCCAGAGAGTAATGAAAAGTGCTCGAATCACACGCTCAAAATTTATCGGTGTGTTTGCGAAGAATGAAATATTGAAATTGCTAACTACGAGAAACTGGTACGGGATTATCGTGAACACCGACATTGTAGGGGGTGAGGGGATTCATTGGTTTGCAGTCTATTTTAAAAATAGGGAAAGAATGTTCTATTATGATTCACTCGGCACTCAGCCCTGGAATGATCCTGCTATAGTAAATTTAGTCGAACAGATACATGTACATGAGATTGTATGGAACCCGTACCGCTTTCAAGGATATTATAGTAATACGTGCGGCATGTATTGCATTTCATTTCTCATGCACATGAAACGTGGGAAGGGATTTATAAATTTTTAAAAATTATTCGATTTGTGCGACACTGAAATGAATGATAAAACGATATGCAGACAGATAAAAAAAAGGTTCCCATATGTTAGCACCCGCTGTATTGTGAAAAGGTGTATATCTATATTGTGTAAAGGCCTATTTGTCGCCATTAAGACTTATTTAATGGACACTGGTTCCTCTTTGTACATATTTTCTATCATTTAATAAATTAAATGAAAATACAATGTGTTTTGTTCTTAACCCCGAAAAAACACTTACATTAGTTCCTCGATGACCTGGAATTCGTTGGACCGGATGTGAGCAATACCTCGACCCCTGTGTTGAGGTCGCTGGGTTGGCTGTGCGGTAAAGCATCCATATCGTTTATTCCCCTTTCATCAGAACGAAAAGTACCTAAAACATGATCAAATTCTGCATCGGTCCTATAAGGAGAAGTTAACATGATTAGTTCATGCTGAATGAAATAAAGTTAAGTAAAATTAACCTAGTTTAATTAAAGAGCTACAATAAGGGAAAATCCCGATTAGGACACCTGGCAAATTGTAATCACAAAGCAGGTATCCTGACAGTTTTCAAAAGTAAGCATCGAGATAATCTTAAAAGTTTTTAATATTTCTAAAATCCTACCCGTACAACTTTCTGTAAATTTTTAAATTAGCAAGGAATATACAAATAAAAACACACCATATATATATATATATATATATACAGGGTGGGCGGAAAGTAGCTCCCTATTTTGGATTGGTAAAAAAATACGTATATTATCCATTTATTTCAGAAGAAATAATATGAAAAGGTAGGCATACATGGTAGGTTTTCTCTAAAATTCAATGTGGACTCCAACTCTTTCCACCACCTTCTGGAGCCGCCCAGGAATGGCGTCCACTGACTTTAGCAGGAACTCCGGCGGGATGGAGGACATGACTTCCCGAATTCGGTCCTCCAGTTCTTCCAATGTCCTCGGTTTGGTGCGGTAGACTTCTTCCTTTACCCACCCCCAAAGAAAGAAGTCGCACGATTACCGCTGAAAAACGGCAGAATCGGTTCAGTGTAACGGTGTGGTGTGGTATGACCTCAGATCAGGTTGTGGGCCCGTTCCTTCTGCGCAACACCATGAATGCTGAGCGGTACCTTGCTATGTTGCGAAACGAGGTCTGGCCGGTTGTCAGCACATGGGAGAACATCGACGATCTGATATTTATGCAAGATGGCGCCCCTCCGCACTTCGCTCTTGTTGTCCGGAGTGGCTGGATGCCCACTTCCCTGGGCGTTGGATGGGTCGTCGTGGTCCACATCAATGGCCAGCCAGGAGCCCCGACTTGACACCGTGCGACTTCTTTCTTTGGGGTGGGTAAAGGAAGAAGTCTACCGCACCAAACCGAGGACATTGGAAGAACTGGAGGACCGAATTCGGGAAGTCATGTCCTCCATCCCGCCGGAGTTCCTGCTAAAGTCAGTGGACGCCATTCCTGGGCGGCTCCAGAAGCTGGTGGAAAGAGTTGGAGCCCACATTGAATTTTAGAGGAAACCTACCATGTATGCCTACCTTTTCATATTATTTCTTCTGAAATAAATGGATAATATACGTATTTTTTTACCAATCCAAAATAGGGAGCTACTTTCCGCCCACCCTGTATATATATATATATATATATATATATACATATAGATATATATATACACAGTATATATGTATATATATTTTATATACATTTATATATTTATAAACAGAGAACGTAAAAATTGTCCTGGCTAATATTCAAGGAATAAGACCAAACCAATCACTCAATAAGGTTTCGTACCTGAAAGGATTTATGGACGAAACAAGGGCGGACATCGCATGCCTCACAGAAACTCATCTTAAGGATTGCCAAGGAAATTGTGAAAACTGCGAACATTGTATTGATAAGAAAGAGATAAATATAGAGGGCTTCAACTTACTAAGAGCGGATAGGACGATGAGACGTAAAGGTGGCTGTGCTATATATGTACAGGAAGGTCATATGACAGAGACGATAATAAGTAAATCAAACAGCTATGTGGAACTCCTAGCAGTGAAAATAGAAAAACTAAACGTGATAGTAATAGTCATCTATAGACCTACAAGCACCCCAACCGAAAAATTCTCGGAGGCCATTGATGACATCAGAAAGCTAATAAAGGCCATAAATCCCCCATCCCCCACTATAATGATCTGCGGAGACTTTAACTTCCCATTTATAAAATACAGAAAGGTGGATAGGAATATATATATATATATATTCACCAGGACAAGGGGGGCACAAGAGAAGACCAGGAGCAAGCAAAAATGTTGATGACTCTCACAAATGAATTTATGCTGACACAGGAGATAACAGAAAATACCAGAAAAAATAACTGCCTAGATCTGGTGTTCACGAATAACACGAACTTGATTGTTGATATAAAAATAACCCCAACCATTATCTCAGACACAACTTAATCGAGATATCAACAAATATGACGACAGCATTAAAAGACAATACACATATTGAGGAAAGAAGTAAATTCGGGGCCTTTAACTTAAACTCCAAGACTATAAATTGGGAAGCAATCAGATCGCACATGGCCCAAATAGAATGGAGAACAATTTTCGAGAATAAAACAACCGAAGAAATGCTAACAACCTTGGAAGAAATAAACGCTGATAATTTTAGAAAAATATGCTCCGAAATTACAGCCAAAAGGAAAGAGGAGCTGGCTAGAGAAGCAAAAGAGAAGACTATTCCGCAAAAGAAAGAGAGTGGAGGCAAAGTTAGGCAACTGCGGAGAAAATGACAGGAAAGCAATAAAAGAAAAACTGGAGGGTATCGATAGGGAAATACAAGCCCTGATTAAGGACCATACAGAGAGGGAAGAGGAAAAGGCGGTAGAAGCAATAAGGGAAAATCCAAAATACTTCTATAGCTATGCAAAAAGGAAAACAAAAACGCGCGCCGCTATTGGGCCCTTAAGGGCGAGAAATAATGAACTAACACGATCCAAACGAAATATCTGATACATTGGGAGCTCAATATGAATCCGTTTTCAGTACCCCAAAAAGTGACAAAGCGATACCTGACATAAATGCATTCTTTGAAGAGGAATTGCAAGGAGAGTATATAACAGACTTTGATTTTACCCCAGAAGATGTAGCGAGAGCTATAGGACAAATGAAACCACATTCAGCCGCAGGTCCGGACAATTGGAACGCATTATTGATTAAAAACTGTAAAAATGAAATAGCTACACCTTTATACTGGATATGGAGAAGATCCCTAGACGGGGGAAATACCGAGCATCTTGAAAAGAGCAAACATTGTCCCTATATATAGAGGAGGGTACAGATCTCAAGCAAAGAACTATAGACCAGTGTCAGTGACGTCCCACCTCACCAAAATATTTGAAAGAATAGTGAGAGAGAAAATTTATGATTTCTTGGAGAGAGGGAAAGATTCAACGAAAATCAGCATGGATTCCGATCAGGTAGAATATGCCTATCACAACTAATAGAACACTACAACAATATTCTAGATGCATTGGAAGGCAATGACAACTACGATGTTATATACACAGATTTTGCTAAAGCTTTCAACAAATGTAACCATGGTATAATAACACATAAAATGAAATAAAGGGTGATCCAGAGAAATGGGACCCAAAAGAAACCCCTGTAACTCTTAAAGTATAAGTCCTTTTATAAAATCATACGCATCATTCGAAAGAGGATAGTTACAAGTTTGTACAGGATTGTATAGGTTTTGACAATACAAGACAAGATAAGATACAAAACAAAATAAAAGTGTTAGTTAAAACTAACCCTTCAAGATGACTGCATGGACTGTAGAACAGCTGCGTTTCATAACTGAGCAATATTATGAGCATGGAAGAAGTGTAGTTTCAGCTCAAGACAAATTTTCAGATGTCAAAATCACCTTCTAAGAAAGTAATCCGTCGGTGTGTCAGAAATTTTTCCCTAACTGACAGCATTGGAAAAAGAAAACCAACTGGAAAAGTGCGCACAGCAAGGATAGACGAGATCATTAACAGAACTCATGAAATTGTACAGGATAATCCTAACATAAGCATCAGACGTGCTTCTCAGCTGTTAGGAGTTGGATATGGAACAACACACCGTATATTCAAGCAAAATTTAATGCTCTTTCCATATAAAATTCAAACAGTGCAACAACTAAACGATGGAGATTTCGCACGAAGACGACAATTCTGTCAATGGATCCAACAGAATGTAAATGACACCACCAATTTTCTAGCAACTTTGATTATGTCAGACGAAGCCCATTTTCACTTGAATGGAACTGTAAACAAACAAAATTGTCGTTTCTGGGCAACAGAAAATCCATTGAATATTACCGAAGTCCCGTTGCATAGTCAGCGTGTAACTGTTTGGTGTGGTCTTACTGCATCTCAGATCATAGGGCCGTACTTTTTCGAGGATTCCACCGGAAACACGGTCACTGTAAATGGTGATCGCTACGAAAAAATGTTGACCGATTTCCTTATTCCTAAATTAAGAGATCTTTGTCTAGAAAACCACTGGTTCCAACAAGACGGAGCTACCTGCCATACCACGAGGAACTGCATGGCAGTTTTGCTTCAAACGTTTCCAGGCGAGTTAATCTCAAGATTTGGAGACGTTGAATGGCCCGCAAGGTCTCCGGATTTTTCTCCCTTAGATTATTATCTCTGGGGATATTTAAAGAGTAGGGTCTACAGAAATAACCCAACGACCTTGCAAGAATTGAAGGCCGCCATCACAAATGAGAAACAGGCCATACCACCGCACACTCTTGCAAAAGTGATGCAGAACTTACAAGCGAGAACACTGGAGTGCTTGGCAACTAATGGAGCACATTTGAAAGGAGTCATTTTTTAAAAATAAATATTTCATAATAAACTTGTAACCCTACTCTTTTGAATGATATATAGTTTTTATGAAAGGAATTAAATATTAAGAATATTTGGCTTTTTTTATGGGTCCCATTTATCTGGATCACCCAGTATATGGGAATAAGAGGCAAAGTGGGAAAATGGATCTACAGCTTCCTCAGAGAACGTCTGCAGGTCGTCAAAATTCAAAGTATATCATCATCAAAATCGGAAGTACGCAGCTCAGTTCCACAAGGGACAGTACTGGCCACACTCCTGTTCATTATCATGCTAACAGACATAGACAGCGGAGTAATCAGCAACAGTATAATAACATCCTTTGCAGACGATACAAAGATCAGCAGAAAAATCAGTGATGTCCATGACGTGGAGGCCTGGCAGAGGGACACGAAAAAAATATACATATGGTCAGAAGACAACATGTCATTTAACAACGAGAAATTTCAGCTTTTGAGATATGGTAGAAAAGAAGAACTTAGACTGCATATTATGCTCCAGATAGACAGGAAAATCAGAGAAGCACGAAAGCGATCGATCTCGGGATAATAATGACAGATGATGCAAAATTCGAAACACAAAATGAGGTAGCGAAAATAAAGCAAACAGAGTCGCCGGACAGATACTAAGAACTTCAAGAGAAGGGACAGGACAGTAATGTTTCCCCTGCTAAAAACACTGATTATACCAAAACTTGAATACTGCTCAGTTTTGACGTCCCCATATAAAAAGGAAGAAACTAATAAACTAGAAGAAACGCAAAGGCATTTCACAGCCAAGATTGATGGCTGCAAAGAACTCAACTACTGGGAAAGACTACGTAAACTAAATCTGTACTCCCTGGAAAGAAAAAGAGAGGGGTACACCATAATCTACATATGGAAAATGATCGAAAAACTGGTACCAAACCTAAAACTAAACC
This sequence comes from Bathynomus jamesi, assembly GCA_023014485.1. Classification (NCBI taxonomy): domain Eukaryota; kingdom Metazoa; phylum Arthropoda; class Malacostraca; order Isopoda; family Cirolanidae; genus Bathynomus; species Bathynomus jamesi. The sequence continues at coordinate 315,747 of JAJOZX010000887.1, read as the reverse complement.
CAATTACCATTCAAACAACACTGGAAAATAGGAAAGGCAGAATGTGTAGTGTTCCCAAATTAAAGACCCGACAAGGGACCTCCTCAACTCTGAAGGAAAATAGCTTGGTTGTCAGGTGGCCAAGACTTTTCAACCAGCTTTCAAAGGACGGGGGTCAAAGTTGAAGTCTTCAAGACAAGACTGGATGCCTGGCTCAGGACGGTACCAGATGAGCCTGGCTTGCCTGGCTATGTACGTTGGAGAGCGCAAGAAAGCAACTCGCTCCTCCACCAAGCCAGACCTAGAGGCGGGGCCACCAGCTTCACCTCCGTGTGAAGAGAGACGAACGCATGAAACAACATAAGGCTCATAAGGTATATATATATATATATATATATTAGTGATGTAGGTCACATCCGCATCCGCATCCGCATCCGCGGAACATCCGCACATTTTCTCGCATCCGCACTTTGGACTGCGGATGTCGTGCGGATGTGGACCGTTGAGATAAAACGTCATTAATAAGCGGAAATTATCAAATTCTACTATATTAATAGAACTAGTTCATTGTGCGCAAAAGTGATGCAAGCGACAAGACGAGAGGCTGTTCTTGTATGAAGTTACTCTCTTGCAACCTACTTAGATCCACGTTACAAAGCTAAGTTATTTTCACCTAGTACATTAGAACGAGTTAAATCATCACTTGGCAAAGCAGTTGAAGAGCTTCAATCTCTTGAATCTGTCGCTTAGCCACCCACCAAAAGAATAAAAGTTTCAGTGACAGAACCAACACCTTCAACGAGCAAATCTATCACAGAATCTCTCTCTCAGTTTCTTGAGTCAAGCAGCGATGACGAGACCTACGCGATGTCAAAAGATGTAGTAAAAATGATCGAGAGCTATCACCAAGAAAAACGCCTGGCTGCATGTGACAATCCTATTAGTTGGTGGAAAAATACGCAGAATATCTATCCATACTTGAGTAAACTTGCAAGGAAACATTTAGCCTGTCCTCCAACAAACGTACCAAGCGAGAGATTATTTAGCAGTGCTGGATTAATATATGATGAAAAGAGAAACAGACTGGCAGCAGAAAAGGCAGAAAAATTAATGTTCCTTAAGCATAACCTTCCTGTAATTAAGTTTGAATATTAAACGATGAACATCTTAGTTTACTTTATTTTAATTACTCATTTATAAATATGCCTAATAAAACTTTAAACTTAATATAAATAGTTATCAAGCTAATTAAAGATCTCTTTCTATAAGGGTGGAGGTTGGGGAAAGAGGTCGGTGGGGTGCATTTGAGTTGGGTTCACGTCCCGCATCCTGGTAACACAATTATGGTTTCTAATTGTGGCTGAAACTCGACAAAATATAACGAATTTATTTGCAGACGAATTCACTAATTGATTTCTATATTAGTTAGATGCTTGATATTATTTTATATGTTCAGAGAAAAGTACAGCAATTATTGTACAATTAATCAATTATACTACATTATAGCTACAGCTCTCTCTATATAATAACTTATTATATACGTTAAACACAACAAATCTCGAATATATCCTAAAAAATAACGAAAATGTAGACATCCGCATCCGCATCCGCATCCGCGGATGTCGAAATCAAACATCCGCATTCACATCCGCATCCGCTGATTTACAGCTCAAAAGGAAGATTAGCTGGGTGTGCTACGCTTCGTCTGCCTGCAGCGGGTCTCGAACCCGCAGACAATTATTAATGGTTTTTAATATTTCTGTTGTATCTATATTGTGTAAAGGTGTGTATACGCTTCCGCTTAAATCAGAAACTAATTTTCAAAATATTTATTATGGCATTTATAAGTTAATTAACACTGAATAAGCCGCATAGCTCCACCATATATATATATATATATATATATATATATATATATATATATATATAATTATATGCTGAAATAACCGCAAAGGAGACAGACAATGAGACAATAATTAAAATAGATGCAATAAGGGAAAACCCCGATTAGTACGCCTGGCAAATTGTAATCACAAAGCAGGTATCCTTTTACTTCGTTTTATCACGAAGTTTAAAAATTACTTAACACTGAATGAAACGATGTATAACGTTCTGACAGTTTTCAAAAGTAAGCATCGGGACAATCTTAAAAGTTTTGAATATTTCTAAAATCCTACCTGTACAACTTTCTGTAAATTTTTAAATTATCAAGAAATGAACAAATAAAAACACACCATATATATATATATATATAGTATATGCCGAAATAACCACGAAGGAAAAAACAATAATTAATAGCAAGTGCACTAATTTACAGCTCAAAAGTAAGATTAGCTGGGATTAGCTGGGTGTGCTACGCTTCGTCTGCCTGCAACTGGTCTCGAACCCGCAAACAATTCTTAATAGTTTTTAATATTTCTAGTGTATCTATATTGTGTAAAGGTGTGTATACGCTTCCGCTTAAATCAGAAACTAATTTTCAAAATATTTATTATGGCATTTATAAGTTAATTATCACGGAATGAACCGCATAGCTCCACCATATATATATATATATTATATATATATATATATATATATATGCCGAAATAACCGCAAAGGAGAGAGAGAATGAGACAATAATTAAAAGAGATACAAAAAGGGAAAACCCCGATTAGGACGAACGCCTGGTAAATTGTAATCACAAAGCAGATATCCTTTAACTTCGCTTTATCACGAATTTTAAAAATTATAATACATGCAATGAATGAACCGGAGTACATAATCACAAATTAATTACTTACATCTCTGCGAAGTCGTTAGCTGGAAAATCGTTCTCGCTGCCACAAATTTCTGTAACAACCTGCATTGAGAGAAGTTCATTCTGGTCAACAGCGTTGAAAAGGTGGAGCGCAGCCGCTGGCTAGAAATCTTCATCTTCAAACAATTCGGGAGAGTTGGATAACTGGCTCATGGTTGGTATTTCAAAAGCACTAAGCGAGAAAACTACTGAAATGAGGTCCTGAGATGAAAGTGCCCCCTTTTATAAACGGGATCGTGATCAACCTACAACACACGACAAGCGAGCTTCCTATTGGCTATCAGTGAATTTTGGGCAGGGCTTGACGCGTAGGCCCGCATAGCAGCCAAACAAGAGGTTCTGGGCTCCGCCTACAAGGCTGTGATTGGCTGCCCCGTGAAATCTGGGGCGTGTCAGATATTCCCATTGTAGAGAGAGAGAGAAATGCGTTGTTTTTGGTCTTGTATTCTGCCACGAGAGAGAGAGCGCGAGAGAGAGGGAGACGCGGAACTTGACGTGGATGGTTTGTGAATTTATTTATGGTGCCCTATCTAAAATAGGATCGGAAAAATTTGTCTCTGAAATATAAAACGTCTCAAACTGGAAGGTAATTATCCATGAAGATAAATTCAACAGTGCGCGAAGCTCGCTCTCCCATCTGTAAAATTTTATTGTATCCCTGCGTTATCGTACGATACAATAAATAAATTTTGAAACATAACAGAGATGTGTGATGGATACGGATCATTAAACGCCAAAGTTTATTTCGATATCATAAACTTCTGTGTCAAACACAATTTCAGAACGGTGTTTAACATAATTGTATGTATATATATATATATATTTACATATGTATATATATATATATATATATATATATAGCGAGAGAGAGAGAGAAAGAGAGAGAGATTTGTACATATATAGGACCACCTTTGCTTTCAGTGGCTTCGGCCCGAATTGTTCATTCTGGTGAAGGTAAAACTTTTCACCCAGCCCTAGACCTACTTTTTAACGGGTATATATAAGAGTGTGAGAGAGAGAGGGAGAGAGAGCGAGAGGGAGAGTGAGAGTGAGAGAGAGCGAGAGAGAGAGAGAGCGAGAGGGAGAGAGAGAGAGAGAGCGAGAGGGAGAGCGAGAGGGGGAGAGAGAGAGAGCGAGAGGGAGAGAGAGAGAGAGGGAGAGAGCGAGAGGGAGAGAGAGAGCGAGAGGGAGAGAGAGCGAGAGAGAGGATTGTACATATATAGGACAACCTTTGCTTTCGATGGCTTCGGCCCAGAGAGCGGGACTGGATCTGCTACTGCCGATTCGAGATGTTTTGGACCTCTGTCTGATTCACTTTTCATAAACTCCTGCAACATTCGTGGCCTTTTCTCAAATTTTCAATCTGTTGAACACCACCTCTCCTCCTCTAAACCTCATCTTCTTTTCCTCACTGAAACTCAGGTGTCTGGGAGACTGACAGCAACCCCTTTTCTGTACCCTCTTACTTTCTCTATACTCAATTTCACTACGGCTTACATGCCAATCTCAAACTAAATATGTGTGCGCTGTTTACCTTTCTCATAATTCTACTGACTATCCAAAATTCTTTTGAATACCTCACTTCCCGCTCTCCCTTTGCTGCAATATCCTTATTAGATTTCAATATTCACCACTACCTTTGGCTTTCCTCCCATTTCACTGACATTCCTGGTGAACTAGCTTACAACTTTTCTATCCTAAATGACCTAAAGCCGAGGTTGTAGGGTGTATCATGCTCATTGAAGCGCGAATTTCAAGATTGGTAGTATGTATTCCTATGCAAAATTAAATTTTAGGAGGGGTTTGTTTTCTTGAACTTTTGCTAGAAATCACGTTTAAGTGTTCAAATTTCCACTTTTTCGTTTTCTGGTTATGTACAGAACACCTGTGCAGGATGTACACTGTAGTACAAATGTAACAGACCGGTTCCTTACCAAACAAAACCATTGTAACAGCTGTTATAGGCTATTAGAGTTTCACTGTGATAATTTTCTGTTTCAGATACAAAATTTCGTGAAGATTGTGTAGCCACCATGGCTAAGCAAGGACGAAAGACTAGAAAAAGTTCTGGTTCAAAGATGATTGATCTGGTGGGTCCAAGCAAGCAGTTATTTCCCACAGAAGTTCCAACCTGGAGAGCTGTTTCAGAGAGGAATCCTCCTCCAGGAAGAGAAGCTGCTTCTGGATGATATGAAGAGAGCTCAGTACCCTCTGCAAGATTTGGCTAAGGACTTGGCATCACTAGTACTGGCACAGTGGCGCAAAAGCAATGCCAAGTTCACTCCTCCTGTGATCATTCAAGAGAGATCCATTGCCAGGAAGATTCTTGTCAGGTGGAATGAAGTGATTGACCTAGTGAATGGCAGAGTGAAGGCTGCAAAGAGAGAGAAGAGAATATCTGAACTTGATACATTGTTTGACATAACCTGCCGACATGATATCACTCTCTATGGAACTGAAGCATCTGGCTGCTCTGGCTGTGCTGCTAGAGTTCATGTCAACTGTGACTGTCCTCTGCCTCAGAAGATTCCAAAGCTAGAGCTAGAGTGGCTCCATTACCAGAGGATCAAAACCTCAGAAGTTTCTGGCTTCCGGATGGCATCTGTTGATGTGAAAGAAACAGTGAAGCAGGTGAAGGCTGCTAAGAGGAAGGAGGAAGAACAGAAGGGAGCTGAGAAGAGAAACAGAAAAGAGGAAGAAGAAAAGGAGCTACTGCTTAGAGCTGATGATGGTGATGATGATGATGATGATGAGTTGACTTCCTTGCAAGAGTCTCCAGGCAGAGCAGCTCCTACTACTGACACAGATTTTTCCAGTACTGCAGCAGGCACAAGCTCCAGTGTCAACACTGGCAAAGTCTCTACCTCTGCCAGGAGGAACTACATGGATATCTCAAGCACTGCTGCGGGTGCAGTCAGGTTCAAGGTGGCAAACACTCCTGCAGCAGCCATTGCAACTGGTTTCTTGCAAGATCTTATCAAAGCTGGCCATCTATCTGCTGATAAGGCATATCTAGCTGTTGACAGGATGAAGATGTGGAGGGGCAAGGAGTCTGTAATAGGTGCCTCGGTGGAGGCCCTGAAGAAAAGGACAGAGAGAGAGGAGATCAAGGGAATTTTCTTTGATGGAAAACAAGATAAGAAGACAAAGATCATGAAGTACAATGAAGAAACTGGCCGCTTCCATCCTGATATTACAACTTGAAGAGCACTATAGTGTTACCTGGGAACCTGAGGGGAAGTATCTCTTCCAATGTACACCAGAAGAACCTGAAGGAAATGAGAAACCTGCACTGAAGATAGCTCAGGCTCTGTTTGAGTGGATTAGTGCTCATGGTGCTAAAGATACTATTGTGGTCCTTGGTGGTGACTCCATCAACACAAACACAGGACGTGATGGAGGAGCCATCACTCACTTGGAGAGACTACTAGGTCACAATGTCACTGGCTCATATGCCAGTTGCATATTAATGAACTCAGCCTCAGGCACATAATCATCAAGCTTGATGGTCCCAACACGCACAAATCTGGGTTCAGTGGCCCAATAGGAAAACTTCTGGAGAAGATCAATGACATACCTGTCAACTTTAGCCTCAAGGCTCTGCCAGGAGAAGATATAATTGAACTGCCAGAAGACATTGTACAGAACCTTAGCACTGACCAGAAGAACTGCTACCTACTGATCAAAGCTCTCAAGACAGACTACAGGTGAGGCTATGTTGATGCTGTGGATGGGGCAGCATGGTCTAAAGGGGGAGGTGTTGAAGAAGCTGGAGGTGGTGCTGAAGTTCTGCCTGGACTTCTACTTAAAATGTATTTTGAGATCAAGGTGAAGCACCACATGAGGTATGGACCTCACCATATTGTGACCGCTCTGGGACTGCTGAGAAGCCAGACCTCTGAAGTCAGGAACATAATCACTCATGTGATAATTCGTTGAGCATATCATGCTCACAGTGAGAACCTCATTGCCTCTCTCCTCTGCAGTGAGGATGAGGAGGAGAGGGCATGGGGGGTTGAGATGATCAAGAAGATCAGAGGTAAGTCTGAGTATGGAGACATGAGTCTGAGAACTCATAGAAACCTTAAACTGAATTTTGATGCCACTTCTCCAATTACTCTGATTAACTGGGATAAGGAGAAACTGTATGAGCCACTCTTCACTTGTAACATGTCAAGAGGAGAAGTTGAGGAGCTTCTCAGGTCTCAACTTGAAGTTGAGAACTTCTCAGTTCACACTCAAAGCTGTGAAAGAGCAGTCCAGGAAGTTTCAGCTGCAGCTCATGCAGTGTAGGGGGAAGAGAGAAGAGATGGTTTTGTTCGTGCGAGGATCGATCACAGAGAATTGTTGCCAGTTTTCAAGTCAAAGCAGGACATTATGAACATGTTTTAGATCTCTACAAGACCTGCTAGACAAATCAAGATGCTTTTAGAAGAAAAAATCTCAAAACATTCAGTTGACCAGCATATTATTACAAGCTGGGGTGGAGGATGGACTTATATAAATATTAAAGAAGAATTGCAATTGCAAAAAAAAAGGTTGAACGCCACAACAGCTTGCGGAAAGGTGGGGGCAGCTGCCATCACACTCAGTGATGCCGAAAAGAAAATAAATAAAAATTGGTGGAGGCGTTTCTAAAAAAAAGAAAATGCAAGACCAAGAAAGAAGAACAAAAAGATTCTGCCTGATGAAGAGAATAGCCGCGAAATGTGGTGTATAGGAGACTAAAAATCATACAATTCCTTAGTTTTGGGCCATTTTGGGTGATTTTGGTTATTTTAGGGGTTATGAACCACTTTGGCTGATCTTAAATGGGTCCAAGCCTGCCCCTAGAAATGTGTAAGGGTGAATGTGAACAATATGGAACATATGGAGGTCATTTGAGGCTACCAAGTCTTTGAAATTGGCCAAAAATCCCATTTTTCGACAAAAAAGTGTGATTTTGAACACTTAAATGCTATTTTTCGCAAAAGTTGCAGAAGACGAAACCCTCTTAAAATTCAATTTTACATAGGAACACATACTGCCAATCTTGAAATTCCAAGTTTTTTCAATATTCGACCTGAGCATGAAACACTCTATTGTACAGTGCTTACATGAAGTCTCACGCCTCTGTCTCGTCCCAAGCTAGTCTGTTAGGTATAAAACGGGCGGTCCTTATGGCAGCGGAGGTGTGTTCGGATTGGTGCACATAATTGCTCTAACCCCATCAATGACGTCCACATTATCTTTGTGTTAATCACTCTATCTATTTATATATATATATATAGAGACATACTGTATATAGATATATATAGAGTATGCAGGGGATAACGTGTCTCAGTCCCAGCTATGGTAGTTGTCTTACAATTAACAGTCCCAAGTGCAAGTTACGTTAACACCTCCACATAAACTACCCTGGACTAAAATAACATACGTGAAGCCCTTACCCAAAAACCATTTAAAAGGTGTGATTTAAAAGCTCTCTCTCTCTCTCTCTCTGATCACACCGCATCCTATCAGAGGTCTTCAGCAGGGACATCGGCACTGTATCCATATAACTTTAATAATAACCGAAACTCGGGGAAAATATACTCTCTGCCTTCCGCTCTATCCCAAATCCTTTTCTCTTAGTAACCTCTTAATACAAACTAATCTATCATATTTTGCGACTTTTTAACTCTGGTAGGATTCAATTCCATTCCTATAGTGTAAGAGATACTTAAATTCATGTGTGTATTATGCCATATGATGTGCGTAACAAATAATCATTTTTAAATAGTTGGAGCATTCAAGTTCATCTGTAATAATCTATAGACTACCCTTCAAGCCCACTCTCAACACTTAGATTCCCCTGAGACACAGGCGTCTTCAAGTAACATGAATGCGTAGAGATCTAAGGTGTTAGATTCTATATTATATAATTTATGTGTTAGGTTTAAGAACGCTGGCATTGAAGGATGGAAGGAAGGGACAGTAAAAGCGATAATAGGTTTAATGAAAGAAGTGGAATGAGGATGGAGGTAAGCGTTGCTATGTCGAAGGAAACGAGGTTGGGTGGAGAATTACGAAGGGAGGAGGAAAGGGAGAGAGGGTGCTAAAATGAACGCGGGGATGTGTTAACCCTTTCATACCCAAATTAAGTCGAAAAGTAAAAAAAAAAACTGGGATATAAAAATCGTTTAATTGGACCCAAAATAACTGAAAAATATATTTTACAAAGTTTCATTGTTCATAATAAAATTTGAAATGTGTTAAATTTCACACATTGGGAACTGGAAGGTCTAAAATTGCTTCCAAAGTTAACAATGAAAATTTCACACACTGGGCATTAAAGGGTTAAGGGAGAGGAGAGAAATTCATATGAAATGCTAAACACAAACTCAAATATTTATTTTAATGCCCTAGACCTAGAAAGACAAAGAGAAAAATACCTTAAACTAACAATGAATTGACAGAAACAGAAGAGTTTGGTCTTAGGCGCACTGATAGGTTTAACGTATGTGGCTAGAGACCGCCAATCAGAATTACCACTACTACCTAAGTCATAATAAGGTTAATTACTATGACAGAATAGTCATGAGTAGTTATGGAAATAAAATATGATTATACTGTTGATGGCTGACTATATTCAGTTGGGGTATAAACTATTGCTGACAATCTTTGGATCCTTGGCTTTTAAGACGAATTTTTTATGCCTATGTTCAACAAAATAGGAAATTGGCTGATTATTATTACCATTCGAAGGGTTGGTACCCTTCACAACCGAAATCAACTTCAGAAGGGGTGCATGGTATCCTTATTTCCTTTATTGTCCCAGCACGCTTCACATAAGCCATTTACACAAAGATGGAAGGCCGTCTGTGCACCACGAGACGACCCAGGCAATGCGGGGAGCAATGGTGACATTGCATGAATATGGTGTGCCAATAAGAGAAATATCAAGACGACTAGACGTTCATCGAAACACTGTGGAACGGTGAATTCATCGGTATGAAGCAGAAAACTCAATCGTTACTTTGCCGAGGTCTGGTCCTCCGCGTTCAACATCTCAAGAGGAAGATGCTGCGATTGTTAATCATGCCAGAGAGCATCCGTTTGCTCCAGCGACGCATATTTACAGACACCTGAACCTTCATTGTAGCGCAAATACAGTGAACAAAAGACTTCACGAGGAAGGGTATTTTTCTCGCCGTCCAGCTATAAAACCTGCATTGACGATTGAGCATAAAGAGGCGCGGATGGGAATTGCCTTGCAATACTTGCCGCATGAGGAAGAATTCTGGAGAAAAGTTGTGTACTGTGATGAAAAAACATTTTCAACAGATAGTCATGGTTCCCTGCATTGTTGGAGGCAGCGCGGAAAACGCTATGAAGAAGGAAATGTTTTCCCGAGCAAACGTAGTGGTCACATCAATCTCGGTGTGTGGGGCTGGATGTCTGGCTATGGTGTCGGAGAATTGACTCAAGTAGATGGACGCTTTACTGGACAGCAATATTGCCAGATACTGGAAGAGGTGCTGGTACCCAGTGTTCGTGCGTATCTGGTTCCAGCGCCGGAACCATTTTACTTAATGGAAGATAACAGTCCCATTCATAGGAGTAACGTTGTGAGAGCGTGGTACGAAGATCACCCACAGATTATATTAATCTAATTCTGCCACCACGTTCTCCTGATATGAATCCGATTGAAAACCTTTGGGCAATAATGATTAACGAGTGGGAGCAACGCAATGAAAGAACATTTGAAGCACTTTTAGCTCACACGAGATATAGTTGGGAGAGCTTACGCCGAACACCAAACATTGCCTACAATCTGGCCTCTTCTATGCCGCAACGATTGCAAGAAATTATTGATGCTGGAGGAAGCTATACGAAATACTGATGTTAAAGCCATGACGTAAATGTGTATCGAATATATATTTATGTTAATATAGAATTTTATTATATTTTTATGTTTGACATCTATAAAAGTATATATTGTGACCATGAAAGAACTTTACTTATCCATAGTTAGAATCTTTTCTTGCAATGTCTACGCTCGTGGAGATGATAATATATGCATTGTTGAAACAAACTATGAGAAGGTAATAGTTTCAGGAAAAAAATAAAAACTGGCAACATCGAGGCCATCACATGTTTATGGGAATTGTCATACGATATGCTACCAATAAACTCTTATATACTACTATATACAGTATACTATATTACGTAATAATTACGATGAACAAATCAAATGCAAATTTCTCTGATTCACGGCCCACCAGTCTTGCTTTAGACTAATGACTTTCATAAGATGGAATAGGTTACTACTTAAAACAATGGATAAACTATCTACTAGTGAGACGACCGTGACTTCCTCGAAATGCGAGCGCGTGAGAGGTTCAATGAGGAATTTGGTCATCAGATTCTTCACGTAGAATATGTATCACAAACAACAATATTGACAGCAATTCCCAACAATTACTTTATATCAATCATTGCATTTGAGCAAATAATTTAGACCTGCGTCAAAATAACTTAGGTATCATGCCATGATTTGGGATATTTGCCCAGCTAATATTATGATGACTAGGATTGCTCCATAATCATCCCAACATCCCGAAACTTGGTCATTCTGCTTCTTAATCATTTGTATTTTAAACACTAAAATGTAGCAGAAGTGACGTAATAATGGACGTCATTGATTGGGTTAGAGCAGCTATGTGCACCAATCCGAACACACCTCCGCTGCCATAAGGACTGCCCATTTTTTACCTAACAGACGAGCTTGGGACGAGACAGAGGCGTGAGACTTCTTGTAAGCACTGTACAGCACCCTACTCGCATCCCCGATCGCCTTGGAGATAGACCCAACGTTCTGGATTTATTTCTTACCTCTCATCCTTCTTCTTACTTTGTGAAACTTTTTTCACCGTTCGGCTCCTCCGATCACAGTCTTATATCTGTTTCCTGTCTTATCGCTCCAATTCGGCCTTTGAATCCTCCCAAGAAGAGGCGCCTTTGGCACCTTGGCGCTGCTGACTAGAAGGCCCTTAGGCAGTACTTCCGTTATTTCCCATGGAATGATTACTGGTTCCGTGGCCGGGACCTTCTGAGTGTGCTGAGCACATCACAGAGGTGATTCTCTCGGTTATGGTGGCACACATTCCACATTCTATTCCTACTACTAATGCAAAATACCTTGGTTTAACTTTACTTGTTCTAATGCTATCCACAACAGAGAGGAGTCTTTCAAAAGGTACCGTCGCCATCCATCTCCTGACTCGCACTCAGCTTATATTTCTGGCCGGAATCATGCAAAATCTGTTCTTCGACAAGCCAAAAATTCCTTCATCTGAGAAAAATGCGAAAATCTATCCAATTCTAATTCTTCTCGCTCTTTCTGCCATCTACCTAAGAACCTCTTCAACGACTTTACTTCCTCTTCTTTCCCTCTTCTTTTCCATTTCAACGGTTCAGTTGCAGTATCTTCTGACAAAACTGAGCGCTTCGCTCAAACTTTCGATTTCACCTCGAATCTACGATTCGGATGCTGTTCCTCCATCTCCTCCCCCTCTGACTTTATTATGTCTGAAATTAGAATCTCTTCTAAAGATGTTTTTTCTGCCCTATCTCGCTCAACTCTAGGAAGTCGTATGGTCCTGATGGTGATCCTCCTGTTGTTCTTAAGAACTGTGCTACTGTGCTGACACCCTGCCTAGGCAAGCTCTTTCATCTTTGTCTCTCATATGGTACTTTTCCTTCTCGCTGGAAGTTCGCTTTCATTCAGCTTGTCCCAAAGAAATGTGACCGCTCTCAACCCTCCAACTATAGTTCAATTGCTTTGATTTCTTGCCTTTCCAAAGTTTTTGAAATTATCCTTAATAAGAAGTTTCTTAAACATCTTTCTTCCCACAAACTTCTTTCAGATCGTCAGTATGGATTCTGGAAGGGATGCTCTACTGGCGATCTTCTTGCATATCTCTCTGACTCTTGGTCATCCTCCTTTCGGGATTTCGGTGAAACTTTTGCTACTGCCCTAGACATATCGAAAGCTTCTGATAGAGTTTGGCACAAATCTTTAATTTCGAAATTGCCCTCCTTCGGTTTCTATCCTTCTATCTGTGTCTTCATATCTAATTTCCATTCTGGCCGATCTATAGCTGCAGTTGCAGATGGCCACTGTTCTTCTCCTAAAGCTATTAACAGTGGTGTTTCTCAGGGTTCTGCTCTGTCACCCACTCTTTTTCCTTTTATTTATTAATGATCGTTTAATTCGCAATTCCTGTCCTATTCACTCCTATACCGATGATTCCACTCTTCTCCACCCGCTTCCCAAAGCGTCCCTCACAGCAGTCGCTTCATGATTCGCGTAGGACGGCTATGGGACCCCTGACCTCTGATCTTTCTGCTTTAACTGATTGGGGCAAAGCAAACCTCGTTGCTTTCAATGCCTCAAAAACTCAGTTCCTCCATCTGTTTACTCGTCACAGTCTTTCACACGACTATCCCATTACCTTCAACAACACACAACTCAATCCTTCCTCTTCTCTTAACATTCTTGGCCTTTCCTTTTCTCGTGATCTTTCCTGGAAAGATCACATATACTGTCTTTCCAAAACAGCTTCTAAGAGGTTAGGTGTGCTGTACCGCCTCAGCGGTTTCTTCATCCCCACTTAGTTTCTGTCTCTGTACAGGGGTCTTGTTCGCTCCTGTATGGAGTATGCTTCTCATGTATGGGGTGGATTAACCCACACAGTCATACTTGACTGGATGGAATCAAAGGCTTTTCGTCTTATCAATTACCCGCCTCTTACTGATTGTCTTCAATCTCTCTATCTTCGCCGCAATGTTGCCTCACTCTTTCTTTACTATCGCTATTATAACGTACATTGCTCTTCTGAACTCTCTAACTGCATGCCTCCTCGTTTAAAGAGAATACGCAGTACCAGCCTTTCTACACTTTCTCATTCCTTTTCTGTCCAACTATCTAATGTAATGGTTAATCGGTATTTTCAGTCTTTCCTGTACTCAACCGGTGAACTCTGGAACAATCTTCCTCAATCCATCTTTCCCCATGTCTATGTCCTCCCTTCTTTCAAACACAGAGTGTCTAGGCATCTCGTAAACCCTGACCTTGATTTTGGCTGTCTTCTTTTAAGGGGGGTATAGGCGCTTTTGCGGGCATTTGCCCTTGCCCCTCCATTCTACATAAAAAACCTCTCGTTTATTCTCTTTTCATTAGTTTTTTTTAACCGAGTATAGTTCAGAGTTCATATCGATGTGTGAGGAAGTCATCTGTTGTACCTTAAATAAGAAATAATTTTTACGGACGAGCGTTTAATAAAGGCTTCAATTCACGGAACGTTGATATTTCAAGTAATCTGTCGAGGGTGAAACTTTGCTTTTCTACATCACTGCTTTTCTACATCAGACGTATATCGACGCAGAGCTGAGTTGTATCACGGTTCATACTTAACATGCAAATAATAGAGTATGAAGAGGTATCACTAATCAATACTCTTGTACTCGTACCTGTTGCTATTTTATAATTCTCCTCCGTCCACTTCTCATCTATCACAAAGATTTTTCCCATCTCACCAATATTCAAATAGAAAAACAATATTACGTTTTGCGGGGTTTGTATATCTATATTTTGTTTCAAGTATGTAATTATTTGCGTCACTGCTACGTTTAAACAATCTCAATGATTTTTAAAGGGTTACATCGTATTGTGCGTTAAGGATGCTGCAGTGCTCAGTGGTGACTCCATATTTCTCTGTTGATGTTTCTTGGCGGTACTACTACTGATGCTACTAGGAGAGATCGTCTTGACGTTTCAAAATCAGAACCCTTTGGAAGGTGGTACGTAATGTTTACCTCAGATCATGAGTCTGGACCGGTGGTGAGTCAAACGTCTTAGACTCCGGATCACAGCTGTTGCTAGGAACTGACGCGAATCATGTAAGGATATGTACCAGCACGAAAAACTTATGTTCGGGATGGAATAGAAAAAAAAAGGTTTTCACAAAATTACTTAGCACATGAAATAAAACGAAGCATTGAGTGACTATTGAGAGGTTATGTTAGTTTACGTAACTATGCTCTATATTCAACTGGCACTCCTCTTCCCCCTTGAAATTCCCCTCCCCCACTGCCAACTCCCCCTCCCCGTCACCCTCTCCCTTAGCACCCATACTACTGGTGCTATCTGTCCTGCAGTGTTTTTTACCCTTTATTCTGTAACTCCTTGTTGTTACCACATCTTCTGAGTTGTAAATTTTATTCACTGAATTTTATATTGCTTTCTTCCGCCCATCTTCTTTGCCACCTCCATTTGATATTTCTTTGCATATCTTTGTGTCATCCATGAATTACGGTACGACACTTTAATATCTGCATCTGTGTCTGTGATGACATCTGAGATTTCAGATTTAGCTCTATTTACCAATACTCTTTGTGTTGGTTGGGTCAGGAAATTATATATGCATCGCCCCAGCTTGTGTGCTATAATCCCATGTCATATTTATAAAGAGCTTCAACAAAATCACTATACATTACACCTATATTCTGATTCCGACACAACACTTCCAATATTTTCTCTTCGTGGTTTAATAACTGTGATAAACATGATCTTCCATCCCTGAATCATTGACTCTAATTACCTATTCAAAGCACTATATAAGGTGGAAGGTGAGTGCTACTGGCCGATAATTCTGAGCATTGCTCTGTTAACTTCTTTGAATAAGGGACCAATGTTCGAGTTCTTTAATGGGCGTGAGATTTGTCTTGCGTTGAGTAATTTTCTCTATAGTAAGTATAAAGTTTTCGCTACACTCTCTTTGCTTTGCTACAGAAACAGGGCACTTCATGTGCATGCCGTAGTGTTGAATTCTCTTCTATTTGTGAGAGAGCCTTAATTATCTCCCTTTCCCAGAACTGAAAATCAACTAATATGTAAATTCGTGTCCGTACTTGTTCTTGTATGTCTGTCAAAGAATTCATTCCGATTTCCAATTTTCACCTCGGGCTTTAGGATGCTAAACACAGAGTTCAATTCTTCTTTAAGCAGATCGCTCATTCTTTCTAAGTATGTTTGCATATTTGGGGTTATTTTAATGTTATCTGCTATCTTTCTTTCCTCCACGTTCGTCTTGCGGATGAATGTTTTAGAGCAATTTCTATTTCGGGTACTTTTTCTTAGCTTCAGTCTCCTTCCGTCCGTTTTGCATGTGTATATATTTTACTAGTGTCTAAATAACGTTCTGATTTGTCATTCGAAAAATACACACACACACACACACATATATATACATATATATGTGTGTGTGTGTGTGTCTGCATACCAGTTTCTAGTAATATGGGTTTAGTTTCGTTTCCTAGTATCAATATCTCTTTCTTTTTCGCGAAGTGGCAATTTCTAATCTACTTTCTTTAATTCTGCACTTATATTTGCCCCAGTCTACTTCCTTTGAATTCATATTTAATCCTTCAAATGTTCCTTCTGCCTCTCTGCTATGAGTTTTATGCATTCCTATTTCTAAATTTAATTTTATATCAGTTGTTTTGGTCAGAAAAACTAATTTCCGTTACATTTTTATTTATTTTCATGTTATTGTTCTCTGTTAAAATTAAACTCAAAATATTCTTTCGAGTCGCTTCACATATTTCCTGGGTAAGTGCCATGATTTTCTCCAACATATAATAGCAAAGTTGCATCAGTTCTGTTGTCTTTTGTAATGTTGAAGGGGAACTACTCAACGTAAATAACTTTTTTTTTCCTATTTTCACGTACGGAAAGTTTTTTAAAGTAATTTTAACATGTTTTCTATTTCATTAGTAGCGAATTGGAATTAACTTTCTTGTGGTGTTTTGTAGTCTGTACACGTTCATAATGATTAGGTTTAGTTCTTTTGATTTTGAAATAAAAGTTTTCGACTGTTCTGTTTCATATGTTTAACTTCACTTGTATGTATGCATTTTTTATGTAAATACAACAGACTCCTCCTTTTCTAGCAAATCTATCCGCTCTGTGTATGTTGTATTCATTCGTTGCTATTTAAGTGTCTTCGATGCAATTTTCACATCCTTTTCCACATGTACGGATGCTTGTTTCTGTTAAGCATATTATATATATTATATATGTTCGTTTCCAAAGCTAACTTTTGTAGGCATTGCGATATATTAAATTTAGAAGGTTCGTAGTCATGCTTTTAATTGTGCTGAATATTGCCGTTATCATGGTGGTTTTGTTGGTTTCTTATGTGTTATTGGGTCGGCCATTGCACTCGAGATTAATAAGGGTGTGATCCTTGGTACAATTGTGGTTGTTGAGTTAAATCTGGATGGCGTTCGATAGGTGAATGGTGTATACAATGCTGGGATATACAGGGTGGCGCAAAAATCAGGAACCATAGGCACATTTTAATAATTTGGGTTTTAATATGTGTTTTGTTCTTTTCAGATTTGTTGTTGAACCTATGGAACAGAAACTGACAATAGATGAACGGGTGGAGATAGTTTTAATGTGTACAAGGCGTGATAGCACACACCGATCAGTTGCTACTGCTTTTAATGACAAACACCTTGAGACGCCGCCAGTTGTTCAGGCATCAGTTGGAAAACTGTTCACTCGCTTCAAAGAAACGGGAAGTGTTCATGATCGACCGCCTAGTGGCCGGCCAAAAAGTTCAACCGATGCAGCAACATCACTAATGGGACTCAATCACCTCGAAAACAGCCCACGTAAGTCCTTAAGAAAGTTATCCTAGGAAACGGGTGTCTCCAGAAGATCCATTGAACGAATTCTTACAACAAATCGTTTCCACCCCTTACGAAGTCCAACTCGTTCAGTAACTGCAAGGTGACGACACAGACCGTCGTGTAGAGTTCTGCCAGTGGTTTCTACAACATCGACAGCTTCAACGAAGCATCATGTTCAGCGACGAAGCGATATTTCACCTCAGCGGTCGTGTCAATAGGCATAATGCACGCTATTGGGCCAATGAGAATCCCCACTGGATGGAAGAAGGACATGTGCAATTCGATCCACGAATTATGGTGTGGACTGCGCTCTGGGGAGATCGGTTAATTGGTCCGTACTTTTTGGACGGCAATGTAACAGGTGAAACATATCTGCATATCTGCAAACATTTCTAATGCCCATACTGGACGACATTCCATTGGCAGAATGGGCTGAGATGTGGTTTCATTTCGCAACCATCGTCCGGAGCTCTTTAGGGGAAACATTCCAAAGTAAGTGGATCGGACGGCGAGGGCCCGTCGAATGGCCACCTAGGTCTCCAGACCTCACGCCTCTTGACTTTTTCTTGTGGTGCCATCTCAAGTCGGTAGTCTATGCTGATCGATCCAGAACTATACGTTCTCTAAAGGATAAAATCACATCTGAGTGTACCAAAATCAGTACCAATCTGTTAAGGAATGTTCAAACATCATGCATTCAACGCGTCAGAAAGTGTCTCCAAGTGGAAGGCCACCAATTCTAACATTAATATGGTTCCTGACTTTTGTGCCACCCTGTATAATATAGTATGTCTGCGGAGTCCAGTTTTTCCTCATGAGAGGTGATAGTTGCCCTTTAATCGTTTACATTTCTTCCAAAGCATGTCTTTCATTAATTAACCCATCAGTGCATAAAATTTATATTTACAGATATAGTGCTTGATGATTTTTCTATATTGTCTTAGAAACCTCAATAGAAGTGTGTGTATTTAATTTTGTAGTTCTGTCTTCAATAGAACCCGAGCTATAAGGTGTCCTAAAATTTAGACGGTCGGTCCTTCGGTGCTTCGTTCCATAAAAAAATGCAAAAATTGCAAAATTTAACTTTAATGAAAATTATGTTATGAAAAAAAGACACTGATGTAATACAGGGTGTCCATAAATGTTTACCCTGAAAAGAGTATGCTCTCATGTTTTAATGACGAATCTTACATCCGTTTTCTTTTTACAGGTGATCTCGTACACGCATAGAGTTTCTTTGCTGGTGTGTTTCGTCTACCACATTCGCCCCTAGGAGCGCTGTAGTAGCTGTTCAGTTAAGATGGCGTCTGTGACAGAGAAGGCACAATGTGTTGTGTGGCTCGCAGAAACAAAATCTCCTGTCAGTGTTCAGCGAAGGTTCAGAACAAAGTATGGAAAGAATCCACCTGATGTAAAGTTAAGTCGTGGATGAAAAAATTCTTGGAAACTGGAAACGTGGAAAAAGGAAAGAGCAGTGGTAGACACTGTTTTCGCAACTGTGTACCTGGATATGCTCACCAATTACGCCATCCCCCAGCTGCAGGACAGGCAGCCAACTGTCATCTTCCAACAAGATGGGGCACCCCCTCATTGGGCGCATGTTGTTCGTGAAACTCTCGACGCAACATTTCCAAATCGATGGATTGGCAGGGACGGGCCAATCCCATGGCCCCCAAGATCACCAGACATTACCCAGCTGGATTTCTTTCTCTGGGGTCATGTTAAAGATTTGGTTTATGCAACAGTGTGAATACCGTTTAGACATTTTACGTGCCACTAGGGGTGCACATATGGAAGCTTATTAAGTTCATTAACTATGTATCAAAACTTTATGTGTTTATCTACTTATGATTAAAACTGTGTTTGAATACGAGTGTTTATTTAAAAGTTATAGCATGCTTTAATCAGGGTAATCATATACACTGACAAAAATTGTTTATTTATTGTTTGGAAAAAATATTAGAGCTTTAGCATTAATAATTCATCTAAAACTGATTGAAGAAGCGCACCAATTAAATAAAAAATACGACTGTGAGAAAGTGTTTGTTTATCATGGGAAAAAATACCATCTTACATCTTTTTCTTTTACCCAAATCACCTTTCTTAGCTAATCACCACTTTAGTGTGGTAATCCTTATGACATTTAGGATGTAGTCCTACCTCACATTTACTGCAAGAGAATGATGTTTTGCCTGGGCAAAGTGCACATCTCTTTAGATTTGAGCTTTGAAACCAGTGGTTTACACCATCATATCTGACTCCTTTCAGAACCGCGGGTGCTCTCTTGCCTTGGGTTACTACAAGGTGTCTTCAAAATTCTAGTAGAGGTTCATTGTTTTTATTTACCTTTCTCCATAGTAGCCATGCATTGATAATAGTAACATCAAAGAAATATATAAATATAGGACACTACCATTTCTTTTCCGTATTCTTGTTCTGTGGTTAGCGACCCATTGGTCTACCCATAAAAGAATTGTAATTCTTTATTTCCAGTCGTTGTGGATGCATAACATACCCTTGTTTTTTCTTTGAAAAACTTTTTTGTTGTACCAGTCTCTGGTGATTTAAAATTGGATGCAAGAGTCAGTACATTATTATCTTTATACTTGATGGCCATTGCAGAAACTGATGATACTATATCTACGCATCCCTTAGCTTCTTTGCTAAATGTTACTTTTTAGGTAGTTTCGAATCCTGTTCTCTCTAACAGTGCCAGATGCACATATACCCATATCTGATATATGTTTCAAGAGGTCGTAAAATGTAAAGTAATTGTCAAACAGATTATGTAGCCAGCATTTCTTGGTACCTTTGCTTTAGTCATCAACTTTTTTACTACCTCACCTCCAACACGTGGACTCAAATCGTTGTTTTGCATTTGGTTTTCTCCCATGTAAA
Organism: Bathynomus jamesi; assembly: GCA_023014485.1. NCBI lineage: Eukaryota > Metazoa > Arthropoda > Malacostraca > Isopoda > Cirolanidae > Bathynomus > Bathynomus jamesi. Next base: position 295,346 of record JAJOZX010000887.1, on the reverse strand, counting down.
CATCAAAGGGATACATATATCCAGTAGATGAGCGCAATGCCCAATTTTTATAGTGAAACCTTATTTGTTTTCTTTTGATGTATTGTTTTGCAAAATGTCTTCCAAAATATGGAATCACTGATTCGTCGATAGAAAGGCGCTCCTCTATCACCCCCAGTTCAAGAAATTTATCTCCAAGGTGATCAAGTACCGGTCAAAGTTTATATAAGTGGTCACTCACATCTTTTTCAGAGTTATCATTGAAATGAATAGAATGCAGAATCATCTCAAACCGATTACATCGAATGGCTTCTGAGAGAATCGAAGGACTGTCAGCCTCTCTTAACCAATAAAGTATTTTGTTTGGATTCATCATTCACTGTTAATACTCTCTCAGGTAGATTTGCAACGTTCGGTTCTTTTTTGTCCCAAGTTATTTTATCAATCAGTTTTGTCCTCTTACTTCCCTTCTTGGCTATGGTAGCAACTAAATTTACTTCCTCAGTTGTTTTTTCATATCACTTTGCTTATGTGGTATAAAGTCAAACTTAGCATTGAAAAGGTTTTTACCAAGATGGTTCATATTCCCAGCACAATCATCATCATCAGCACCATCAGAATCCTAATTCGTAAGAGAGTTTGCTTCTTCAGGAATATGTAAAACCATGTCTCCTGTTCTTCGGGTTTCAACCTGGAATAAAAATTAACCTCTACAGAAAATAATAAACATGTTTTTTATTCTCAAATTAAATCTCTCTAGATGAAATTGAAACAATTGCAGCAATGTAAATTTACTTAGATATCCATTTTTCTGGTAAACTGCTACTATATGAACCACATATTTGCAATACCAAAATGTTCGTGAATGCATAGCGTCTAATTTTTTGGACAGCAAAATATAAAGTCTTGTAAAATGCACATTCTGCAAGTTTTGTTTATATACCCTCTTTGAATATGTTTCTTACCTCAAATTTATAAAACAAATTGCACAAAGGCCAACTAAAGAAAAAAGTATAAAATTATAACTTACTTGCCCTGACTGAGATGCGAGATGTTGTCCAGACGAGATTGCTAATTGAACTAATTTATTTTTAAGTTATGCATAAATTTATACCACTTATTTCATTACATAACAAAGGAAATTTATTTAGGGGTAGTCCGAAATAAAAATAAAACTTAAGTCTATTTTTGAGAAATATTTATTTGCTCTAATTTTCTGGACACTATGCATTAATGGGTTTTCTCTTTTTTTTTTCTTTGTGTACCCTTAATGTGGGAATAAGGTCAATCCATATTTAAGCATTTTATCTCTCTCATTGACTGTCTGCACATAGAATGATGGAAATAGCAGCAGCTTGCGCCGATAGCCAAGTTCCAGTCCTCATTCAGTCCTCATCGTGTTGAAACATTTCATGTACAGTTGTGCTCATTATTCTTAGGACACTCTTGAGGACAGATAGCAACACCTGGTATATATTTGTTGTGTACTACAAACGGTTGTAACATTTTATGAATGAATGTTTAGTGAGTGATCGCTGATTGGTTGGTTGACTTATTGCCAAATGTCTTTAGAACATAATTATTTCCATTCATCACTCTGGTTTGCATATTACTGAGGAAACATAAATGAACAATTAAATATAAATTCAAGAAGGGGATATACAGGGTGGGCCGTAAGTTTCCATACATAGGAAAAATTAAACGTTTGTTTTTATGTTTCAGATACCCTAAGAATATGCGTTTGACGTAAGATCTTGTTTACTGATGAAGCAAATTTTTACGTCAATGGAGAGGTTAATCTGCAAAACATACGTTATTGGAGTAATGCTAACCCTAACTGGCTGAGTCCGACGAAGATGCAAGGTGCCGGTAAAGTGATGGTGTGGGCCGGGATATGGGGTGACAGAATTATTGGACCAATTTTTGTCAGTGGAAATCTTAATGCCGAAAGGTATCTTAACATGTTGCAAGAAGAGATTTTCCCATCCCTGCTAAACGAGGAAGGTAACTTCCCAGTTTACTTCCAGCAAGATGGAGCTCCACCTCATTATGGTCTTCACGTGCGTCGGTATTTGGATCAGCAGTTTCCGGATGCTTGGATTGGTCGGCGTGGTCCTGTGGAGTGGCCTCCCAGATCCCCAGATCTCACCCCCTTGATTTCTATCTTTGGGGGCACTTGAAGGCCATGGTGTATCAGGAAAAGATACGAGACATAAATCATCTAAAGGAACGTATCACCAACGCCATTACAAGCATAACGTCAACTGTGCTAATGCATGTTCATCAACAGTGGGGGAACACGTATTGAAATGTGTTTTCAAAACAATGGCAACCATGTAGAGCATATTATATAAATAAAAATGGTTGTCCATAAAAAAATGTTTATTTTTCCTATGTATGGAAACTTACGGCCCACCCTGTATATTAACAATGAAATGAATAAAAAATGGTCTTGTAAAAACTAAAAAAAAAAACTTTCAGACGTGATAGTGTTCGTTTTATTGGCAAGCCTGTCATCCTGAACGAACAGAACCGTTGGCAGGCATTATTGAGCCCTGAGGAAATTCCAGATTGATTCATTTATTTATTTATTTATTTACAATTAATATTGAACATTGATTCAGATATTATTTTGTGTTATAACAAAGACAGAGCAAAAACCTGGTGTATATAAATACATACTGTATATAGGCGGTTTATGGATAAAAAACAATGTTTTGAAGCATATTAAATTTTAATAACATTATAACATTACCACTTTGATGGGTATCTGTAGGTTTCATACGTCACTGCTAAGAATATCTTCCAATTAGCAAATGAACGACAGCTGAATGGATACTACTAGTATGGCATTGTTATATCCGGAGCAAATGCTATTTCTAGATCAGCAACATTGATATAGTAATAAAGAGTCACTGAGAGAAATATTATTTAGAAACGAAGAATGTTTTGTATTGAGAAAGCATCATAAATGCATATACAGTAATTGTTTTGTGTTAATAAGTTCCAAGTTACAACTAAAGTGTTGAACCACTGCTGCTGTGACTCTTGGCGGTCTCTCACCTCAAAGGAGAGAATTACAGAAAATAAAACTATTGCAGTGATTCCTATCAATAAACAGAGAGCCATTTAAACGATGATATTTGACAATTTTTATAGGTGTTACACATTCATAATTACCATTGTATTTGAGAGATATTTTATACATGAACACCCCACAAATTTAATATCTTGTCCAGCCACCATTGTTGTCTATGACTTCCTGCAGTCGATGTGGTACAGAAGCATATTTAATACGCAGCCATACTATCTAGAAAAGAGGCCATTCACTTATTACGGCCTGAAAAGCAGTGACTCACCTGAACTGAAAACAGAATTCCTGAAAATGCGGCAAGCTCTTATTCTGAAGTTTGAGTTTGCAGAGGAAAAAATCGAGACATTTTGGCCAAAAGTGGATGGGGAGTATCCTTTGCTTCCTGAAGAGGCAAAGAAAGTACTGGTACCTTTTGCAACAAGTTATCATTGTGAGGCAGGCTTTACAGCAACGATAGTCATAGAGAACAAACCGCAAAATCGGCTGCACATTGAAGGCGATTTACGCTGCGCCTTGAGCGAAACTGAACCCACAATTCAGGTGTTAGTTTAGCAGAAACAGTTGCAGCTCTCGCACTAGAGTAGTAGTTGGTGGTGACGCGTTTTGCTTGATTCTACTGTATGTAACGTTGTAGCCATTCTTTCACCAATATTATACGTATTTAACTTATACATAAGGCACTGTACGAGTATATATAGAAGTATACGAGTATTATGTTTATAAAATTTTAATAATTATTCTTAAGCTTAGTAAAATGAAGTTTCCTATGCTTTTTGCAGAGGGGGGCAATTTTCATTTGGCGATTAACCAAAAAGGGCAATCACAAAAAAAGTTTGGGAACCGCTGTTGTAGCAGCTTAATGACCATTTTCCAAACTGTTTCCGCATTCCAACAATTCCACCTAACTTTTAACATATCACGTGACACCACATGACGTCATGACAGAGGTGTTAACAGGTATGGTGACTGAGAATAAGCTCACATTATTCCTGAATCTCATCGAAGCAACTACTCTGCGGAATGTATTCATCACCAGAAAATTGCTGAAAAGGGAAGAATCGTCGACATGAAGGAGAGCGGGCTGTCTCCAACTCAAATTGTAAGACTAATTGGAATTTATAAGTACATTGTTTATATATGGTTGAAGAGGTGGCAAGAGGAAGGAAATCCACGAGCTCACCATAGAACGGGGAAACCTCGACTGACAACTGCTGCGGATGATCGGAGGATCTGTGATCAGGTATGGGGACAAGGCCTGGCCTCAGGCCTCGAGGCCGATGCCTTTTTAGGGAAGGTCTCACGAGGCATTAAGATTGTTAGGCTGAAAGTATATGCACCCAGAGGTGTGATATTCGGATGCAAATAAAGAATGCTGTATTTGCACCTCTGGGTGCAGATACTCACTTCGAAATCTTTTACGAATAAGCTCCTCCATGCTTTGGGAAGGCTCAACAATCTAGCCTAGCCTTGGCCTAAAGTTCTTCCAAAGGTAACCTACCGTAGCCTGAAACTAGCTTGTATCTCTCTTCTTTTTTTTAAATCCATAAGGAAAAGCAAGAATCTACTCAAAATTAATAAACAAAGACATAGCTGACTTTTCTTACCTAATAAAAGGGAATTAAGCATTAAGCACATTCATCTATCACACACAGCCACACCACAACACCGACACGCTGTGTGTTTACACTTGCCGGGTCACACAGTCAGACACATTTGCCAGAACAAGATTTCCTGGGCACTATACCCACCAAATGCCCAATAACATTTTATTCCTCATTTCATGCAGTTCTTATTTCTCCTTTTAATATACCTGCAATATTTCAAATATTTATGATAATATGGAAAGTTATGATGTGAAGATGATCTAGCAAAATATTTCAAGATTGTACTAACTCACTGATTGTTCATCATATAATTTCTGAATGGCTACAATTATTAGCGACTCTCGCGAGCACTGCAAACAGAGCTACATTTGGAGATGCCTTATTTTTTTAAGTGTTGCATTTTTATGTATCTTGACAATAAGAAATTGTGGTCTTCAAGTCTACCAAAGATCATTAATGTAATTCTAGCTTGTACTCTATGTGAGAGATGTTTCTGATGTACGGTAGGCCTATAGGTATGAAGTTTATATCATGCCATTCCAATATAATTATATATACGATAATAATATAATAGAGATAATATTAAAAATATATTTGCACTTGATATTATTCATTATCAGACTTTTTGAAACTTATATGTATAATACTTTATATTATTAAAATAAATGAAAAAGACCGAAAAAGTTATTTGCAAACAATATAACAATTTACATCTCAGTTATAATGCCGATATTAACAAAATTATTGTTTGCATCCGATATTATATATTCATTTCAAATCGTATTATTTAGAAGTTTATTTGTTGCAATTTATGACGGCGAAAAACAAAATTATCGATGCTTGGAGCTAGTTATCAGTATACCAGGTGGTATTCTTTTCTAGTTTGGCCTATTTTTTGTTATAGAAATAGATAGAGTACAATAGTTTATACATATAAATAACACAAACACATTATATGAGCTCAGTTCAACTGATGACCAACTGATAGATTGCTTTCCCACACTAGTTTTGCTACATTAAGTCAATTGGTTCTACTGCTCACTGACTGAATAATATTTATATACCGTGACATATATATTTATATACCTAACGTCACAGTAACCTGTCACTAATCCGTTGGTCACCTAAATGAATAGTATTTATCAAAGACTGCCGCCTGACTAGTCATGTCTTAATAATATTTATCAAAGTATGCCGCCATATACGGTCACCTGTCAGGTCATGGTCCTCATCTGAAGAATATCTACCCGAGCGCACCCACCTAAAGAATCTCGACCCCCAACGCTACCGGGGGTTGAAAATTACAGAACAAAACAAATCAGGATTCCCTAAGGCCTCACGAAAGTCACGAGGCCTTTCCACTTTTCAGCTGGCCTCGAGGCCGAGGCCGAGGCCATAGTCACTTTTGAGGTACGAGGCCGAGTCTGAGGCCTGCAAAATATGCACGAGGCCGAGGCCTCATGTCTGTCTGCGATGTTGCCGAAACCCATCCCTTTACCGCTGCTCTTGCCATAAGGGAACAATTTCAGCCTGATGTTTCGGCAATGACAGTAAGGCGGTGGCTACATGAAGCTGGGTTACACCATCGGACCCCGGCTATCAAGAAGAAGTTAAGGCAGCAACATCGAGAAAATAGATTTCGATTTGCTCAGTAACATGTTGACAAAGGACTTGACTTTTGGAGCCGCCGATTGATATTTACCGACGAAAAGACCTTTTCCTCCACATCCCATGGCCGTCTTCATTGTTGGAGGAGGAATAATCCTCGATATACTCAAGAGCACATCTATGAGGAAGCACGTAGCAGAAATGTCACCTGTAACATGTGGGGGTAGTCATTTGTATGGTGTGGGAGAGCTCACCAAAATAGAAGGAAGGTTTACTGCAGACCAGTATATAGAAATTTTCGAAGAGATTATGCTTCCTTCTGTGCGTGCATATGCTCTGCCATTTCCTGAGCGAATCATTTTTATGCAAAACAGGTCCCCAATTCACACAGCACGGATCGTCACACGCTGGTTCTCTGGGTAAAAAAATATCGACCTTCTGGATTGGCCAAGTAAGGGTTGTGATATGAATCCCATCGAGAATGTATGGGCCAATAATGTAAATGAGTGGGAACTAGCGGAGGAACAAACAACGGACCAGCTTTTACAACACACATTTAGTGAGTGGGAGGTGGCTGGACACGATATTAAATTTGTTGTGTTCATGTATAAAATATCTCTCAAAATTTAATATGCATCAAAACATTGTTTTTGCATTCATAAACCGCCTATATACAGGGTGATTCACGACGAAATGTCATAACCCCAGGAGCTTATAGTTGAGGTCATTCCCAGTCAAAAACCCCATATGAACATAGGTCCGATTCTTAACGGTTATGGAGCTATGGATGTTTGAATTTCAAGCATGTACATGCGTGACCTTGAACTGAATTGACAGTTACTTACCGAACCGAACTAACTACGCAGTAGAGTGTTGTGTTTCACAGCGTGCAGTTGATGTTTTGTGTGTTCAGTATGCCTTTTACGTTTTCAAATGTCGAATATGCCGACATGGTGTATGTTTACGGATTTTGCGATGGAAATACTACTGTTGCTGTCGCTGAATACCAGCGACATTTTCCAAGTCGAATAATTCCGGATCGACGAGTGCTTAGCAACGTTTTCCCGAAATTGCGAGAGAGCGGTTCATTTTCTAGCGTTACTCTTTTATCTGAGCATCCGGTACAAGATGTGGCTGAACAAGAAAACATTATTCAGCTGGTACAGCGGAGTCCTCGTGTTAGTACGCGAAGGATTTCCACACGTCTTAGAGTTCCTCAAACGAGAGTATGTATAACGTTACACGAAGAAAGCATGTATCCATATCACGTACACCGCGTTCAGCACCTCCAACCTGGTGATCGTGCCCAACGGCTGGAATTTTGCAATTGGCTCAATGCCGATCGACAATTGCATCGATATGTCTTGTTCTATGAGGCTCAATTTACCCGCGACGGTGTCAACAACACTCGCAATTTACATGTGTAGTCAGAAATGAATTCTCATTCCATTGTGGAAATTAATTTTCAACATCGGTTCAGTTTCAATGTGTGGTGTGGTATTCTCTACGGTCAGCTGATTGGGGTCCGTTTATCTTCGAAAGTGGTCTTACAGGTGACTTTTATGTACGATTTCTGAAAGGCGAACTGCCGCCACCGTTAGATGTACCTTTGGCAACATGATTGCTTATGAGTAGTATCCCCGAGTTTGGGTAGAGGAAGTTGGGGTGTTCTGAAATCCTGCCCCTGGAGGGGCACCCCTGAGGGCCTTCGCCTCCGTTATAAGGGGCCCCCTTCCTTAAGTTCCTAACCCATTTATGGGGCCTCACAGGTCTTAACCCTTTCAGTGCGTGTGGTAAACTATGTTTACCATAAAAAAGCCCGACTCAGGACGCATGGTAAACTATGTTTACCATTAAAAATCTTCTCTCAGGACGCATGGTAAACATTGTTTTCCACGTTTATTAAACAGTCTATGAACCCCCTCGTTCCTATTAGAACAACGTAGTTAGTTCCCTGACTAATATTAGACATCAATATGGTGGTATTTGGCATCTTTTTTTATTTTCTGACTCTCAGCTCACCAGAAGGGGGAGTGAAATAGACACCCCCAATCAGTTCAGCATGGCATCCACAAGCAGTAATAAGCGTAAAAAATCCTCTCTAGATGAGAATGATATAAACGTATATCTCTCAATGTATTCTGAAAGTGATATAGAATGTGAAAGTGAGGATGACTGGGCGCAAGATAATGTACGGAATATTTTACAAAACACATCAAGTAGTGACGATGATGAAGAAAATGTGGTACTTTTGGAAAGAGATCTGCCTAAAGCAACAAAATCTAGCGAGAATTTTGAATGGCAGGAAATTGGTGAAAATATAGGCTGTACCAGAGGTGGGTGGCAGTTTACTGGTGAAAATAAAGTGCTCTTCAATGGTCAAACTCATACGATGTATGATGTTTTTTGTGAAGTTTTCCCAAAGAAGTAATTGAGCTAATGATTACAGAAACAAACAAATATGCAACTCAATTTCTGGCTGCTACACCTAATCTGAAATCAACATCTCGGTATAGTGCATGGGTCCCAACTACGTTTACAGAAATGAAGCAATTTATAGGGCTGTTACTTCTCATGGGTATTATACAAAAACCCAAGATAGGTATGTATTGGTCAACCGACAGTTTTTATGCTACTCAGTATTTACAGCAATCATGAAAAGAGACAGATTTACCAACATTCTTTCTTTTTTGCATTTTGCTGACAATGCAGATGAGACGTTGAAGGAAAGAAGGGGGAAGATGGTGAAATTGCATGACTTTATTGAGTTGATGACATCTGCTCTTGAATCAAAATATTCAACTTCTCAGAACCTAAGTTTGGATGAATCTTTGTTGCTGTGGAAGGGCAGACTCAGTTTCCGGCAATACATAAAAACAAAAGGATCACGTTTTGGGATAAAAAATTTCAAACTTGTGGATGAAAATTGTGTTACTTTGAAATATAAAATATATACCGGGACCATGGAAACTGTTGCTGATTTTTCTAAGACAAAGTATTGTAGTAAGTATGATGGAAAAATATTTAGGAAAAGGTCACAACATCTTCACTGATAACTTCTATACATCACCAAAACTATACAAATACCTTAGTGATAATAAAACTGGTGCCGCAGGGACTGTTAGAAGTAATCGTAAGGGATTATGCCATGCTATGAAAACTATGAATGTGGCAAAAGGAAAAAAACTTGCTTTTGAGACTCCTGAACTGCTTTTCCTTGTGTTTCATGACAAGAGAAGAGTTTGCATGCTCTCCAATTACCATTCGAACAGTGATGTGACAGTAACACGTAGGTCAAAGGAAGGTCGAGTCGAAAAAACCATTCCAGCTTGCGTACATGAATACAACAAACATATGGGATATGTAGACCGAACAGACCAAATACTGCATTATTACTCTGTCCCAAGAAAGTCTCTAAAATGGTATAAGAAGCTGGCAATGCATTTGATTCAGGTCCGAGTACTAGATGCTTGTGGAATTTATAATCTCATAAAAAAGGGAAAAGTTCCCATTCTAGACTTTTGCCATGAGATTATAAAAGGACTGACATCTGCAGATGAACCTAACTTGAAGAAATCAGTAGTTCCAAGACTAGTTGGAAAACATTTTACCAAGAAAATTACATCAAATTCTGAACGTACCCCAAGACCAACAAAGAGATGCAGGGTATGTTATGCCCATGGGATAGAAAAACGAGTACGTTTTCAATGCGAAACATGCCCCGATACCCCAGGGTTATGCGCCGAACCATGTTTCAAAACTTATCACTCAGCATTTAACTTTTAGTTAACTAAATAAAGATATCTCTATTTTACCTTTATTTTTTTGTTACCCATGAAAAACTGAAAATATTATTGATAGAAAACCTATTTTAAAGGCAAACAAAAGACGAAGCAAAAAAATAATTCAAGTTTATTTTCTGGCGCATTTATACGCACAGCTTTCGTTCTGGGGTATTAGCGTGGCACGCACAGGGCGTATCAGAATGGGACGCAGCGAAAGGGTTAATGAAGGACACTTGCCCCTTGAGGGGGTCCCCTCCTCCTTGTGTTGGGGAAAAAAAAAATTTAATTTTAAAAATTAAAAAAGATTCATCCTCGCCTTCCTTCATGAGAAAAAAGTAGACAAAAACAGAGTTTCACAATCAATTTTGAACCTTATGCCCTTACACAATAAAAATGAAAACTTAAAATACCTCAAAGCATATTATCATAATTTAATACCACATTACCTCTTCGAGGTTAACTAATGCGAACATCACAAAAACAAAATCAAGTTAAACATATTTTAAATAAAAAACAATTTCTTTAATATCTGTATTATGAAAAATAAAATGAAGGTTTATTATTTTAACTTAAATAAATTAATTTCTCTCTTTTTTAAGGGAAACTGATTTATTTTCATCCGATCTGACCCTCAAATACAAGATCTTTTTACATATTCATAACACATGCTTAATTGTTTATTTACTTTTAAATATATAGTTTTCTGTTATTTTCATCGCTATATACCATCACATTCACATGACATCTTCTGGTATGTGAACTAATAATTTTACTGCACATCAAATTTCGTTCTAAATTTGCGTGTGTTAAATTTAACAACGTAATTTAAAAATTTTAATGACCTGATATTTGTATGTAATATTTGTATGTATGTACTGATATTTAGGCTATACATTTCGTGAATCAACAAACGTAAATAAGCGAGATAATATAGCCATCCCTTCTCTCTATTGTGTAATTATACATATATATATATATATATATATATATATATATATATATATATATATATATATATATACAGGGTGTCCGAGAATTATCTGTACAATTTTTGGCTGTTATTAAAAGTCAACCATGAAGTGTAGAAATTCCAGTGTTGTCCCATTTTACAGAGAATCTCATTAAGTTTTTCTGATACCAAGTTTTGACAAGTTTTTTAGAAATTCCAGTGTGTCCGAACATTATCTGTACAATTTCATCTTTTAATAAAATTCTTGATAACACACGTAAAATTCTTAACCAAGATTATTTAGAATCTGTATTTTCAAAAGTTTCTTTTATTAAAGTAACGTTGTTACAAACATTCGATATGTGCACCATTAGTGATTCGCAAAACATCCAATCGATACTCCAAATGTTGCCATGTACGCTGCAGCATATCCACATCAATTCGCTCAATAGCAGCTGTGATTCTTGCTTTTAAATCATCAATGTCTGTCACCCGCGAACATTTCTAAAAAACTTGTCAAAACGTGGTATCAGAAAAAACTTAATGAGATTCTCTGTAAAATGGGACAACACTGGAATTTCTACACTTCATGGTTGACTTTTAATAACAGCCAAAAATTGTACAGATAATTCTCGGACACCCTGTATATATATATATAATGTTATAATGTTATAATGTTTCAGACCAACAAAGACCCTAGGATCCACTCATGGCTGGTCTACCTAACTGTGTTCGTAATCGTGTATTGTGTATGTCCTCCGTGGTGGCGGAGGGGACCTACAATTTTACGTGGGTTCCGAACCACAAGAACATAAGAAACTTATTTAAAAACTGCCGGTAAATTGGCAACCACCAATTTTTACGAAACTAAATAATTATCAATTTAAAAATAATTAATTATCGGTTTAAAACTAAAGATAGAATCTCTCGGTCCAGAGGAGCAAGTCATAATAACTAATATCCACAAATATGTTACATTCTATATCTATTCATAACGGACATGCAAATATATCAGATCCAAAGAATCCAGTCAATTTCATTACGGTATCCATCAAGTCACGGTCCATATCGATTGCGGACCAAGTCAAAATTTACAACCATATACATTATCAATTTAAAAATAATTAATTATCGATTTAAAACTAAAGATAGAATCTCTCGATCCAGAGGATCAAGTCATAATAGACTACTATCCACAAATATGTTACACTCTATATCTATTATATAACGGACATGCAAATATATCAGATCCAAAGAATCCAGTCAATTTCATTACGGTATCCATCAAGTCACGGTTCATATCGATTGCGGACCGAGTCAAATTTACAACCATATACATTACAATATATACACTTACGAGGAAAAGTGTAGGTGTGGCTGTAAAGACTGTACAGTAATGTAGAAATGTGTGTGCACCCATTATGGGTCTCCCATTTAAAGGTGTTTGTGGGGCAAGTGAAGATCATGAGTTTTTCAATACCTCACAGTACTATGGGGGGCACCGCTCGGCAGAGGAATCTCTTTAAATGGGGTGTGTAAGGACAGAGAGTATCCCCTAACCCAAGACGCTGCCTCCCTATATCCCACAACACTTGTGTTGAGCTGTGGGATCTATCCCCACACAGCCTTAATTTTACTACCTTAAACTATACCCTTTCTATCAACATGCGCGTCCAATCGATTCTTAAACATGTTTATAGACGTGCTACTAATTACTTCTAACAATATATATTGTTGTAAAGGCAAATTTGTGTGCCAAAATCTCTTACGAAAAGAGGAGCAGAAATTTTAGTTTTAAGATTTTGCTGTTTAAATCCCTAAAGCAAGGTAGTTTAGATTATGGTTATTGAATAATATCAATAGGCTTCTTGTTACAGGGTTAAAAATAAAAATGTTTCAGTGTTGAACGTTCGTTCGATTTTTAATTTCATATTCTCACGTTAATGGTATTACCCAGGACAGCCTCGCGGTAGAGATTTATGGTAGGGTCGAGGAGCGGCCCTAGCTTCAAAGAGAAAGGAAAACAAGCTGGCCGGGTTCAGATGTAAAATGGCTCGTTTTCTCTTCGCTTCGTGGTTAAACTTTTGTAAGAGAGACTTCGAATCCACTTGTTAAATTAGACCATGACGTTGGTCATAAATTTGAGAAACCAAGTGGATTCGAAGAAAGAATTTTATTTTAAGTTGATTTTTAAGGAAAAGGAGGAGCTTTGTTTTAGGAAAGGAATGTCAATATTCAATCAAAGGACAATCATTCTTGTAACACCCAGTGAGGAAAAGAGAAGCTCCTTCTTTCCTTACGTATGGATGAAAGCTTTCGTAGGGACGACCTTATATAATGAAAATGTTTTTGATAGGTCATTCAGAATATTGTAAGGCGGAGTCCTTGAAATTTTAAGTGTAACTTAGATTTCTAAGTTAGTTGTAGCTCCGTCCCCGAAAGTTAAAAGTGGCTTGTAAAAATAACTCCTTAAAATCTGTGACATGTTTGAAAATTTCTAAGGTGATTTGAAATTGTCTCATGTTGTTCTAAAATCTGAAGTTCCTTTCTTTACGCGAACTTATGCGTAAGAGCTTGATTGTTAGCGACCGAAAAAGAACCTGGTAAAATTTCTTTAAATGCAATTGTGTTCACATTAAATGTTAAACTCGTAAATTTGCGACATCTGAGGTTTCCTCAGGAAAGAGTAAGTATCTTTTGTTGATCTTGTTTCCGTGGAAACCCGGAAAGTTAGTGCATGACCATTCAGTTATTGTGAGAAGCAATCTAATTTATTTGACGGATTTATTTCCAGGAAAAATCTGCGGAACTCGCGCAGAACTGTTGAGAGTAAATTTCCCAAATTTTTGTAAGTAAACTATTTTTGTAAACTTATCAGATTACGAAATTTGAATTTAGTGCTGTTTCTAAAGTTACACTCAAATAAAAAAAACCTCTGTATAAATGGTTTTTCGAGACTTAAATACTTGCAAACATTTTCTTTAAATTAAGAATTTGATTTTTTAAACAAAATTTGTAATCGCACATCCGTATATTTCTTTCAATTTAGGTCTTAATTGGAGTGAAATTAAATAAACTTTATAAGAGGGAGTGTGTCGTTTCTATGCTACCTTGCAATATGCCTCTCTTGTAAGCTGAGGGTAAATTAACATTGAAAGTTTGAAATTCAAAGTGGGCTTCAAGTAAGCCGAGGAAACTACGCGTATAAAATTGAAAGGCCATACGAGTGGATAGGCAGAGTCATCCTAAAATAAACGAACCACGCGCGTACGAAATAAGTGCAATCGGAAAAAGGTGTGCACTACATAAATGAAGGGGTTGCGCACAACAATATATATATACACACACACATACATATACGGGTGTCCCACAAAAAAGTTAACCGTACTTTGAATTAATATAACTCAAAAACTATTAGAGTTTTTTGGGTCCTGCAAAAATGTTTTATTTAACAACTATTTATCTGTCGATTCTGGAAATTTCATTAAATTTCCTTTTACGAAGTTGATACATTAATGGTTTTAGTGGAGGCTATCAAAAATATGTTTGCGCAAGGAAGTAAAATAATGAAGCGAAGCCTAGGAAGCCTAGGTCACCGTGCACTTTCAAGCGAAGCGTAGGGAGCCTAGGTAGCCTAGGTCACTGTGCGATTCTTCAAGCGAAGCCTAGGCCATTGCACAGTGGTTTTTCGGACACGCTGTGGTATGGTCTCGTCATTATTGCTTATTAAGCAAATCAAAGCGTTTCTATGTAAAAGTTTACTTCAAAAGAACCCTTTTTATCATGCAGTTAACAAAAGCAACGCGTATTTGTAATCACAAACTTTATTAAGACTGGCAGTATTAAACAAGTACAAGATTTATTTGAACAACGTTTTCCAGTAGGCACCCACCAAGCAAGCCCGCTATTTGGAAAATGTTCGGAATACCAACATGAGGAACATGCTTAAATCTAAATAAAGGTCGTTCGGGTCGTAGGAAAACCATAAGAACAACAGAAAATATCGAAAATGTTCAGATGACACTTCTTCAAAATCCAAATGTATCAGTCAGAAAGAATGGGTTACAATTGTCAAAGTCAACATTTAACCGCATTGTTAAACATGACTTAAAATGGCATCCCTATAAGATGCATGTAAGACACCAGCTTCTTGAAACTGATTTTCCTCGTCGTAGACAATTTGTCGAATGGCTTCTCCATAAACCTGCTCGTTCTTGGAAAACATTGTGATTGGTGACGAGGCAGCCTTTTTCATGAATGGAAAGGTAAATAGCCATAATATTCGACAATATGCGCCGCTGAACAACCCCCAGCATTCAACTTTGACACACGTATTTGTCAGCAGAAAGTGTCTCTGTGGATCGGAATATGCGGGAATGGCTATCTTGTCGGCCCATTGTTTTACGACAATAACTTGAATGGTGCTGCCTACCTGAACATGATCAACGAACGGATCATCCCAGAACTCCTCCAGATTTACGGCAATCAATTCAATAGACTTTGGTGGATTCAGGACGGCGCACCAGCTCATAGACAGCTTGCTGTAAGAACAAAACTGAGAGAAAATTTTGGCAACCGCATTGTCGCGCTAAATCATGCAATTGAATGGCCCCCAAGATCCCCTGATTTAACACCGTGCGATTATTTCTTATGGGGATATCTAAAGAGTAAAATGTATTCTATTCCACCGGAAAACATAAACCAGTTAAGAGATAGTATCACACGTGAAGTCAATTTACTTAAGGAAAATCACCAGTTGATCAAAAAAGTTGTGCAATCAATGCGATCAAAGGCGCAACTGTGCTTGGAAAGAAATGGAGGACATGTGGAAGGAAACGGTGCTTAGAAAATTAAAAAATAAATTTGTATTACCCATATGAAGAGGTGTTTTTGTTATTAATGGATTTAAATAAATTTGTTAATTTTAAACTTCGAAGTTTCATTATTTTACTTCCTTGCGCAAACATATTTTTGATAGCCTCCACTAAAACCATTAATGTATCAACTTCGTAAAAGGAAATTTAATGAAATTTCCAGAATCGACAGATAAATAGTTGTTAAATAAAACATTTTTGCAGGACCCAAAAATCTCTAATAGTTTTTGAGTTATATTAATTCAAAGTACGGTTAACTTTTTTGTGGGACACCCTATACAGGGCGTCCCAAAAAAATGTATACACACTTTAACAGCTGATAGCTCAATTGATGTTTCTTTCTTTCCAAGTTAAACCCATTAGAATTAATAATGGCAGTCAGACTAAGCTTTGAACAAAGGAAATTCATTCTAAAATGCTACTGGAAGTGTGAAAACGCAGTTGAAGTGCAAAGACAGTTTAGGAGGGAGTTTCAAACAGATCCACCAACGCGACTTACCATCACTCGAATTAGAGAAGTTTGAAGCCGATGGAACTGTTCAGAATGTCCAGAAGAAGCGTTCCGGAAGACCACGGACATCGACAAGCCCCACAAAGCAAGAAAGAGTACTGGAAACGTATCACCAAAGTCCAAGAAAATCTGTGCGGCAAGCGAGTCGTGAGGTAGGAATTTCAGAATCGTCTGTCCAACGCATTTTGAAGCGCTGTCAATGGAAAAGTTACATTCCAAGATTAGTCCATGCTATTAATGAAGATGATCCGGACCGAAGAGTGGAGTATTGCGAGTGGTACTTGGCACGATGTGGATGTGGATTGGACGAAGGGGTTTCGTAGAATACCCTCCGCGTTCACCAGACCTCACACCACTAGACTTTTTTATGGGGATACTTAAAAGACAAAGTCTACGCTATAAAACCTGCAACAGTCGCTGAATTGAGAGCAGCCATTGAACGAGAATGCACACAATACCAAACGAAATGTTTCGTGATGTTTGCGATTCCATTGCTTCGCGTTATCAGCAGTGCCTGGACCAGAACGGACGTCAGTTTGAAAACAGGCGTTGACAAAACAATTAAATAATGTCTGTAGATTCTATTACATTTTGAAAATGAAATGTATTTTAATAAACACTGCCTTTATAAGTATTTAAAGTGTGTATACATTTTTTTGGGACGCCCTGTATATATATATATATATATATATATATATATATATTACCGGTCAAAAGTTTAAGTACACCCTGAAATATTGATAAATTTTAAATTTTGTTTAAAGTTTTTCATTTATTAACTAAGTTATCATGACACAAATTCATAAGTACAAACATGGGAACTTAAATAGCAACAAATCAGGACAATTTACCAAAAGCAAAGTCTAAATTTTAGATTCATCAAAATAGCCTCCTCAGCAGCAATTACAGCAGAACAAATTCGAGGCATGCGCTCAACGAGAGAAAGAAGATAGTCTGGTGAAAGCTGCTGCCAGCACTCTTGTAAGAGTCCCCAGAGCTTCTGAACACTGGATGGCTGCTTGGCTTTCACTCGTCGATTCAATTCATCCCACACTAGCTCGATGGTGTTCAGATTCGGGGACTGTGCTGGCCATTCCATAACTGTGAACTGACGTTGCCGTTCTTTCTGCTTCAGGTAATTTTGACAGAGTTTGGAAGTGTGTTTAGGATCGTTGTCTTGCTGCATTATGAACTGTTGGCCAACTAGTCGCAGTCCAGATGGGATGGCATGGCGCTGTAGAATGCTGTGATAGTCACGTTGGTTCAGTATTCCAGTGGCTTTGTGGAGATCTCCAACTTGCTCCCCTTGCAAAACATTCTTTCACCCGCTCTGCGCCGCACAAATACTCTGCGTTTGGATCCAAAAACTTCGAACTTTGATTCGTCAGTCCAAAGGACAAATTTCCACTGCTCAACAGTCCATTTTTGGTGTTTTTTAGCCAAAGCTAGCCTTTTCTTTTTGTTCTGGGTCTCCGTATTGGTTTCTTTGCTGCAGTTCGTCCTTTTAATCCTGCCTCTCTTAGTCTTCTCTGAACAGTTGATATTGAAACTCTTGTACTTCTGCAGTTGTTCAGCTGGGCTTTCATTTCAGGTGCTGTGAGGCGTCTGTTGCGCAGCCTGGTGACTCGGATATATTTGTCCTCTGAGTCTGTTGTGGTTCTTGGTCGCCCTGACCTTTTTCTGTCCTTATTTCGACCAGTTTCTTCGTACCGTTTAATGGCACAAGCAACCGCATTCACAGAAACTTTTCATTTTTTTGCAATTTGCCTGAGTGATTGGCCCTCATTTCTCAAAGTTACAATCGACTATCTTCTTTCTGTTGTTAACTGAGCTTTGGCACCCATTTTTGCTTTTTGAAAAACAGAAATATACCTTAAACTACACAGTTAACTCCTCTGCAAGGATTTTATATGTAAAGACCTGCAGCGCATGTTAATAATTGATCACATGTATTATTGCATTAACATACTCCTGAAGAAACACTAATGGCATTAATTTTAGGTTGCATGCTAGACGTCAATTAACATATTTTGAAGAAGCTTCTGTGTTACAACACACTGCATAGGGCAGATGCAATGAAGCATACAATATGAAAGCCAGGTAAGCAAATTCATCTCTAGTACCTGTTAAGTTTAAATTTGAAGTTTATGTTATGAACTAAGCAGCAAAACATTGGAAATTAGTAGGTGTACTTAAACTTTTGACCGATAGTGTGTGTGTGTGTATAATAAGTATGAGGGTATTCTATCCAGCAATAATTATAGGGCTATTGCTAACACCTTGTTTCTCGAAACTACGAGAGAATCTCTTGTTACTACACCGCTTAAATGATTACTTATGAACTAAATGAGTTTGGTTTTAAAAGGTCCCACTCAACTGATCTTTGTATCTATATACTTAAAGAAATTATATTTAAATACACCGACAGTAATTCAACTATTTATAGCTGTTTTCTAGATATAAGTAAGGCATATGATAGAATGAATCACAATATTTTATTTACAAAACTAGAAGGTAGGAAAGTTCCCATGTACATATTAAATTTATAATAACATAATATACGTGGTGTCAGGAAATGATTGCCACCCCCTGTAGAGCAAAAACTAGAAGAGATAGATAAAAACCGGCGAGATCACCTGAAAGAGCATTAAAATCTGAATAAAAACCATTATATTCTATTCCTGTGATTTTAATTCTTACCATTTTTTTCCCCACAGAAACCATGGCATCATCTATTTTGAACGATTCAGAGAAAAAGCGAGTTCTTGACCGCATTCGAGCTGTCACATTTCGTGAAGCAAAGGAAGCTGGTGCAACTTTCATAACTCGACACTGGGTGGCTGAGAGATTAAAAAGATCAGAAGACTTTGTCAAAAGGAATTGGAATAAGAATCCTGAAGATTGTGAAACAGAATTTCGAGGAGGAAGTCCGGAGAAATTATCTCAAGAATCGAAAGACATTGTGCTTGCTGCATCACGGCGCCGAAAGAAGAGCTGCTCTGAGGTAGCGAAAGAGATACTTATCCGTCGTGGTAAGATAGTCAATCGGCAACTTGTGCATCAATTTCGAGTTCGCCAAGGCTTGAGTGCTTGGCATGAAATAGCTAAGCCACGGAAGAGTGATCTTAATATTGAAGATCGGCTATGGTTTTGTGATTATCTTGAGGAATGGACGGAAGACGATTTCCTTCACTTGGTTGTCAGCGATGAATTCTTCGTTTATGTCTCCAGAAAACCAAATTTTCAGAATGATCGGGTTTGGGCAACAACTCCTGATGAAGTCCCAGACGACCAGAAGTATCGAGAAATAGTAAAAAATCCAGCATGTGTGGGTGTTTTCATTATGTTCTCTATTCGGAAGCTCATCTGGGTTATCAAACCAAGAGGAACCAGTTAGGATGGGCCTTCGAAATGTAATTTTAGCCCAACATGTAATTCCGTTTTTGAAAGACCCCGAGTGTGTTTTGGATGTTGAACAGGCAACCTTTCTTCACGACAAAGCCTCCTGTATGAAAGCACTTGCGACTCAACAACTGCTTAAGGACAATAACATTGATTTTTTCGGAAATAATGAATGGCCTGGCAATTCTCCCGATCTTAATGTCTGTGAACATCGGGTGGAGTCCTTAATGCTAGAACAACCCATTCAGAATCGGTATTCAACAGAAATTATGACTGCAAAGATCAACGAAGTCCTTGAAGAAATGAGTCGTGATACCGATCTCTTTGAGACACTTCTGGGATCATACCCCCGTCGATTAATGGCCGTCAGAGCTGCAAATGGGGGCAACACCCGATATTAAAACAAGTGTTTTTTATTCAAAATTAAACGCTCTTTCGCGTGGTTTTGTCTGTTTTTTTCTATTCCTTTCAGTTTCTTCTGTACAGGGGGGGGGCAATCATTTCCTGACACCCTTTACAATGATGAAATACAAGTATTTAAGTATTGGGGTCAAACCATCTCCTTGACTGAAGACTCAGATATAAGAAAATCTCGAAGCCTTTATGTTCAAGCGACTATGACTACAAGGAGCTTCTGGTTCTGTACAAGTGAAACTAAAGAAACTCCCTTTATGCAGTAATATATACGAACAGCAATTCGCGGTAATAACGCATAAGGAAAAGTCATTTTTAATAAATAATCTTATTCAAAATTAAAAGGGACAAAGCAAGCTGGATGCAGCAATTAATACAAGATAGTTCATTGATAATAATAATATTGGACCACACTTTCCCGTCAATTTTGAATTCATACCGTCACCCTTAATTCGGTATGTCTACTTCGTTATATATTGCTACAAAGAAAACGGAATAACATATTTTAATGCTGAACTTTAAAAAATCCTCTTCAGAAGCTTACGTATAATACATAATATTGTACGCAATATATAGCATATAGAGGGGAATCCAAAAAGTTTCCGGAAAAGTTTAATAATTCAATCATTTCAAATCAGAATTTAATGAATTCTTGTTTTGACATGAATTTGGACCTTCATACATATTAGGCCATGCTAAGACTTACACAACCTTGGTGACAGTGCTTTAAGACGGGGTTAAAAAGAACCCTATTTTTCATGGCAACGGAAATCTCAAAATTCGAGTGGAGAGCTAACATTAAATTCCTAACAAAACTTAAATGGAAACCACCACAAATACTTGATGCCTTACGTGAAGTTTATGGAGATGAAGCACCTAAGAAATCAGTCGTTTATAACTGGATCAAAAGATTCAAAACGGGTCAAGAGGTTCTTAATGATAACCAAAGGAGTGGAAGGCCATCAACATCAATTAATGAAGAAACTGTTGCTGCTGTTCGGTCACTAGTCGAAAAAGATCGTCGAATTTCCTGTGAAATAATAGCCAATGAGGTGGGTGTCTCTCGTGGTTCTGCTCATTCCATTTTGGTGGATACCTTAGAACTTAGCAAACTTTCTGCTCGGTGGGTGCCTAAAGCGTTGCGCCAAGAACAGTTTGACCAAAGGGCTAGTCTTTCTGTTGATCTTTTGAATCGAATGGAAGTTCATGAAGATTGTTTTATGCATAGACTTGTAACAGGGGATGAAACCTGGATTTATCAGTATGATCCGGAAAGCAAAGTTCAGTCAAAACAATGGCTCCCAAGAGGATCAGATGGCCCAATCAAATTTAAAGCAGAAAGATCAGCTAAAAAGGTAATGGCTACAATTTTTTGGGATTGTGAAGGAATAATTTTAGTGGACTTTCTTGAAGGACAAAAAACAGTCACCGCCCAATATTATGAAAATGTTTTGAGGAAGCTGAAAGATAAGCTTGTTGAAAAAAGACCTGGTAAACTTCATCGCGGGGTGCTTTTCCATCACGACAATGCACCTGCTCACACTGCAAATGCCTCAAGAGCCGTGTTACGGGAATTTCGATGGGAAATCATACCTCACCCCCCTACAGTCCGGATCTAGCCCCTTCCGACTTTTTTTTATTCCCAAAATTGAAGGATCACATAAAAGGAACGCGTTTCGACTCGATAGCAGATGCCAGAACAGCAGTTTTGAGATGGTTTCAGTCGAAAAACTCTGAATTTTATAAAAATGGATTGGAACGCTGGAAACATCGCTTAGAAAAGTGTATAGAGATAGGTGGGAATTATGTCGAACGTTGTTGAGCATTCCTAAACGTATATCCTCTTTCGTTTTCTTTTATTAAAGTTATTTGACCATTCTGGAACTTTTATTAAAGGGTTTTTGTATTAAAGCTTTTTGAATTTTCCGGAAACTTTTTGGATTCCCTACGTATGTATATAGTGGTGGAAAATTTGGCCCGCTAGTTATCCTATAAAATATGTTATGTATTCTATAAAATGCACTAGCGTTTTTAGTACCTTTTAATAAGGTGTTTTTTCATTCCTACACAACGATGTTAGTTTTCATATTTGTGCCCAAATAAATATAGATATATACGTCCTTTTTAAATATGGTACACAATTACAAAGTGCTTTGAAAGATTTTGCGCCAAATTCAGCTATATATATATACATATATATATAAGCAAACAACCACAAGGAAAAGGAAACACAAAGTCCGAGCGCTTTCGTGATATATCACGAAAGCGCTCGGACTTTGTGTTTCCTTTTCCTTGTGGTTGTTTGCTTATTAATAAGGTCACGTGTTATTTTGTGATTCTAGTGCACATATATATATATATATATATATATATATATGCAGGATTTCAAACTCAACTTCGGGACCAAATTTTGTCGAAGTGGACACTCTTTCTGTGCATAATGACCCTCTTTAACTCTGCTGACCAACTTATAGAAGAAACAAGAGAACTTTTTGTATCCAAACTCTAAGCCAGAGAGAAGTGCAACCACTTTCATATCACTACAGATATTTCAGGAGTGTTTAGCATAGACAATATGTTTCAAAAGTAACTGCATACTGTTACATGTTTCATTCATATGAATTTTATGTGCAGACGAAGCCAAAGGATAAATATTACCGTTGTACTATAGTACAGCTTTCAAACTCATCTTTGATGAATCGATAAAAAGACTCCATTCCTGAAGATTGTGCTTTTCAGCTATATATATATATATATATATATATATATATACTGTATATAGTATAGTGTCCCCAAATTAAGGGAGAGGCATTAAATCTATTCAACACTGAAGGAAAATAGTTTGGTTGACAGGGATCCAAGACTTTTTAACTACCTTCCAAACAATCTCAGGTGCGCCACAGCAGGCAGAAAGTTAAAGTTAAAGTTAAGTTAAAATTAAAGTTAAGATGCTTGGCCCAGTACGGTAACAGATGAACCCGGTGTACCTGCATATACGTGGCAGAGAGTGCAAGAGAACATTTCGCTCATTCACCAGGCCCCACAGGCAAGGTCCCCCAACATTGTCTGTGTGTGAAGACAGACCAATACACGGAACTGCTAAGAAACTGCGCGGTATATATATATATATATATATATATATATATATATATATATATATATGATGAAAAGAACCATTAGACGAAAGCGCTTGAACATCATTCGGTGTTTCCTTTTTCTTCGTGGTTCTTTTCATCATAAACATTATTTACGTGTTACTTTCGTGAGATAATTTTCATATATATATAAGCAATAAAGGAAAAATTCAAATTACTTCTATGCGAAAAGGGAAACAAAACAAGCGAAGCCATCGGGATCTTAAGGAAGAGAAATAATGAACTAAATGACGATCTAAAAGAAATATCTGAAACAATGAGAGACCAGTATGAATCAGTTTTCAGTACCCCAAAAAGTGACAAAGCGATACCCAACATACATGCATTCTTTAAAGAGAAATTCCAAGGAAAGTGTGTAACAGGCTTTGATTTTATCCCAGAAGATGTAGCGAGAGCTATAAGACAAATGAAATCGCATCCCGCTGCAAGTCCGGACAATTGGAACGTATTATTGATTAAAAATTGTAAATATGAAATAGCTACACTTTGGTACTGTATATGAAGAACATCCATAGACACTGGGGAAATATCCAGCATCTTGAAAAGAGCAAGCATTGCCCATATATATATATATATAAAGGACGGGGCAGATCTCAAGCAAAGCACCACTGTCACTGGCGACCCGCCTCATCAAAGTAATTGAATGAATAGTTAGAGAGAAAATCTTCGATTTCTTGGAGACACTGGAAAGATTCAACGAAAATCAGCACGGATTCCGAACAGGTAGATCATGCCTATCACAACTAATAGAGCACTATAT
Organism: Bathynomus jamesi; assembly: GCA_023014485.1. Lineage (NCBI taxonomy): Eukaryota > Metazoa > Arthropoda > Malacostraca > Isopoda > Cirolanidae > Bathynomus > Bathynomus jamesi. Next base: position 271,211 of record JAJOZX010000887.1, on the reverse strand, counting down.
CAATATCGTAGATGCACTGGAAAGCAATGACAACTACGATGTCATATACACGGATTTTGCTAAAGCTTTCGACATATGTGTTCATGGTATAACACATAAAATGAAATATATGGGAATATCAGGCAAAGTGAGAAAATGGATCTACAGCTTCCTCAGAGAACATCTACGGGTCGTCAAAATTCAAGGTGTATCACCATCAAAATCGGAGTACGTAGCTCAGTAGTACAAGGTACAGTACTTGGACCCACTCATGTTCATTATCATGCTAATAGATATAGACAGTGAAGTAAACACCAGCAGTATAGTAACATCCTTTGCAGACGATACAAAGATCAGCAGAAAAATCAGCGATGTAAAAGAAGTGGAGGACTTGCAGGGGGATGCGAATAAAATATACAAATGGTCAGAAGACAACAATATGATATTTAACATCGAGAAATTTCAGCTCTTGAGATATGGTAGAAAGGAGGAACTTAAACAGACTGCATATTATACCCAAGATAGACGTGGAAAATCAGAGAAGCATGAAAGCGCTCGATCTGGGTAATAATGACTGATGATGTGAAATTTGAAACACAAAATCAGATAACGAAAATAAAGCAAGAAGCCAACTCGCTCTTCAATCAAGTCAGGCCTAGGGGATGGACCAACAGCTTGACCTTCGTGTGAAGAGAGACCATCACGAGGAGATACATAAAGTATATATATATATATATATATATATATATATATATATCATGCGGTTTGCTTCTACAAAGCTTCAATTTAATATTTAGGAGAAATCCAATGACAAGGAGGAATGTAAATGCCATGAAAAGTCTTCTTTAATGCGCAACGTTTCGAGCAATACGCTCATCATCAGGCTAGATAATAACAATATGAAATTAGAATCAATAAATAAATGTGAACAAGACAAAATAATTTCTATAAAACCTATTCAATAAAAGCAAATTTTAAAAGACTAAAAGAAGAGGGTTAAATTCAAAGTTATAAAAATTTACATATAAAATTACAAGAAATTTAAAAGCTATTTTTAAATTACATATAGTAAATTTCAAATTAGTACACTGAATAATTAACACTAATACAATGGAATAATTAACACTACGAACCTTTCAATGCTGGTTCCGAGGCACGAGTAATTTAAAACAAAACAAAACAGGAAACAAGCTATGGGTTGGGCGGTTGGAGTTATAAGTTAGGGGAGGGGATTATAAAAAATTGGGGAGGGGGGAGGGGAGTTGGGGAGGGGGGATTATAAAAAATTTAGAGGGACAGCTGAGGAATCCACGTTTAGAGAAGGGGTCAATGTTTTAATATAAAGAGATTCCAAAATTCTAAGTGAGTTAGGACAAGAATTACAACCGAGAATTTTAAAATTATCTAAAGTGACATCAGTTTTACATTTTATACTGTGTTCCCGAATACTGGAGGCTTCTTTTTTATTTAAAATTTTACCTGTTCGGCAACTTATTCCCATATGCGAATAAAATCTAGTCCTGAGGGAGCGCACGGTGCTGCCAATGTAAGTACCAAGGAGACACCTTGGGCAGGTAAATAAATATACAACACCGCTACGCAACGAATCAGGAGTTCGATCCTTCGCTGAGAAAAAGCTACCTAAAGACATTTTGTTAATAAATATAATGCGAAAATCAGTATGATAAAAAAATTTTCTTAACAACTTTGTAAATTTAAGTTTAAATTCTTTATTCATGGGACCCATTTCAGGTACCAAGGAAATATTTTATATTATTTAGGCACTGAAATACAGGAAAGTTGAGGGCTATAAACATTATTTAAGAAAGATCTTATTAGTTTATCTACATATTGAACAGGAAAACTATTATTGGTAAAATATGATCTTAAATTATTAAATTCATCGTTTAGTAAGGTAAAACTAGAGGTCAAATTATATCCTCTGAACAAGAGTGTTTTAATACACGACATCTTTTAGTTAAAATCAGTAAAACTAAAGAAATTCATGCCCAAACCAGTAAAAGTGGGTTTCCTGTAAACTGATGTAGTAATAGAATCACCTTTTTTCGAAATTAAAAGATCTAAAAAGGGAGGGAGCCATTTTTCTCTCCATTGTATAAGTTATATTGGGGTGCAGAGAATTTAAGAAGTTAAAAAATTGTTGCGCTTGTACAGCATTATCAAACACAGCTATCGAGTCATCAACGAAGCGTCGATAGAAAATTGGTTTACAATGGGTGGGAGATTGTCTAAAAATTACACTTTCTAAATGAGTCATAAAAAAATCAGCTGATAGAGGTCCGACGGGTGATCCCATCCCAACACCATCAATTTGTTGGTAAACCTTATTATTGAAAGTAAAATAACATTGCTTAAAAACCAATTCTAAAAGTTCCTTAAAATAAGACCATGAAAAACCATGAAAACTATCATCAGAGCTAAAAACCCTATCTAAAATAATGGCAATAGTTTCTGATACAGGTACATTCGTGAAAAGCGACTTTACATCAAAACTGACAAAAAACTTTTTTGAATCGAAATTCTTACTAAGAAGATCTTTTTGAAATTCATAAGAGTTATTTATAGTATAAGCATTTTTCGCAAAAGGTGACAGGAGACCAACAACAAATTTTGACAATTGAAAGGTAGGTAAGTTATACGAAGCTAAAATAGGACGGAGAGGTGCTCCAACTTTATGGATTTTAGGCAAACAGTATAATTGAGCAAGATCAGAACCAGATACGAACAACTGAGAGTAAGTATCATTTTTTATTATCTTTAAAGACTTTAATCGTGACAAAAATCTATTAACTTGGTCTTCCAACCTTAAAATGACTTTATTGACGGGTTCAAGAATTTGTTTGAATTTGCTAACATCATTTAGGATTTCATTAGTTTTATTTATGTAATCAGATTTATTCAAAATAACAACTCCGTTGCCCTTGTCCGGTCTAGTCACAACAATCTCCTGGTTCTTTGCCAAATTCTTAATAACCTGCAAGTCACTCTTCTTAAATATGAAAGATTTAAATTTAAGGTTTCTAAGTTTGTGAAAAAATTCATGAGTTAAATTAGCAAACTGACATTTAAAATTATTGAAATCACCGACATGGGGAACATTTTTCAAGCCATTAAAAAAATTTTCAAAGTAAAGAAAAAACGAAGGCTTATATATTTGAAATAACGGAAGCTTAAATTGCAAGCCAAGTGAGAGTAAAAACCTTTCCCGAGGGGATAGGGTGTAACTAGAAAAATTCGAAATTACTTTATCAGAATTGAAAAAATTAGGTGAATTCAGGCCCAGGGCCTTTAACTTACGTTCATGAGTTTCAGAAATGGTAGAATGAAACTTTTCAAGTTCACGTTGTACAAGAGAAATTATTAATAAATAATCCAACAACGAAAGGGTATTTTTAAGGGTAATTATATGATGCTGAAGCGACTTATTATGCGAGTCTGAAATTTTGATTTTATAATTAATTTCATTATTTAATAAATATTCCAGGGAAGATTGATAAAATTCAGAGTCATATAGATTGTCACGATAAAGTTTGAAGTAAAGGAATTTCGGGAAAACCCTGCAGGTACGACACATTTCAAGAAAATAACAATCGAGTTTTGACTTGAGAAGCTTTCGTGAAGTCTTCCAAACATGGTGATAAGCCATTTTTTTAATGGCTTGAAAAATGTTCCCCATGTCGGTGATTTCAATAATTTTAAATGTCAGTTTGCTAATTTAACTCATGAATTTTTTCACAAACTTAGAAACCTTAAATTTAAATCTTTCATATTTAAGAAGAGTGACTTGCAGGTTATTAAGAATTTGGCAAAGAACCAGGGGATTGTTGTGACTAGACCGGACAAGGGCAACGGAGTTGTTATTTTGAATAAATCTGATTACATAAATAAAACTAATGAAATCCTAAATGATGTTAGCAAATTCAAACAAATTCTTGAACCCGTCAATAAAGTCATTTTAAGGTTGGAAGACCAAGTTAATAGATTTTTGTCACGATTAAAGTCTTTAAAGATAATAAAAAATGATACTTACTCTCAGTTGTTCGTATCTGGTTCTGATCTTGCTCAATTATACTGTTTGCCTAAAATCCATAAAGTTGGAGCACCTCTCCGTCCTATTTTAGCTTCGTATAACTTACCTACCTTTCAATTGTCAAAATTTGTTGTTGGTCTCCTGTCACCTTTTGCGAAAAATGCTTATACTATAAATAACTCTTATGAATTTCAAAAAGATCTTCTTAGTAAGAATTTCGATTCAAAAAAGTTTTTTGTCAGTTTTGATGTAAAGTCGCTTTTCACGAATGTACCTGTATCAGAAACTATTGCCATTATTTTAGATAGGGTTTTTAGCTCTGATGATAGTTTTCATGGTTTTTCATGGTCTTATTTTAAGGAACTTTTAGAATTGGTTTTTAAGCAATGTTATTTTACTTTCAATAATAAGGTTTACCAACAAATTGATGGTGTTGGGATGGGATCACCCGTCGGACCTCTATCAGCTGATTTTTTTATGACTAATTTAGAAAGTGTAATTTTTAGACAATCTCCCACCCATTGTAAACCAATTTTCTAACGACGCTTCGTTGATGACTCGATAGCTGTTTTTGATAATGCTGTACAAGCGCAACAATTTTTTAACTTCTTAAATTCTCTGCACCCCAATATAACTTATACAATGGAAACTGAGAAAAATGGCTCCCTCCCCTTTTTAGATCTTTTAATTTCGAAAAAAGGTGATTCTATTACTACATCAGTTTACAGGAAACCCACTTTTACTGGTTTGGGCATGAATTTCTTTAGTTTTACTGATTTTAACTATAAGATGTCGTGTATTAAAACACTCTTGTTCAGAGGATATAATTTGACCTCTAGTTTTACCTTACTAAACGATGAATTTAATAATTTAAGATCATATTTTACCAATAATAGTTTTCCTGTTCAATATGTAGATAAACTAATAAGATCTTTCTTAAATAATGTTTATAGCCCTCAACTTTCCTGTATTTCAGTGCCTAAAGATATAAAATATTTCCTGGTACCTGAAATGGGTCCCATGAATAAAGAATTTAAACTTAAATTTACAAAGTTGTTAAGAAAATTTTTTTATCATACTGATTTTCGCATTATATTTATTAACAAAATGTCTTTAGGTAGCTTTTTCTCAGCGAAGGATCGAACTCCTGATTCGTTGCGTAGCGGTGTTGTATATTTATTTACCTGCCCAAGGTGTCTCCTTGGTACTTACATTGGCAGCACCGTGCGCTCCCTCAGGACTAGATTTTATTCGCATATGGGAATAAGTTGCCGAACAGGTAAAATTTTAAATAAAAAAGAAGCCTCCAGTATTCGGGAACACAGTATAAAATGTAAAACTGATGTCACTTTAGATAATTTTAAAATTCTCGGTTGTAATTCTTGTCCTAACTCACTTAGAATTTTGGAATCTCTTTATATTAAAACATTGACCCCTTCTCTAAACGTGGATTCCTCAGCTGTCCCTCTAAATTTTTTATAAACCCCCCTCCCCAACTCCCCTCCCCCCTCCCCAATTTTTTATAATCCCCCCTCCCCTAACTTATAACTCCAACCGCCCAACCCATAGCTTGTTTCCTGTTTTGTTTTGTTTTAAATTACTCGTGCCTCGGAACCAGCATTGAAAGGTTCGTAGTGTTAATTATTCCATTGTATTAGTGTTAATTATTCCAGTGTACTAATTTCAAATTTACTATATGTAATTTAAAAATAGCTTTTAAATTTCTTGTAATTTTATATGTAAATTTTTATAACTTTGAATTTAACCCTCTTCTTTTAGTCTTTTAAAATTTGCTTTTATTGAATAGGTTTTATAGAAATTATTTTGTCTTGTTCACATTTATTTATTGATTCTAATTTCATATTGTTATTATCTAGCCTGATGATGAGCGTATTGCTCGAAACGTTGCGCATTAAAGAAGACTTTTCATGGCATTTACATTCCTCCTTGTCATTGGATTTCTCCTAAATATTATATATATATATATATATATATATAGTTTATGTGAGTTCGAACGATGATTCAGGGTCGACCTACAGACGATCTCTCTGCAGCGGCCCGCCTCATTTATATACACACATATATACATACACCAAAGAAAGAAAGAACTTAGCAAAGCAAAGAAAATAGTAATAGTAATACTTTATGAATGAAATTTACGCATACCCAATTTTCACAAGTCGGCAGAGACGGCTTCTCAGAGGAGGCATGGGAGGTCGGGCCTCCTCTAGTTTTTATAATGCTAATATATGAATGATGTTTTATCAACCTATTTTCGCGATTCTTTCTGTTTTTCCCTAAACACATCCACGCGTATAACTATATGATATGACAATAATTTTACAAAATAGCTGCTAATTATAAGCCATAAAAAAAATTCAATAAAATTAAACATGTACGAAATACTTCTCAAACTTTGAGTTTTAAACATTGTGCTTCAAGGCATCATTCAGCTTCTAACACCGTCCACACACACACACACACACACACACACACACACACACACACATTAGCTTTCTGAGTCTGGTTCGGGGTCTGTGAACCTCGCCAAAGGTACACCTTTCTTATTGCACAAATGACATATTCATACTGAATACACTCTGTTGCGGATAGCATTAGAACAAGTAAAGTTAAACCAAGGTTTTTTAGCATTAGCAGTAGGGATAAAATATGGAATGTACACCTCCATGCCTGAGAGAATCAAATCTCTGATGCGCTCAGCACACCTAGAAGGGCCCCGGCCACGGATGCAGTAATCATTCCATGGGAAATCACAGAAGTACTGCCTAAGGGCGTCCCGATAGTCAGAAATGAAGAAGAAAATGTTAAAAAATGAACATTTTTCCTTTTAATTTTCTATTTTGGTACAAAAGCATAGTAAATTAGGTATCAATCGATAGCTATTTAATTTTTTATCAAAAATTGTACATAGTCTGAGGTTATAAAAAATGCAAGAAATTTATAATCGAAAGACTTCCGAAAATCGAAAATTTTTGATAAAGAAAAGGGGAAAATTGGTTTTGTAGGCCAAGGGGTTCCGAACTTTTCATCAAATGGAAAATAAATTCTATTTTCTTACTTAGAACGAGAGCTATAATGATATTAGGTGGTTGGACCCGAGATAAAAAGGAGTTGGTCAAAAATGGAACAGCTAAATTGTATACCGGGGTATATCATAAAATGAATCATTGTCGAGTGATTTTGAAGCTGGCTTTAGTGGTAGGATATATATCCCATAAAGTATACAATATTCTTGAAGGAAGTAAAAGATAAGATACATCAAACAATAGTAAATTTTAAAAACCTAAAAATTTTGACTAAAAGAGAAATAAAAACAAGACACGTACTGAAACAAGTAAAAATAAAAACTACCCACTGCTAACACTACTAAAAAGCAGAAAAAAATAAAAATTACACCTAGTGACAATACCAACATATATATGGTAATGATAATGACAATAATAATGTTTGTTGGCAGGAGACAGATCCTCTCACCTCTGAAAGAAAGTTACAGTATCCATCATGGTACTCATTGATACAACTAATTAAACAATAAATTTAAAAAGAAAAAGAAAAGAGGACTATAATAATAAAGAAATAATAATAACGTAAAGAAACGAGAAGTAATAAAATTAGTAAGTAATAAAATTAAATTTATAAAAATAAAAAGTACTTGTAATGAAATGTCTCATGCAGTAGTTAAGTGAAGCTATAGAGTCCAGGGGTGGCCAAGTTTCGTGGACCCAAGGGCCTCATACGACGTTTTCAGATGTACGAGAGCGCAAAATATTTTAAAAAGAATTTAATTATTAAAAACATATACATATAGTTATACTCACATTATTAAATTGTTTAATTACTGCTTGTAAAAGGCTTAGTTTGGGTCTTCATTTTGGCTGTTAATGCTTTAAAGTCTGGCTGATGTGATGTTAAGGCGGTATGAAGAAGCTTAGTCAGGTGTTCGTTAGTGAGGGCAGCACGATGCTTTGACTTTACAAACTTCATTAAGGAGAAGAGTGCTTCACAGCAATAAGTTGTCCCAAAAACTGAGATAAGTCGGAAACTGGTTTTCCTGAGGTGAGGATACTTTGTCTCTGATACTTGCTTCCAAAACTCTACTGCAGATAAGCTTTTATGTATCAACTTCAAACCCACGTCCTCCTGTAGCTCCAAAAGTTCTGTTTGTATTGAAGCAGCTTCCGTAACAAAAGGTGTGCTAACAGGACAGCCATCGTTGACGACATCAATCAGGAAAGGATTTACAAGAAATTCGAAGCATGGTTTTAGCTTCTTTAGTTCATTAAACCTGAACTGAAAATCATCAATTAGTCCTTCTAATTTACCTTTGTATTCCTCCAATTTACTATCTTTTATTTCAATATCAGGAAAAGTGTTAGCTCGGTTTTTTAGGTGGGGAAAGTGGTCAAATTTTTTTGTTACTAGATCTTTTTGGAAGAGCTTTATTTTATTCTGGAAACTGAAAACTGTCTGTGTAAGGTCAGAAATTACCTTATCCTTTCCCTGGAGTGCCAAATTTAGATTTTGAAGGTGTTGTATTACATCATTAAAAAACATCAGATCCTGCACCCATTCGTGATCTTCTAGTTGTGGGTATGGCTTTTCATTTTCTTTCAAAAAATCAATGATAGGCTCCAACAGTGCAACAAACCTGTTCAAGAGATTAGTAGTTGATAACCACCTTACAATACTGTACAGTAGAATGAAAGGTCATCTGGCTTATCTTGAAGATCCAGCTCCTCGATAAAATTTTTAAACGCTCGGTGCTTTTTTGCATTTGAACGAATGAAATGCACAATTTCTAGAACACATTTCATAACACTGTCATACCTAAAGTACTTGCTAACCAAATGACTACGGTGAATGATACAGTGAATAGAGATACACACAGGATACTTGGGATCGCGTGTGAAGAGCCCAACTAGGCCTACATTTTGCCTTACCATAGCTGGTGCTCCATCTGTTGCAACACTGGCAAGTTTATTCAGTGGTATTTGAGCATTTGATAATGCCTCGTCAAGTGCGTTCTTTATATCAACCCCTCTGGTGGTTTCTCTTAGGGTCATTAAATCCAAGAGTTCTTCTTTCACATTTCCATCGCCAGGAACATAACGAACAAATATCGCCATTTGAGGGTTATCTTTAATATCTGTGGATTGATCGAGGTCCAAACTGAATGCAACAGAATTCTTCAAATCACTCTGTAACGAGCATGTAATTTCAGCACTGATCTGGGAAATACGTCTCTCTGTAGTGTGGCTGGAAATAGAAATACTTGCCATTTGTTCTCGAAGCTTTGTGTTATCTGGAGCGAGAATTGCAATAACATCGGCAATATTTTTCTTCACAAATTCTCCACTACTGTACGAAGTTGAGCACGAGCAATATTCCATGCCATAACAAAACTACCTTCAGTAGTTAAGTCAGCTGTCTTACACAATGATGAAAGTACAGTTTGTTGGGCAACTAGGCTAGATTTCAACACTGTTAACTTAGTCTTCTGCAATTCTGATTTGGGAGGAAATTTCGTAATAAAATTTTTATGGTTAGTTTCATGTTGACGCTTTAAGTTACTGGCTTTAAAGTGATTGAGTGCCACGTGTCAGATAAGAGACACAGGTTTCCCAACCTTAACAGTAAAGGCAAAGCTCTCCCACTCCTGTTTAAAACTCTATTTTCTTCTTCATATTTCCGTTTCTTACACTTTGTCTGCTCAGTGATTTTAATCAACTAAGGGGTTGTATAACTTTCACTTGGATAGCTGAGAAAAATAGCCACTACTTGATCTAAGAAGCCAATTTTAAAACACACTCACTCGTTACTACACGCGGCCCGCAGGGTAGCTCGAGGGGTACTGGACACTGGTGAGTGGCGATTGGTGTTAATTACGTAATTATCCCGTTTAGTGCCTGTCACGCAAAAGAAATTGTCGTACACATGACGCACTTTATTGTCAATTCAATTTTTCCTTGTTTTTTTTTTTTCCATATTTTTTTTATGTGAAAAAAAAATTATATTTGTATTATGAATTTTGTCTTTTATGATAAATACAATAAAAACCAAAATTGTCTCGCGAGCCGCAATTAACAACCTCGAGAGCCGCATGCGGCTCGCGAGCCGGGGTTTGGCCACCGTTGCGTATAGACAAACACTTTCATATCAAGAGGTCCACAGTCTAGAAGACATAAAGCAGGACAGATAAATAGCTTGGACAATTGGATTGTCTGAGTTTTTAATTCTTTGCCTTAAACTGCATTGAGCACGTCTTGTCACCTCAGGGAGGCTCGGAACATTGCGGCTGTGAACATTTGAGAGTCTGAGGATCTTGGAGGTAACTTACGCAGCAGTCTATAGGATCTATTGTAAAGCAAATTGAGGGTTCTGCAGGATTTTTTATAATTAACTCAGATTTGCTGCTCATAAATATTAGTCCAGAAAGTACGTAAAAGAGTGTCTTTACCTTCGCTTGTACAGAATTTGAAGTTCATTATAATCTTGTTTGCCTTAGCACAGTAACTTCGATATTGTTTCCTCAGGTCTGATTCGTCATTCAAAGAGTTGGTGATAGTTTGACAGACACTTAAATTCTTTTACCTGTTCTGTTCGTTCGTCTCTCATTTTAAAAATAATATTAGCCGTTTTGTTTGAGCTTTTAGGATGGAATCGCATAAATACACAGGTCAGTTGAATGGGACCTTTCAAAATCAAACTGATAAGGAGGCGTCCATAAACAATCATTTAGTCGGCGTAGCTAAGGTTTCTCCAGTAATTTTGAGAAGCAGGAGGCAACAGCAATAGGCCTGTAGTTATCACTGGATAGAATGCCCTCATGTTTATTTTGGACAAGGGTGTGATATAAACATCATAATCTCAGCAGGAATGTAACTGCAAGCAGACTGATCACATCATTTGCATACTTTAAATGCTCATTCGACAGGTCTTCTATCCATGGTGAGACGTTTGTCTTTAGCCCTTTAATTAGACTCTTATTTCAGGCACTGAAGTCCCCGTATTTTCATTGGCTCCACCTAATGTCGTTCCATTGCGGCATATATTAGGATTAACTCTCCGTACGCTGTTAAGGATGGCTGAGTACTTCGTTTTTCACAGCGCTATTTCTATCTCCCCAGACACTCCACCAATTGTTGATGGGATGGCAGTCTTAGCACCCGTTTCTTTCTTGACAAATTTCCAGAAATTGTTACTATTATTAGTTAAATAAGCCTCGCAGGCTTTTGCAGCTCGAATGGAGTCTTGTTCCTGTTTACATCATTTTCTGGCTGCTTTATAGTGAGCCCTACTTCTATTCATAGTCATGTAAACTGCCCCTATTCTCGGACGATCAAGGAAACACCACATATCGTAAGCATCCTTTGACTCCCTTTTCAGGAGGGGGCTAGAAGATCATTCCATCCAGAAACAATTTTATATGACAATTGTACGATTTAATCTTCTTGACCAAACATCAAGTCCCTCAGGGTTGCTTTTCATTCATCGATGAACAATATAGTATTAAAATCTGTTTTCACGTACTAACGCACCCATTCAACACGCTGCTTCTTGTACCTGGGTGTTAATGGTGACTGAATCGTAGGTTTACACGTCTTGCCAATTGTTTGGAGGATTCCACATCGAGATGTTCTTGGTACATTATGTATGCCAGCCTGCTCAAAAACCTCTTTACTCGAGGACAATGGATGCTTTGCAACTTTGCGCTTGATTACAGATATCTGCCGCCTTGTCACTTTTCTTATAGCTCCTTTATCACTTCGCTGCCTAAGTTTGGTACCCTCCGCCACAAACTTGTTTACAGTTCGATAAGCTCTGCCAAACTGCTTCGCAATTTCAATAGATTTTATATTTTCAGCGAGTAACTTGACTATTTTTCTTTTCTCAGTTGATGTTAAATCCTTCTTCTTACCCATTTTCACCATTTAGATCCATAAATGGAATACTTGCTTAATAATTCGGAGCATCATATGTTACATATTTTTCAATAAAAAGAGATAATTTTTTTAATTATCAAAATATTTTATCGAAATGAATACCATCAGTGCTTCTATATATAGTAATTATTTGCTATAAATTTCATTGAAATCGGTGAAAAACTTTTGAAAACATTGGAGAAAATGCAATCTGCTTAATAATTTGGAACGTAGTGTAGAACAAATAAAGATTAACATAAAATGCCTATATTAATATAAAAACTATACACTTAAAATGAAGACAGGAATGCGCTTTTGTCTTCCAACGTCAGATAGCGTGATTTATTGATTTATTTCGTTATTCATTATTTTCTTTTCTCCTTCATTCATCTGTCTTACACAGGCGAGATGGATTTTCATTTGTTCAACGTATGGGTCGAGCTGAGCTAACAACAACCACGAAATGAAGAATACACGTACTGTATCTATATAACGTATATTAAATAATTACCATTGGAGTCGAAAAGATAACTACATTGTGATGAACATACGCGTAGTTTCTAGTTAAAAAGAAAAGTTATTTATTTACACACACACACACACACACACACACACACACACACACAGACACGTGCGTACCTACGCATAAGCGAGGTACTGACTTTGTGAAATCCACATATTTAAAAAAACTACTTTAAAAGCGAGCTAATTTAACCAAACCTAACCTTAGAGCCATCAAACCGAAAAGGGCATGATAAGTGTTTCGGACGTAATTGAGGGCTCGAATGGTAATTTTTGTTAAGTCATTAAATAGCGAGGTACTTGCAAATCTAGCCTAACCTAATTTAAACAAGTATTAACTAACCTAACCGAGCAAAACCTAACTGAATCAGGACGAACATATCTTTTACCCGACAATAAAAACATTTCTAGATTTTTTCCTAATTTCTCAGAAATTAGGAAAAGTTATTGCTTCAGGCATGAAATGGTGAAAAAACAGTTTTAATATAGAAATTATATATATATATATATATGTGTATGTATATATAAGTTATATATATATATATATATATATATATATATATATATAATATATATATATATATATATATACACACAAATTCAGAATGGTTCCCTGAGACAATTATATGTGGTATTTGTCATTTACCATTGCTTGTTCGGACTATAGTGGATTTAATTTTCCCAGAAGAGTTCCTTGTTCCATGCACGGTCTGTGTTTAACATATATATATATATACAGGGTGTTTCATAACATGTGGGACGCACTTTCAGGATGGATTCAGGACCTAAAAAACAATGAGAAGTTTATGTAAATATATGCCCGAAATAGCTTGTTTCCGAGTTTTGTGTTCCAGCAATTCTTTCCGCAAACTTTTCAAAAACACTGCTTGCCGACAATGTTTGTGAGTGTGTACGAGACTTAGTTCATGTATGGCCTTGCTGATTGTAATGTTTAGTATACTATGACATGTTTCAATATCGTTGAGTGTAGAGCCATCAGTCAGTCAGAGGTGCATCGCGATGTTTCACTGTTCTTATTCGTAACTTCTTACCGTGAATAAGTGCAGTCCATTGAAAAAAGAAAAACCTTAAAAGTTTTTGTGCTATTCAGTGAGAGTATGCATTTGAAGTGAGAATGGAGGCTTATTCAAACAGGGAAATGGCAGACATGCATCTCATGTATGGACTTGCCGAGTGTAATGTGGCCGCAGCAAGACTTCTATATGCGGAAAGGTTTCCGAATCACCGTCTGCCAGATAAGAATACTATTCAGAGAATAGACGAGCGTCTTGATGATACAGGATCATTCAACAAGCGAGTTTCAGATGATGGTAGACCAATCAGCGCCAGAACTGTTGAGCTGGAGGAGCAGGTCCTGAATCGCATCGAGGAACATCCTGGTGTCAGCACCCAAAGGATAGCAGCAGCAGAGGGTATAAGATACACAACTGTGTGGAGAATTTTACGGGAACAACAGCTTTACCCATATCACATTCAGAGAGTGCAAGGCCTTACTGAAGCTGATTTCCCACCACGAGATGCTTTTTGTACTTGGTTCCTTCAACAGTGTGCTCGCGATCCTCTTTTCTGTCCCCCGTGTTGTTTTCTGATGAGGCTGCCTTCACAAGAAATGGCGTGATCAATTTTCACAACACTCATCACTGGGCCGAAGAGAATCCGCATGCCATCACCCAGTCAAGCCACCAACAACAATTTAGTATCAATGTATGGGCAGGACTTATTGCCGACAACTTAATCGGTCCTTTTGTTTTGCCTGGAAGATTAACAGGAGAATCCTATTCCAATTTTTTAAGGAATGATTTAAGCGATTTACTAGATGAAGTTCTTCTTGGTGTCCGACGTCGTATGTGGTTTATGCATGACGGTGCTCCGCCTCATTTTAGTCGAGTAGCCAGAGACTATTTGGATGACCATTTCCCTGATAAATGGATAGGCCGTGGAGGACCCATTGCGTGGCCTGCTCGCTTCCCGGACCTGAATCCACTCGATTTTTACATGTGGGGTCATCTGAAATCCATCGTTTACGTGACACCCATTGACAACGTTGAAATGCTTCACCAACCTGTAGAACAAGGATGCCATAAAATCCAAGCAATACCTGGAATGTTTGAACGCGTCAGGCAGTCTATGACGAGGCGTGTTCAGGCGTGTATTGAAGCGCAAGGGGGTCATTTTGAGCACTTCCTTTAAAGGTAAGGTGGATACTTGCTGGAACACATAACGGGCTGTAACTCGGAAACAAAGCGATTTCGGGCATATGTTTATAAACTTTTTTCAGTGTTTTCAGGTCCTGAATCCATCCTGAAAGTGCGTCCCACATGTTATGAAACACCAAACACCATGTATATATTATGAAATGACTCCCTTGATCCTAAAATTTTGTGCGACAACTCATCATTTCCTTTATATTACTTTATCTCCCATTCTAACCTCCGCTGATTCTAACCTCCGCTGATTATGTCCCACGCCCGAATTCAAAAGCTTTGCATCAGTGTGGTACTTCTCCAAGACTGGCTCATTAGAGGATCTCGTATTTGGTTGCGTCTCCAGTGTCGGGAATGGCCTGGTTACGTTCAGTGTATTTTGGCTATAAGGAAACAAGTGTTTATAGCTGTCTTATTAACTCATATAAAAAGGAACTTAATTAATCAAAGCACAACCACTCAAATTCAATAACTGTTATGTAATACACTTTAACGAAACCTATAATTCATTTCGCAGTCTCCGTCACTCGGACAACCCGAGAGTGTAATTAAATCACTTTGGCCCATGGACTGCTTAGTGTAATTGCCCATTGTAACGTAGGAAGGTTAGACAACTTGTATTTTGGCCCTGAAAACGAGTTAAACGAAATTGTACAGTAGCTTCTGAAAGAAATCATTTCGAAAATAATGTTTGTGATGAGGACTCTTCTTCTGAGATGGTATATAACTTTAGCGGTAATACCATCTTAGTTGAGAGAAAAATAGGGCGTGAGCGATTTTTTGTTAAATCATCCCATCCTAAATGAAGCTATAAGGGATAAATTGCGAAACATACTTGTATAGCATATAGCTACCCTTTTGTACAGGTCGATAACCTTGGATTATTGCAGAATTTTTAATAAAAAATTTACATGGTCCAATATTGACTCCTATATATACAGGGTGTACATAAAGTCAGGATCTATTTTTGTGAAGCACTTGGAAATTATATGGAATTCAATCATAAACTGATAAAGTGGTAACATTTATTAAATAATTAAGAGTAGGGTTCGACGTGACGCCCATCAGTATCCCTGCACAGCTCAAATCGTTCCGCAGCATTTCTAAACACATTCTGGAGCATTTGCGGGGTTATGTTATCTGCAGCAGTTCGTATACGTGTACGTAAGTTTTCAAGACTCGTAATCTTCGTCTGATAGACGTGCGATTTGATAAAGCCCCATGCAAAGAAATCTAAAGGGGTTAAATCTGATCTCGCTGGCCAAGGTCTGTTGCTTCCGCGTCCGATCCAGCGATTTGGAAAACGTCCATTTAGATAATCCTGAACAATTTTGGCATAGTGACAAGGAGCACCATCATGTTGATAGACGACGGGGATAGGATTGTTAGTACCGTCGTCTATCAACATGATGGTGCTCCTTGTCACTATGCCAAAATTGTTCAGGATTATCGAAATGGACGTTTTCCAAATCGCTGGATCGGACGCGGAAGCAACAGACCTTGGCCAGCGAGATCACCAGATTTAACCCCTTTAGATTTCTTTGCATGGGGCTTTATCAAATCGCACGTCTATCAGACGAAGATTACGAGTCTTGAAAACTTACGTACACGTATACGAACTGCTGCAGATAAAATAACCCCGCAAATGCTCCAGAATGTGTTTAGAAATGCTGCGGAACGATTTGAGCTGTGCAGGGATACTGATGGGCGTCACGTCGAATCCTACTCTTAATTATTTAATAAATGTTACCACTTTATCATTTTATGATTGAATTCCATATAATTTCCAAGTGCTTCACAAAAATAGATCCTGACTTTATGTACACCCTGTATAAGGAAGGAGTATCGGTTGCCCTTGCCATTATCATGCGGAAGTTAATCACCAAATAGATGACTTGGAAAGACGAGGGTTGATAGAAAAACGAAATAGTCTTTTTTATAGTCCTTTACTGTTAGTTAAAGAAAAATATAAGTTTCGGATGGTCATTGAATACCTGACTTGTATACCATTTTTAGACAACATAGTGGGCAGAATTAATTCTCCACAATAGATATGGCACAGGGATATCATCAAATAGCTTCAAAGAAAGAGTCCCAAGATATAACGGCCTTCTCAACTAATGATGCCAGTTACATAAATAAGGTTTTCCCTTTCGGCCTTAAATTATCCCCAAATGTTTTTTCGTCCATTATGAACGAATCATTTCAGATTACATTGGCAAAAAGTTTCTTCACTGATGACATTTTGATTGTCGGAAGGGCAGAGGAAGGTCATACAGATAACATTAGTCTAGTGTTAAAACTTTAGAAAAGAATAGCTTGAAATTTAAATTGGTAAAATCACAATTTTTCCAAACAAAGGTTACATTACTGGGGCATGACATTACAGGAGATGGTATGTCACTAATTTGAGTTAAGTAACTGCAATTTCATTGCTGAAAAAAACATGAATGTGACGGAAGTTCAGTCGCTCTTTGGTTTGATAAATCTGCAGAGACATTAGCACCTATACATGGGCTTCCAAGAAAGGGCATAAGATTTAATTGCGGTCCTGAGCATGAGAAGGCGTTACAGATAATAAAAGATGTCACTCCGCCGAAACACTGTTACATTTTCCTCATCCAAATGAGGAGTTTTATACTTTACACCGACGCCTCGGAGAAAGCCTGCGGAGCAGAACTGATGCAAGAACACCAGGGTGAGTTCCAGCCCATTGAGTTCTTCAGTAAAAGATTTAATGATACGCAAAAAAAATATAGCATGACTGAAAAGGAAGGTTAAGGTATTGCATTGGCTTTGAACCATTTTCGGACAATACAGTAATTTTAGGTTCAAGAGTCATCATCCGGACAAACCACAAACTTTGGTTGAATTGGCAGTTACCAGTCATCGAAGCGGCTGACTAAGATGTTTACGTCCTTGTTGGAATACGTATGATCTTAAAGTTGAATATTTAAAGGGTAAAAAAAAAAACGCTATCGCTGATCTAATGAGTAGATATGTTGAGGAGAGCAGAAGAGAAGGAGATAGAACTTATGCAGTAACACGTAAGAGAAGTAAGGAAATGGATCAGTCCCTAAACCTTGAAAGTCCAAAAAGGAAGTTTCTTAAATCGGATTATCGATGAACCCAATCTGATGTCATTGCAGTCTCAGAGGAAAAGAGCAAAGACGCCCAGAAGTGTAACTCCCGATAGAGAATGATCATTGACATCTTGATGAACACCCAAGGGAATATTTGCCATGAGCAGCTACTTTTCGTCTATTTAGATGGCATGCTGTATTTTGTAAGTAAAAATTAAACAAAAGATAAACTTGTGTATTGATATTACCTCCTCTTGGAGGAACTCCAGACGGAAGCCCATTGGAAAACTTCTAATTCCATCATGGGAGGCCATTTCAGTGATTTCAAAACACGAGAATCTTTCGGAATTTGCTTATTGTCCGAATATGTTAGCGTCCATACAAAAGCAAATACGTGAATGCGGTGTGTGTCACAAGTTCAAGAAAGTAATGCAAAAAAGGCTTCTTTAGGTGAAACGTCTATAGCTTCAGACATTTTAGAAATTGTTTATGCTGATTTCCGCGCCTCAAAAATATGTCAGCAGTATGTATTAGTTGTTATTGATAACTTAACTAAATTTGTAGAGCTCTCTCCTTTGAGGGATGAAACTGCAAATTCTGTCGCGAAATGAATTTTCGGACAATATACGAGTATATTGAGATATTGGAAGATGCGACATTTGAAGATAGACAATGGCACCGAGTTTGAGAAAGAGATAATGGAAAACCTGTCCACTGTCCCTGCAGTTTGGGATGATGCTCCTTGCCATAAGGGAAATAGAGAGAGATTTGCTGAAATCACAAAAACTTAATGTTCTAAATTGGTCAGTGAACAGTCCAGATATAAACCCAATCGAGAATATGTGGAACTACATGAAGCAGTACTTTCAGAATGAAGATACAAGTTCCATTTCGAAGCTGACTGAAGCAGTGAAGAAATTCTGGATTATGAACATTTCCATTGAGTATTGTCGTAAGTTATGAGTCAGTGCCTGAAAGAATAAAACAAGTAATTAAAGTTGAGGGAGATATGACTAAATATTAAAAAAGGGTAAAAGGTGTAATGACTTTTATTTTACGTTCAATTCTTATACATTTTCCATATACTGTATATTGAAACTGAAAAAGTGAGCAAACTTTCTGCGGGAACTATATATATATATATACTGTATGTACTGACCGGCTGCCAGATGTAGAGGATTGATTTTTACTTAAAGATTTGTCATCTCAAATGTTTGAAATCTGGGGAATATTTTGTCTTTGCCAACTGCCAGACGTAAGACAGCCACCATCTCTCTGTCCGTGATTATGCCTCAACACAGTCATTTTAACTTCAGCTATTCCGCGGGAAGGAAGTTTTATAAATTTTTTAGACATTTTAACTAGTTTATGGCTTTGAAAAGGGCTTGGTTGTGACCGGCCGAAATTATCATAATTAGCCTTTTTAAACAGTTTTATAATTTTTTCCCCGCGCGTTTGGGTGATCTTATATTGTTGTGGTAAATGCAATCAAAGTTTATATATATATACATACTGTATATATATATTTGTCATCCCAAAAAGTGACAAAGCGATCCCTGACATAGATGCATTTTTCGAAGAGAAATTGCAAGGAGAATGTATAACAGACTGATTTTACCCCAGATGATGTAACGAAAGCTATAGGACAAATGAAGTCACATTTAGCTGCAACTCCGGACAAATAGAACGCCCTATTAATTAAAAATTGCAAAAATTAAATTGCTACACCCTTATACTGGATATGGAGAAGATCCCTAGACACTGAGGAAATACCGAGCATCTTGAAAAGAGCAAACATTGTCCCTATATATAAAGGCGGGGATAGATCTCAAGCAAGGAACTATAGACCAGTGTCATTGCCACCTCACCAAGATATTTGAAAGAATAGTCAGAGAAAATCTATGACTTCTTGGAGACACTGGAAGAATTCAACGTAAATCAGCACGGATTCCGATCGGGAAGATCAGGTTTATCACAACTTATAGAGCATTATAACAATATCTTAGATGCACTTTAAAGTAATGAAAACTATGATGTCATATACACGGATTTTGCTAAAGCTTTCGACAAGTGCGAGCATGGGATAATAGCACATAAAATAAAACATATGGGAATAACAGGCAAAGTGGGAAAATGGATCTACAACTGCCTCAGAGAACGACTACAGGTGGTCAAAATTCAAGGTGTATCATCAGAATCAGAAGTACGCAGCTCAGTACCACAAGGTACAGTGTTGGCCCCACTCCTGTTCATTATCATGCTGACAGATATAAACAGTGGAGTTAACAGCAACAGTATAGTAACATCCTTTGCGGACGATACAAAGATCAGCAGAAAAATCAGCGATGCAAATGAAGTGGAGGCCTTGTAGAGGGCCACAAACAAAATATACAAATGGTCAGAAGAGAACAATATGACATTTAACACCTAGAAATTTCAGTTCTTGAGATATGGTAGAAATGAGGAAATTAAACAAACTGCATATTATGCTCCAGATAGACAGGTAATTCAGAGAAGCACAAAAGCGGTCGACTTGGGGGTAATAATGACCGAGGATGCCAAGTTTGAGACACAAAATCAGATAGCAATAAACAAAGCAAAAAGAGTCGCGGGACTGGCACTAAGAACGTTCAAAAGTAGGGACAAGACAGTAATGGTTTCCCTGCTGAGAACACTGATCATACCAAAGTTTGAATACTGCTCAGTTTTGACGTCCCCATATAAAAGGGAATAAATTAATAAAGTAGAACAAACGCGGAGACATTTCACAGTCATGAATGATGGCTGCGAAGAACTCAACTACTGAAAAAGACTCCATAAACAAAATCTGTACTCCCTGGAAAGAAGAAGAGAGAGGTATACCATAATCTACATATGGAAAATGATCGAAAAACTAGTACCAAACCTCAAATTAAACCCAATTACTATTCAAACAACACTGGAAAATAGGAAAGGCAGAATGCGTAGAGTTCACAAATTAAAGGCCCGACAAGGGACCTCCTCAACTCTGAAGGAAAATAGCTTGGTTGTCAGGGGGCCAAGACTTTTTAACCAGCTTCCTAAGGACCTCAGAAATGTTACAGGGGTCAAAGTTGAACTCTTCAAGAGAAGACTAGATGCCTGGCTCAGGACGGCACCAGATGAGCCAGGTGTACCTGGCTCTGTGCGGTGGAGAGCGCAAGAGAGCAACTCGCTCCTCCACCAAGCCAGGCCTAGAGGCTGGGCCACCAGCTTGACTTTCGTGTGAAGAGAGATCGACGCACGAAACCGCAGCGAGGTTAACGAGGTTATATAAACAGGGTGTCCATAAAGTCACGCATCATAGGAACATAAGCAATGTCTATTTATTTAGGTCTCCATCAGGCCAAATATGCTAAGGAACATTCAAAGAAACCTACTTTTTCATTTACAAACATGTTTTGAGATTGGTGGGAATCATTCCGAACAAATAAATAAAACCAAATAAATAAATAAACAAAATAAATGTATTTTCCTATGATGCGTGACTTTATGGACACCCTACACACATATATATATATATATATATATATATATATATATATATATGCACACACACCCACACACAACATTTTTCATTTTCCAGTTTTGGTTACGTTACGTTAGGTTACTGTACTCTATATCAGATTTTTTTTTTGGTGTGTTTGCACCCCTAACCCCCTTGCCAGTGCGACTGCCCCTCCCACACTCGCCCGGCAAAGAAGTGGAGGAAGAGCACAAAAATAATACTGAGGGAAAGATGAGTGTGAATACATGTTTTTCCAATATATCGTAGAGAGCGACACATAACAGTAATCATAAACCACTTAATTAATGAAAAACTATATTTCCGAAGAAACACCTATTCATTAAAACTGCAGCGAAACATTGACACTGTCTATTAAGGAATGACTCCAACGACAAACCCACAACCTAACCTTTCTTTTTGGAAATTTCATCATTTTCAGCAAAAATAAAAAAAAAATTAAAAATCTTAATTCACACTTTATGCGGTTTATATTTTTCGACGAATTTATTTCCACAACTATACGTTATATCTGAATTTAACTCTTAGGCGAAGTCATCAACCAAATTTCATTCGTGAATTGTGCATAATTAAGAAGTTGTAGTATTTATATTTATGCAAATTTATTTTATACATATCAAATGAAGAAGCGATTTCGGTTGTGAACAAAAGTAGGTAAATACAGAGAATATGAAGAGCCATTATTTTGAATGGGCAGACTCCCTATAGGAAGATTCGACGAGCTGCAATAAATGGGCCTCTCCTATCCAGATGCTCTCAAGAAGGAAGAGCGATTTCGATCGAAGAAAGTTTTGTGAACAAAATAAACCAACTCATTCGATCTTTGTATATTTCCTCAAGAAAAGATAAGATGGGGAGAGTCAGTTTTTACGTAGCTTTTTATGTGGAGTCGAAGAAAAAGTTAAATATTGATTCGTTCGTTATTCAGTCAAAGCTTAAAATAAAATGAAATGCGAGATCCAATTAAATTTAATTTTAGAAAACTTTAGACTTATTTTATATATACAATACTCGTACAGTAACTTAATTTTAAAGAAACGCTGAAGGAAAACGTTCATGAAAATAAAAACTACAAAATGATTGCCTCTTCAATTATTTATTAAAATTTTATCGGACAAAGACTTTGGCAAGTATAAAAATGTTAAAACTTTTATTAAATATAAATTGCTTCAATACTCGTGTGCTTTTAATTTATGCAAGAACACGACTGTCTAAACTTGAAACTGTGGAACATTCTTTTCATCAATTTTTAAGGCCCCTTTTTACGAGGGTACGAAAGCAGAATTTTGCTGCAGAAATCCGGTTCAGTAATTTAAAAACCTCATCAATATTACCCACGGTTGAAAATCAGTTCATCATTACGTGATTTACATTGTATCCTCCTCATTACCGGGCTGTTATATAAGAAATGAATTTATTATTAACTACTAAGTACACATTCCAATAAGGAGAAAGTGTTTATAAAGATATTTCGGTGCTACTGTAGTATGCGGTCTACCTACGATTCGGCGGTCTACCTTTTAATTATAGCTTCTTATCTTCTTATTATTTTATTATTAGGTTAATTGTACGCCCTTGACGATTGGTTAGGTTAAGTCGTGATATTTTCGTTAAAACTAACGAAAATATCACGACTTAACCTAACCAATCATCAAGGGCGTACTGTAGTATGCGGTCTACCGTTAAGTATGGGGTAGTAGTATGTTTAACTTCTTTAATAATTTAATTCCTTAATTGTGTAAATTAAATTATAATTCCTTTCAATTCATTTTCAATTCCTTTTAAATATTTTGAACGGTAGACTGCATACTACAGTAAAAACTTAACGGTAGACCGCATACTACAGTAGAAACTTAACGGTAGACCGCATACTACAGTAGAAACTTAACGGTAGCACCGATATTTCTGAGTAGAAAACCAATATAAATTTCGTATGCACAGATTGTTTGGCAATTTATTTCATATTATACTACACTGCAGTGAGAAAATAAAACTAATAAAATTTAAGGACTTTCTGCATTCAAATTGTTCCATTGGTAATGGAGTCGCTTGGGTATTCTACTGGGTAAATTTTTACAAGTGTACATTACAGGCTTTGTAAATCAAAACTATGTTTGTCTGATGGTTTTCGATGCGGTTTGAACGAATATAACCCTTCGTTTTTATCGGAAATCACTATTTTCTGAGATAGCCCCCCGCCCCACTATAGCCTCAGAAGGTAGTGATTTGTGATAAAAATGAAGGTTAATTTCGTTCAAACATCAAAAACAATCGGAAAAACATAGTCTTAATATGTAACCTAACCTAACCTAACAGATCAGGAATATTACCAAAATCTTACCTTAATCGGAATCGAAAAATTCTGGTGAAGCCGATGAAGGGCCAGGTTTAGGGTCGTCAAGGTCTTGATGGTCATCGTCTTCTTCGTTGTCCGGTGGAATTGGACGTTCTGACTGTGGTGGGTAGAGGAGGGCGGCCTGAACTAGAAAAAAAATGTAGAGCGGAGTCACGTGCTTGAAGTAAGAAGAGGTAGCGAGAAAAATATTGGCGGAAATATTTAGCCTGCTGTCCTGGTCGCTTAACCAACTCCTTAATATTACGCCACAAACGTTCAATGTTCTGCGTATGCACCGCAGCGTCACTTGGATCCACAAAGTTGTCTGAATGGTTGACAACCTTGTGTATATAACCCTGATCCTAGCCTTTTAATAAAAGATGGGGGTGCATTTCAATGAAATAGGGAATGCTAGGCTAGGTAGGTTAATCGATGAGAACGTTCGAAAGCTGTATAGGTCGAAGCCTTCTTTAAACGTTGTGGGTCCGGGAAACGCAGGCCCGACGTGAAAAATAGTTAAAAACGCTGATCCATGGTAAAAAATAATTTAAACGTCTTTTATTGTAACACGCGGAGTATTAAAAATAAAGTGAACGAATTTAAGGAGATAATTTATTCTGGGAACTACGATATACTGTAGTTGCTATAACCAAAACGTAGTTAAATACCGTGACTCGGGACTTGTTGGGGGAACTTGATATAGCAGGTTTTAAACTTTTTACTAATGATAGGTTACATAGGATTGGTGGCGGCGTTTTGCTGTACATTCGTAATTCCCTTAGGGGTATCGAGGTTAAGATAGATTTTCTGGCAGCAATTAATGCGTTATGCGTTGAAGTTAGGGCGCGTAGTATTAGTTTTAATTTTGTTGTTGTTTATAGACCTCCCGTTCAACCCCTCGATACCAATACTAGATTTTACTTACTTCTTGGTAACTTTAGTAATAATCGGGATAGTATAATTGTCGGAGACTTTAACTGCCCTAATGTTAATTACTAGACTTTTACTGGTAATGATGAGGGTTTGAGACTGATTGAGTTCATGGAAGCTAATTTCCTAGGACAGATGGTTACCGAACCAACGCGCGGTAACAATATCTTAGACGTGTTGATGACGAACGACGATAAATATAGTTGAAGGTTTAGAAGTAGGTGAGAGATTGGGATGTAGTAATCACCAAATTATTAGGTTTAAGCTATTGATAGAAAACAGTAAGGATGGTTACGTAATAGAAGTCCCCGATTTTTGTAGGACTAATTTTGATAGTTTTGCGGACAGGATGAGAGTAATGGACTGGGATAATTTATTTATGGGTAATGACGCAAATTTTCATTGGGAGGCGTTTAAAGAAAGTTTCTTGAATATCGGAAGGGAGTTTATCCCTCGTAGGCCCAAGCGCGCTAGAAATCATGGTAGGCGAGTTCATAAACGAGCGTAACAGAGCGTATAGACTTAATAAGCGCAATGGCATGGTACCTAACTTTAATAAATATATCGAGCTTAGAAGTCAGGTTAAAAGATCTGTTAGGAATGCTAAGCGTAATTTAGAGATACTTATAGCTGCGGATAGTAAACATAATTCAAAAAAGTTTTTTGACTACTTCAATAATCGTAAGCCGATAAAAGATAACATAGGCCCTCTAGAGGACGCTAATGGCGCTTTGGTTTTCGACGCTTAGGCGATGGCGAGTATTTTTAACAACTTTTTTCCGACTGTTTTTACCGTAGAAGACGTAAATAATGTCCCCGACGTTGACGATATCATTCCATTTAGTAGCGATACTATTTAGAATGATATCCGAGACATTTGAAAGATTTGAAAGACGTTATCGTAGGCCACTTAACAAAAATTTTTAATAAGTCACTGGAAGGGGGTATTATTCCTGAAGACTTCAAATTAGCTAACGTTACGCCTATTTTTAAAAACGGCGACCGCACAGTAGCTAGCAATTATAGGCCAATTAGCTTAACGTCAATTGGCGATAAACTTTTGGAATCTGTGGTTAAGGACCGTATCGTCGATCACTCAGAAAGTCGCGATTTGATTAATAGTAGTCAGCATGGGTTTCGACGCCATAGATCTTGTTTAACTAATTTGTTAGAGTTTTATATCGAAATAGTGAGCGAATACGATAGGCATAGATCGGCTGACGTTATTTATTTAGATTTTAAAAAAGCGTTCGATACAGTTCCGCATAGAAGATTAATTGCGAAGGTTAAAGCGCACGGTATACGCGGTCAGGTAGCTAACTGGTTAGAGGAATGGCTTTGTGCTAGAAAACAGAGGGTCGTTCTAATGGTAGTGAATCGGGGTGGTTGGATGTAGGTAGCGGTGTCCCTCAGGGTTCATTGTTAGGCCCATTGCTATTCCCAATCTACATTAACGACATAGATGTAGATAGATGTAGGCTTGACCAGTAACGTGTCAAAATTCGCGGACGATACTAAAATAGGCTGTAAAGTTGTTAACGTGGACGATAGAAATAGGCTCCAAGACGATATAAATAAGATTATGGAGTGGACGGATAAGTGGCAGATGCAATTTAACGTAGACAAATGTAAAGTTTTGCATATAGGTTCTCGTAACAACAATTACACGTACACGTTGGATGAGAGACAGTTAGCGAGCGTTGACGAGGAAGTAGATTTAGGCGTACGTGTATCTAAGCATTTAAAAGGGTGCTACTGTAGTATGCGGTCTACCTACGATTCGGCGGTCTACCTTTTAATTATAGCTTCTTATCTTGTTTACTAATTGTTTGCTTACATCCCATTGTCAATCGCCCTTGACGATTGGTTAGGTTTAGTCATGATATTTTTCGTTAGTTTTAACGAAATATCATGATTAAACCTAACCAATCGTAGGTAGACCGCATACTACAGAAGCACCTTTAAAAGTTAGGAACCAATGCCAGGAGCCTTGGGCAAAAGCGAATAGGATGTTAGGCTTCATAGCGCGTAATTTCGAATTTAAATCGAAGAATATTATATTGCCCCTTTACACGTCCCTAGTCAGGCCTCATTTAGAATATGTCGTTCAGTTTGGTGCCCGTATTTGCGTGAGGATATTGATAGGTTGGAAAGGGTTCAGCGTCGCGCCACGAAACTAATTCCGTCACTACGCAACAAGTCTAACGAAGCTAGGATTAAAGAGTTAGACTTGCATTCACTCGAAAATAGGAGATTAAGGGGGGAGTTTATTGAAGTTTTCAAAATCGTTAATAAAATCGATAACGTAAATTTTGACAAATTATTTACTTCGATAATAGCAATACTCGTAATACCGGATTTAAGTTGCGTGGCAGACGTTTCATTACTAACATCGCTAAAAACGTTTTTACTTTTAAAGTAATTGATAAATGGAATAATCTTCCCGCGTCCGTTGTGAACTCTATCAGCGTTATTATGTTTAAGAACCGTTTAGGTAGACATTTTAAAAATATTAACGTCGTTTAAAATAATAAAACAATTAGCAACAGGAGCTCTAGGGGTAGTGGTCGAGGATGAGTCCGTTGACGATTAATGCCAGTTTGTGACATGCCAGCGTGTGATATGCCAGCAATAATAAAAAAATAGACTGACACGAACTTTGATGTAGCTCGTAGCGTAAACTAACCCACTTTTTGTTATACCCTTCCTACTTTTTTTTCTTTTCTTATCCTCTCTTTACTTGCATGTCTGTAGTTTGCATAGTATGACAGTGTTTGAGTTAAGACTGTGTTTGCATGGTTTGTAAGAGTTCTTATTTTACTTCTTTTCATCTTTCACCCTTTTCCTATTCTGTTCGACTATTTTTCCGACTTGTAGGCAGTCGCCGGCGGATGATGATGATGGTAAGTCTTTCTTTCTCTTTTTCTGAATGAATTTTAACCCACGAATGATAGGTTTTGCTCCTTACTTAACCCCTTATTCTCTTCTTTTAACCCCCTGCTCTCTTCTTTCTCTCGGGCTAACCTTAGAGTGGCTCTTGGGGTCATTGTTAGCCTTAGCTTCTGTAGATCTGTAGATCTTTCAAAGTCGCATAGGCCGCCCAACCATCACTCACTATCACAGAACCAGGTCGATGTACTTGCGGATACGGGGAATCAAGGTGTCGCGGTCACGCCTGACACCTTCGGGTTCCACTAACGGCACAACAAAAATTTTTTTGGAGACTCGCTCAATCCCACCAAACGCTCAAACCTGACTCAAGGGCCACCCCCTCTCAAACTTCCTCTTCCAAAAACAACTCTCGTCAATTTCACAGACGATGCCTTGCCCTCCGATCGGCTCCTCGTGGTCCAGCCAATACTCGGTAACCTCGTTGCAAAACGAGCGCTATTCGACACTGGTACGGCTGGAAAAATTCAAGCAGGTCATGACGGTTTCATGATCCCACTGTTTCTGAATCCAGTGATTGACAAACAGTAGAATCTTCCATGGCTCATTATGCTGACGTGCTAAAAAGAACCTTTGTAGTCGCTAACACTAAAGTTGTACACTTTGCGGCGTTCGATTTAGCTACTCTGGTAGAACGGCTACAAAACCAGTGATGTTTGTCTTCACGATAGAAACATGGCAATTCACAGTTCGGACACTGAACACTACTAGGCAATACACCGTGTGAACGCAAGAAGGAGAAAGTTGCATGATTATTCTTATGAAATTTAGCAATAATCGACCAATAGTCTTTACTACAACCGCCACACCTTTCAGCCATGACAATCAAGTTTCCTGGCGAGCGACACTAAAGCTTGGGAGAGACTGACTGAATTCAAAATTTGAACCACACGATTGCATCAATAGCCGGCTAAAACAAAGTAAACACGTAATATCTCGCTTATACGTAATTTGCGAGAGAAATGTTATAGAAGAAAAATGTCTTAGAATTGTCTAAACTATTGATTGCAAAGGTAGGTAAAATTCCTCAAAAGCCTGTAATGTACTCTTGTAAAAAAATACATTCTAGTGGTAAAGTGGCGAAGGTTAATCTGAATGCCTTGGATTCGATTCCCGGCTCAGACTTCAGATTCCAGTGATTAGGGAGCCTCACTGGGTCTTCCGTCGTGGGGATGTGGTTTTGGATCCCACGAAATGCTGTAGGTCTCCACTATCATATAATGTTAGATGTCCGAGGAGGTTAAATAGCAGTAAACAGTTGTGGTACTCGTAAACTGATTTAATTGTGTGAAATAAAAATTTACATTTTATCTAAACTATAATTACTCGAAACATAAACCACTGTTTAGCAACATATTGAGGGAAGTCTTTGTTTTCTGTGAAACACAAGTTATTTCTGCAGAAACTTGAAATATATTTACAGTATTACGTCGATACAATAAATGCGAAGAGAAAACTTCATCAACTTGAGTAGTCTAAGCATCATCATCCTGTTTGCACATACGTTTTGTGTTTCGTATTTATCAATTATTACGAAAAAAATCTTTTATAACTTGAAGAGCCTAATCATTTTCATTAATCAATAAAGTAACATAAATATCATCAACTGTTGCCGCAAAATAGAAGTCAACATCTTCCTTCCTTGAATAATCAATTTTAAAAGTAGAAAGAGCCGTTTTGAGCAGAAAACTGAGATTTGTTTATAAAAACCTCTGAACAGGTAGCTAGAACAACGTGAAAAAGTGTTAGCAGCTGACTGACGAGGAAGCTTCTAACAGTGGCTGCATTCTCCAGCACGGGACACGTCAACACGAAGAGGAAGCGACATCAAACCAAAACATCAACGCGCTGGTGGCCAAACTTCCTCAAATCACCTTGCAGCGGGCTGTCTACGGTTGGCCAGACTGGCAGTCGACGGCCTGTTGCGTGGCACGGTCAGAGTGCCGATCGGCTCCCGGGGCCGGACCTATTCTCAGCGTGCTATTTTTTCATTTACGGGGAGCAATTGCGTGCTCCCCGGACTACTCTTACTCTCCGGCGACATTAAGACTAATCCAGGCCCCACTACAACTTACACATTTCACCATACACAGAGACATAGACACAATAGAACCATGAGACACAAACAGAAGTATAATATTAACATATTACAGTACAACGTAGATGGCCTCACAAACAAAATCATGCAGCTTAGGGAATTTGTACACAAACAAAACATTCACATAGTACTTTTACAAGAAACAAAACTAAAACGTATACACAAAACACCCACCATCCCTGACTTCACGGCGATCGGTCAAGATCATACTGGGGATAACGGGGCTGGACTTATCACTTACATACGTAAAAGCATTAGCTACACTGATGCCACCCAAAACATTACAAACACAATGCAAGCAGATAACACGATAGAAATACAGGCAGTTAACATTAAAACACGCGCAAAACACAACACCACACTAATCAACATTTACATCCCACCAGATAGTTCACCTCAGGTGCCAGCCAATTACAATCTACAGTTACACAATCTGGCCTCTCTCACTAATGTCATCTTAGGAGGAGACTTCAACGCTAAAGACATTAGTTGGTACCTGTACAACCAAAGCAATACCAGAGGCGCCAACATAGCCACACAAATAAACAGCCTCTTCATTCTTAACAATACAGAAGAACATACACACATACCACATCAAGCAGGATACTCAAACTCCTCCACAGACATAACGTTTTGTTCCCCCTAACTAGCAACACATATACACTGGAGAACAGAAAAACAACTGTCATCAGACCACCTGCCCATCATCATTACAACACGTTCTACTCTCTGTCCCAACAGCCTTAGGCACACTTACAGAAATTACAAGAAAGCTGATTGGGAACAGTTCAAAATACAGAATGAGGAACAATTCACCACATTAAACAGCACACCCATCATAAACATCAATACAACACTCAAGACATGAAAATAAAAACCCACTCTAATGGACAGAGTTTATTTCCACAACAGTTTCGATGCCCACTGGCATCCTCCTCAGGTGGATACAGAAAAACGAATGAACCAAAACAAGAGGGAAAAACAGTCCAGGGACCGACCGTTAAGAAATTCGCACCTAGGTTAGATCCCATTCTCCCGACACCGGAAGGGCATTTTCATTAAAGGGACCCGCTTATAAGTACATTCGCAAAATTTAAAACTATCTTCCTCTTCTAAACATACAGAATCTTTTTTTTTTTTTTTTACATAATTATTACATTTATTATTAAATTTATTACATTTAATATTGCATTATTATTTATTACAGAAATTATAAATTTATTATTACATTGGTTATTACATTGTTGTTTATTATACAGAACTTATAAACCGAAAAACAAATGAAAAAGGCGAGAAGGAAACAATCCAGAGACCATTGAGAAATTCGCACCTAGGTTAGATACCGTTATCCCGACACCGGGAGGGCATTTTATTACAGGGTCCCGCTTATAAGTACATTCGCACAAATTAAAACTGTCTTCTTGTTCTATACATACAGATTCTAATATTTTGACATAATTACTGCATTTATTATTGCATTTACATTTTTATTTTTTTTTAACATTTATTATTATTATCTTTACCCTAATTATTAAATTTATAATATTACCTTTATTATTACATCTGTTGCATTTATATTTATTTCCACATTTATTACTTCTATTATTACATTTACTAAAAGCGAGTAAGGAAGCAATCCAGAGACCTTTAAGAAATTCACACATAGGTTAGAACACGTTCCCACGACTCCGTAAGGGATTTTTTGACCAAGAATCTCATTAAAGGGTCTAACTTATAAGTACCTTCGCACAACATCTGTATTTTTAGAACTGATAAAACCCTGTGTCACCAATAATGCCTTCTCCTTCGGTGAAGAATTTTATTTGCAACATTTTGGTATGGGAATGGGGTCCCCTTTATCCCCAATACTGAGTACATTATACATGGAATATTATGAGTCGGAATTGTTGCAAACAATATGTCCCAGGAATCTAATTTGGTTTCGTTATGTAGATATTTTCTCACTTTGTCCTGACAACTGGAACAACTTTGACACTTTCTTTCAGTCATTAAATAATCTTGTTCCCTCCATTAAATTTAAATATGAATGGGAGAACGACAAACAATTACCTTTTCTAGATATTTTGGTTATTAACGAAAGCGGAAAGCCCAATTTCACGGTCTATAGAAAATCTACTCATTGTAATTCGTACATTCATTATTTTTCATATCATGACGAAAGGGTTAAAAGCTCAATTATTTCTTCCATGTTTCTAAGAGCACTCAGGATTTGTAGCCCACATTTTCTAGACCCGGAAAATTCAAAGATTTGGAACATTTTTAAGGATTTAAAATATCCTGAGTGGTTTATCTGAAAGGCATATTTTAAAGCCAGAAAATCTTTTTATGCCCCTCTGGAACCTTCAGTTAACCAAAAACAATATGTGAGTTTGCCTTATATTGCCAGCTTAGAAAGAGTAAAACCGTTGACGAAAGATTTTAAGTTTGCTTTGGCGTTCAAATATTCGTCTACCGTGAAAAGTAAATTGGTTAGGAATAACGTTGCAAAAGAGGAACAAGCCTGTGTCTACAGCATTCCCTGTAAAAGTTGTGATTTAGTATACGTGGGAGAAACTGGAAGAAATATTGAAACCCGTATTAAAGAACACAAATATGCCTTCAGAAGTTGTAATACTAATAATGCCATTTTTTATCACGCCAGCCAAAATAATCATGCTACATTGGGAATCAAGTAAGGTACTTTATATACAAAGCTGGGCACTTGCGGTATTTTTTGCGGTACTGCGGTACTGCGGTACTACCGCACTACCAAACCGGTACCGCATAACGCAGTACCGCAAAGGATCGCTGAAAGTACAGCAGTACCGCTACCGCATTCAAATTTCCCGCGGTACTTTCAGCGGTACCGACAAACACGACTTTTCAAAAAATTAACACTTTTTTTGAAGTAAACCTTATTACAGAAGTACAGTAAGACGAATGCTGCGTGTGTTGCATCAGCCTAACTCTAGACACGTTAAGTTTTCGTTCAGAACATGTTACGTTGCCATCCTATCACAACGCCTCAGTGCAGTGCTTGCTTTTGAGCCGGTTGCACGTGTGTTACATTTCTGTGACAAAGATCGATTTTTAGCCATTATGGCAGAAAGTTCAGGTGCGAAATCGCCGATATGCAATTTCTGAAAATATGTGCTATTACTTGTGTTGTTCTTGTGTGCAGTACCGCAGTACCGCAGTACCGCGGAACGCACCAGGGGGACCTGAAAAAGTACCGCAGTACCGCGTAACGCACTGGGCATGCTGAGGTACCGCAGTACCGCGTAACGCACCCCCAAATTTTGGTACCGCGCCCACCACTGCTTTATAAATGTAATAATTATGTCAAAAGAATAATAATAGAATCTGTATGTATAGAAAAAGTAGATAATTTTAATTTGTGCGAAGGTACTTATAAGTTAGACCCTTTAATGAGATTCTTGGTCAAAAAATCCCTTACGGAGTCGGGGGAACGTGTTCTAACCTATGTGTGAATTTCTTAAAGGTCTCTGGATTGTTTCCTTACTCGCTTTTAGTAAATGTAATAATAGAAGTAATA
The DNA here is from genome assembly GCA_023014485.1 of Bathynomus jamesi. Classification (NCBI taxonomy): domain Eukaryota; kingdom Metazoa; phylum Arthropoda; class Malacostraca; order Isopoda; family Cirolanidae; genus Bathynomus; species Bathynomus jamesi. Next base: position 237,996 of record JAJOZX010000887.1, on the reverse strand, counting down.
AATGTGGGAATAAATATAAATGCAACAGATGCAATAATAAAGGTAATATTATAAATTTAATAATTAGGGTAAAGGTAATTATAATAAATGTTAAAAAAAAAAATGTAAATGCAATAATAAATGCAGTAATTATGTCAAAATATTAGAATCTGTATGTATAGAATAAGAAGATAGTTTTAATTTGTGCGAATGTACTTATAAGCGAGACCCTGTAATAAAATGTCCTTCCGGTGTCGGGAGAACGGTATCTAACCTAGGTGCGAATTTCTCAATGGTCTCTGGATTGTTTCCTTCTCGCCTTTTTCATTCGTTTTTCGGTTTATAAGTTCTGTATAATAAACAACAATGTAATAACCAATGTAATAATAAATTTATAATTTCTGTAATAAATAATAATGCAATATTAAATGTAATAAATTTAATAATAAATGTAATAATTACGTAAAAAAAATAAATAATAGATTCTGTATGTTTAGAAGAGGAAGATAGTTTTAAATTTGTGCGAATGTATTTATAAGCGGGTCCCTTTAATGAAAATGCCCTTCCGGTGTCGGGAGAATGGGATCTAACCTAGGTGCGAATTTCTTAACGGTCGGTCCCTGGACTGTTTTTCCCTCTTGTTTTGGTTCATTCGTTTTTCTGTATCCACCCGAGGAGGATGCCAGTGGGCATCGAAACTGTTGTGGAAATAAACTCTGTCTATTAGAGTGGGTTTTTATTTTCATATTTTGACCTTCACGTAGAAAAAAGTGAAGTTTTTTGCATTTAACACTCAAGACATTTAATCAGATCATCAATAATGCAAACAAATACATACCCAAGAGCAACATTAGGAAATACAACCCAAATTACACTAGAGAAATAGCCCACCTCATAAGGCAACGTAACAACTTCAAACATAACACACAAACACCACACACAGAAGCCATGAAACAGCAGATACAACAGCTCAACACAGAAATACACAACAAACTCAAAGAAAAAAACAGAAACATTTAGGGAATTCATAACAACAATAAACAACTCCACAGATACATCCAGGCTATACAAGACTATAAACAGCATTACCCACTCTAACAGCGGCATTCACACCTCACACGCGGCTATCTGTCGCAGCCAAAATAATATCCCAACATACACACAACAAGCTAACATTCTAGTTAATTACTACGCAAAGATAAGTCACTTAAAGAGAGACAACAACCAGAAACACGCAGGCAGAAAAACAGCCAGACACAAGAAAACCTACAGATTCGACACGACCATTAAACCCTTCAATACAGACCAGACCACCAAGATCATCAAAAATATTAAGAATTCGAAGGCTGTTCGACCAGCCAACATATTTAACATACACCTTAAACACTTGGGCTCACAGGGAATATTAGCTCTCACAAACATCAGCACATATGGAATCAGTCTTTCCTCATATGGAATCAGTCTTTCCTTGTGAACAGACGTGTTTTATCGAGTGTCCAGTGTTATCAATTGAATAAGTGGTTTTCGTTGAAGTGTTTAAAAAAAAGTGTTCGGTGCATTCATAACTGAATTACTTCGTGCTACTGATCATTCATTAACGAATATATTTCATTTATTGACGTTATTCAGTACTATATTATTTGATCAAACCAAGGCTACTGCACGTGGCTTGCCTTGTTTGTTTTTCAAATCTATCAGAAAACGTGAGACATAAGGTTCATTTTTCCTTCCTTCGAGAGGTCAGGTAGTGTGGTCACACACCGTGTGAAAAAAGGAAAAAGTCGGGTCGAATCGCGGACAGATAAGTGTTATAAATACTCTTCTTTTACAGATCTTTTGTCGGTAGCTTAATTCTATATTCATTTAGTATAAATTTGTGTTACAAGAACCTGTTTCTGCGTTTCAAAAACGCGGTAGACCTACGTTGTAATTTATTAATTTCCAAACGCTCGTTTTTTGTTTTTTGTTTTGTTTAACTAATTAAAAGCATGGCACCCCCGTCAAGTACTTGCAGTCGCTGTGAAGGGAAATTTGCCGCTTACGCGTTTACAATGGCTAATAATAATGAACAGTTAGTTTGCAGGTGGTGCTCAAGCATGGAAGTGCTGAGGAACGAGTTAGAACGTGAGAAGGAGGCCAGAGTAAGCTTGAAGAAAGGGTGATGCTCCTGACGGCAAAATTAGAATCCCTTGAGACTCCAGTTACGACCCCTCCTGCCTCAGTTTCTACTAATAATATAAATAGTATAATAGCCCTCTCTCTTCCCTAGTAGTTCCCAACCCTTCGTTCGAGTGCGTAATGGAGCCCCATTGAGAAAACCTAAGACATGTCTACCAGTAATAACAAACAATAAGTTTTCTGTTTTAGGTTTCGAAGATGCTGATGAACCGGAAATACGACTCGTTGGCGATTCCATTGTTCGAGGGCAGCTCGAGGAATTCTGTGGGAGAAACCCTCGTCGTAGGCGCCGTTACTGCTACCCTGGTGCAAGGGTGGAGGATATAACTAATAGTGTTGACCAATTTACAGACGGTACCTCCGAGGACACAACGTATGTTATTCATGTCGGTACTAATAACGTTTTAAATTCTAGATCGGAAGAACTGCTGGCTAGGTACAGGGACTTACTAGAGCGATTAAAGGAAAAAATAATAAGATTGTTTTAACAGGTATACTTCCTCGAATTATCCAACGTAACGATTTCTACAGCAAGGCGACCTATATTAACAATAACCTAAAGTCTCTTTGCCAACAGGAAGGAGTGCATTTTGCGAATTTTTGGAACAGTTTCTACGGCAGGAGGGACTTGTTCCTCGGAGATGGACTTCATCTTAATGACGTTGGAGCTGCGCGTTTAGGAAGACTATTTCATAATACTGTCTCTTCTTTTCAGGCTGCCGTAACTCGAACGGTCCCAGCGTAAATTCCACAAATTTCCCTGCGCTCGCGAAGGTGTCGCAATTACAAACAATTTGAAGGTTCTATCCTTAAATGCTCGTAGCCTACGAAATAAAAAACGAATTTTTTTCTTTAATTGCTTGTAAAGACTATGATATAATTGCGATAAATGAATCGTGGCTTAGCACTGAAACACGTGACTTTGTAGGGGAGTATCAAATTAAAGGTTATAGACTTTTTGTTAAAAACAGAATAGGTAGGCGAGGAGGCGGTGTTATGTTGTATATCAAAGATAATATTGCGAACGTTATAGAAGTAAAGCACACAATTCCAGAACCGATAGATTCGACTATAGCAGAACTTAAATTGAACGATTTCAAACTTGTTGCGGTTATATATAGGCCCCCTAATCAAACAGCTGATACGGACGAAGCGTTATATCGTGAACTAAAGAGAATAATCGGTAGTGAGCAGGCTTTAGTTATGGGTGACTTTAATTGCGCCAACGTGAATTACGATACAATGCAGGGAGACGCGGAAGGTAATCGTTTAGTTAATTTTCTCGAGGATAGCTTTCTTATTCAAAAGGTTGGGGAACCTACGAGGTTGGACAGTATTTTAGATTTAGTAATAACTACGGATGATAGGCTAATTACTGATCTTCAAGTAATAGAACCGTTAAGCAATAGCGATCACAATATGGTAGAGTTTGTCCTCTCAGTAAGTCACTCGAAACCAGCTAACTCGACTAAAATTCCTAACTTCCAGCACGCAGACTTTAGTAAATTTCGAAATAAATTGTCACACGTCAATTGGGAAAACGTAATGGGGAACTCCAACGCAAAACTAATGTGGGAATCGTTCGAAACAGTATTTAGGACTATAAATGAGGAATGTGTACCGTACAAAATTAAGCGTGCGAAAGTAAACAACAAGCCCTTGTGGTTTACTTCTAGAGTAGGAGACATTATAAAGAGTAGAGATAGGGCTTATAGGCTATAAGTGCGATAAAGACAATTTGTGGTTACGAAACAACTACATATCTCTAAGGCGTGAAGCGAAAAGTGTAATAAAAAAGTCCAAGCGCGAATTTGAAATCTCCATAGCTCGTGACGGTAAAGAAAACCCCAAGCGATTCTTTCAATACGTCAATAATAGAAATCCAGTAAAAAGTGTCTTGGGGCCTTTGAAAAATGTAAACGGAGATCTAGTTTCTGAAAACAAGGAAATGGCTACCTTGCTAAACGAATTTTTTACGTCAGTTTTTACTATAGAAGATGTAACGAATATCCCTACGGTCATAGACATAATACCTTTTGATAATGGTAATATTTTGGATAATATCGTGGTTAGTGAAGGGGAGGTAATGCGCTATATTGATAAAATGAAAACGCGTAAATCACCGGGGCCGGATTCCATATATCCCATACAACTAAAAGAATTAAAAGATAGCATTGTTGTGCCGCTAACAAAGATTTTTAATGCGTCTATTTCTGAGGGGTGCGTACCAGATAATTTCAAGTTAGCAAACGTAACACCTATCTTTAAGAAAGGCGATAAAGGTGCGGCGGGAAATTATAGGCCAATCAGTTTAACGTCTGTTGTAGGTAAGCTACTGGAATCAATAATTAGGGATCGTATAGTCGAACACTTAGAATTGCATAAACTAGTTAGAAATACGCAGCACGGTTTTAGGCGAAACAAATCTTGCTTAACTAATCTTTTAGAATTTTTCCAAAGCGTGGTTGACGTTTACGATAGACATCGGGCGGTTGATGTAGTGTATTTAGATTTTCAAAAAGCGTTTGACACCGTGCCGCACAAAAGACTCATTGAAAAAACTAAGGCTCATGGAATCAGGGGTGTAGTAATAAATTGGCTAGAAGAGTGGTTGCGAGGTAGGAAACAGAGGGTGGTCGTTGATGGAGCGGAGTCGTGTTGGGCTAATGTAGCGAGTGGCGTTCCTCAGGGTTCTGTATTGGGCCCCTTGCTTTTTCTTATATATATTAACGATTTAGATGTCGGCCTAGTCAGTACAGTTTCAAAGTTTGCGGATGACACGAAGCTGGGTGGTAGGGCGATTAATGACGAAGATAGAGGTAAAATCCAGGAAGATCTGAATAAAATCGTTGATTGGTCAGTCACATGGCAAATGAGATTTAACGTTGATAAGTGCAAAATTTTGCATATAGGTTCGCGTAACGGTAATTTTGCGTATAGTATGTCAGGGAAAGATTTAACAAGCGTAGAGCAGGAAAAAGATTTAGGAGTTATAGTCACTGGTGATTTAAAAGTAGCGAAACAAAGTACAGCAGCGGTCAATAAGGCGAACAAAGTGTTAGGTTTTATAGCTCGAAATTTTGAGTACAAATCGCGCGATATTATAGTTCCTCTTTATAAATCATTAGTTAGACCCCATTTGGAGTACGCGGTCCAATTTTGGAATCCGCATATGCGCAAAGATATAGACAAAATCGAAAGAGTTCAAAGACGAGCAACTAAGATGATTCCGTCGCTTAGGTCAAAGTCGTACGAGGATAGGCTTAAGGAGTTAAAATTGACAACACTCGAGACTAGGAGGCTAAGGGGTGATCTAATCCAGGTTTTCAAAATTATGAATGGGTTCGATAACGTAGATAGAGATAGCTTTTTCGAAATATCTCAATATAATAGGACTAGAAATAACGGGTGAAAGTTGGCAAGTAGAAGGTTCGAGACAGCAGTTGCGAAAAACTTTTTTACGCATAGAATATTAAATAGCTGGAATAGTTTGCCGGTAGAAGTAATTAGTAGCACGTCTATAAACATGTTTAAAAATCGATTAGACGCATATGTTGATAGATTGGGTATAGTATAAATCTTACAAATCACCAACCCACACATACCACTATCGCCTACTCAACATGGATTCAGACCTCACCACTCAACCATTGCTCACTAACCTCAGGCAGCACATCATGGATGGCATCAACTCCAGAAGACCAGCTCAACATACACTATTAGCAACAATAGACATTAGTAAAGCATTTGATGCTATCCCACGCTTCCCTCTGATAAACAAAATACTCAACACAAACATGCACGCACAATAACACCAAAAAGTGACTGAGCATCTATCTTTCAGGAAGATACTCACATGTCACATTTAATGGCAACTCATCCAAAAACAAGCTTTTTCCGAACGGGGTCCCTCAAGGCTCTGTTATCTCACCAACACTGTTCAAGTTATACATACATGACATTCCAATACCCATAGATAACAAACTTACCTTATCATCATATGCAGATGATATCACTCTAACATTCACAACAACAACATCGACACCGCTACAAATAACCTACAAACATACATACATACACAGTATACAAGACTGGCTCACACACAATAGACTCAAAGTAGCGCCCACAAAATCAACCACCACCTTGCTAAAAAGAACACCAGATAACTCCACAGCTTACACTAAACAACACCAACATTCCACACATTCACAGGACCAAAATACTTGGGGTCATATACAACACATTATTATCTTTTTGCAAACCAAATTCAGGACATTAAAAACAAATGTACGTCAAGACTTAGCACGCTAAGGGTACTAACACGCACAAACTTCGGACACCAGCAGGAAACAACATCACTCATATACAAACAATATATTCGCTCAGTTATGGACTATGCTAGCCCATGCTGGGCACCCATTATCTCAAACACACACATTAACACCTTACAGACAATACAAAACAACGCACTTCGTATCATTAAAAGATGTACTCAAACAACACCAATAGGTCACCTGCACACAGAAACAAAATACTGAAAGTTAGGGAACATTTAGACATGAGGGGAACACAATTCGTGGCAGCAGCGACAACTAACCCACAACACCCTTGCCACTACATGTACAATCATACACCAACACCTCGCATCATTAAAGTAACACTAGAGAGACATTATAACCAAATACTCCATTCCATACCACGCCCCACAGACATCACACAGTATAGAAAACACGTGCACACACACCTAACCCACAAAGCACTGACACGACTCGGTCAGAATGCGGTTCTAGGTGCAAAGCCGCCATCCATTGACAGGTTAGAGACCAGCCTGAGCAGATCGGATCGAGTTAACTTAGCACGATTCCGATGTGGCATCACTCCAACTTACGGACATATAAACACAGACTAGACAACTCCACAGACAACACCTGCCACAGACAACACCTGCCACCTTTGCCAGGACACACCACAAACAATTGAACACATTATGACAGACTGTACCGGTCTAGCACAACATAGAACACAACACAACATCACTAGTGCGCTGAACCTCTGGTCCACTCGGAGAGGGCGATCGGATTCTGATTTCTGATTCTGATTTGTCTGATCTAACTTAGAGGTTGAGCATTACCTGCAACATTTTAGCAGTAAACTACAGTAAGAGAATATCTTTGTCTTCTCCTTCGAGCCTTGCTCTCTTCAGAGAACTTAGTCTTAAATAGAGAAAAATAATTTCCCGATACGTTACAAGAAGAATGGGGGAACCTTCTTATAATTTAGTAAGCTCCACAGAATCCTCCGATTCACTACAAGAAATCGGAGAGTAGTATAAAAGAAACTACTGTGATTCTCTATACGGTACAAGCTACTCCAGAGTAACAAATCCGTTGCTGCCACCTAACCAGAACCCCCGTCAACTTCGAACCGCCCAAGGCCATAAACGGAGGGGTTAACAACTGGCGACCTCTGCAACAAGATTCCTCCAATCTTCTAGACCCTGGAACTAAAACCAACATTATAGTCTTCAAGACATGTCTTCAAGGATTTCGCCGTAGGAATCTTGTTAAGTACAGATCTCTTTTTCAAAGTAATTACTAAGCATTTAAGAAGTCAGTATAATTACCAGTCAATAATTAGTATCAAGCCAGAATTAACATAAAACACAGTGAACATTCCATACTCCAGTGATACATTTCTTTTTATTGAAACCAAGTCATTTCCACTATTAAAGTCAGCATAGAATAATTCTATTTAATGTGCCAATCATAATATTACCGTACATTCGCGTACATTCGAGTGAAATTTGGTTTACATTTTTTTATATTTTTGTTTACAATTTTTCCCTAGTTAAGCAATTTGTTGTGCATTTATTTGTGTATTTCTTAGATAGAGTAGTTAAAGAAAGCCACTCAAGTGATCATTCCACAGATTAAAATCGGTTAAGCAGACCAAATTAGAATACATTAACAGTCCCTTCACATATGAGCGATTCAGCCGGTGCGCTTTCTGACATTGAAAATTCCCCTACACCCATTTTTCCACCTACCCCGCGCCCTTCATAAATATTTCCAAACACGCAAACTTCAGATCAAGCAGAAGCCAACATGTCTCAAACTGCTCCCCCAGCATACATTAATTTAGGTAGACTTGTAAACCTTCCCCACACTGTCCTAATTTTTAAGGGAACCATAGATAATAACTTCGTTGAACCGCGCGTAAGACCTTGGATTGAGTCTCTAGAACAGCATTTCTTACGCGAAAGCATCAGAGATGATAACATAAAGATTAGGGAAGCTAAAAGGTTTATTGACCCTAAAGAGGGGAATGCCCATGATACAGTTACATACGTCCCATCCATTAGCGAAGCTACAACTTGGGACAATTTTAAAAAACACTTATTAGAATTTTTCAAAGAAATAACACAAGCACAACCTTTGGCCACATTAGAAGCTGTCTTCCAAGCTAAATGGAAGAAAGAAGAACACGAAGATTTAAAAAATTTTATTACACGAACACATAAACTCGTAGGAGAAGCCCTCCGAGCCGCAGAAAATGCATGCAACATTACATTCACTTCACTTCAAAGCAAAGAAACCTAATAGTAGCAGCATCCATTTACCAAAACCTACCCGGAGCACCTAAAAAAATATATAATCAGCAAGGTTGGATGGTTCGGTTCGTAGACGTACCCGTTGAAGAATCAGTTTCTCCAGAGTACACTTTTCAAGAAGACCCCCCCCCCAGTGTATGATGATCCCGTAGCATATGATGACAGGTCCTCCCATAGAAGTCAGTTCAAATTCCTTTTTAGATCCCACTTCGGAGGCGGCAGTTCAACCTCCTCCCTCCTAAATAGCAGTAATGAACCCACATACAAACATGAACTACCCATCAGGATAATAGGTGCGAACCTACTAGATTTAATAATAAATTGCAGCACAGATAACCGAGATTTAACCGCTCTCGTCGATACAGGAGCACATGCGACATTAATTTAAAAGAAATGTGCAGATGAGTTACGAGAGAGTACAGATTATAAATGTGAAATTAAGGCACCTTCCTGCCAACTCAGAAGAGTTACAGGCACACCCATACCTACATATGGAGAAATCGAATTATATTTAGAGTTGGTAACGCGGTATATCCCGCAAAATGTTGTATTGTGGACGCAGTCGCCACCTTTCAGACAGATATCTTACTTGGTATGGATTTCTTCAACCGGAATTAATGGGAAATTTATCCAGCCGAAAAATTAGTTAAGTGTAGAAAAAGGACACACCCTCTCCATCAGAATAATAGACAGGTGCCGCACGTTCAGCCTAATGCTAACAGAATCAGTTTAGTTCGGATTTCCGAAAGAAATAGGAAACCCACTCCAGTTTATAGCAGTTCAAGTCAGTCGGTTGCATCCAGAGGGACAACCGCCCCAAAAATCAGCCCCCAGAGTAATCAATTTCAGTTGTTGGATCCAGCAGGATCAACACAGTCAGTTTCCAGTCAGCCAGTTTCAGTTAACTCAGCAATTGGCATCGAAATCCAACTGAAACGATTTTTCAGCCAAGAAGACAAATTTTAATGACCGAACCAGAGTCAGATTCACAATTTTTCATATGCCCTACAGAGCATATAACAATAGTACCTTATGTGAAGAATTGTTTCCTAGCAAGAGTAGTAAACGGTGAAGGAAACCTATTAGAGTCAGATCGCACTCTTATTACAGAGAAAAGTAATTTCAAGAGAGATGTTGTTATTGCCCAAATTCTTAGTCATAGTCAGAATTCAGCTATCCCTGTTGTTTGTTTAAACAAAGGAAAAAGCCCTATTGAATTAACTTCAAATCAGAGAATAGGAACTGTTTCCACAGTAGAAATAAATTCAGATTTCCCCACCAGTACTATAAATCGTGTTTCCAGTTCCTTAGAGTTAAACCCTTTAGCATTAAGAGAAGAATATAAGAAATGTCTGGAGCACTCCCTTCAGGAGTCACCAGCTTTACAGGATCCCAAACTACTGGAATCACTTCTCGATTTCTTGATAAGAAATAGAGGTGTGATTGCCCTAAAATGAGATCTTCTGCGCCGAATTAATTTGGTCCCTTTCGAAATCAAGCTTGAACGCGTCATCCAAAACCATACTACTCCTTCCATCCTAATTTCGGATAACGCCCTTAGTTTCATTTCCAAGCTGTTCGAATCACTCTGTAAAATGTGTAAAATTAAAAACACACATTGTGGCATACCATCCGCAGGCAAACGGCTTAATGGAAAGACACAATCGGAAGATTCTAAGAGCCCTCCGCCATGTTGTCGAGGCATCCTCCCGTACTTGGGATGATTCCGTCCCCATGGTGCAAACAGCCATCAACAGCGGCTATAGCGTGTCCATCGGGGACACCCCTCATTTCGTCTTACATTACTACGACAAACGGCTACCGTTTGATTTGCTTGATCAAACCGACCCGGCAGTTCTAACACCTTCCGAGATGGCAGAAGCAAATCAACAACTAGTTGAACGATCCTTCAAAAGTTTTGACATAATTCGATATGCCCTAGAGTCCAGGGGTGGGGAAACTTTTCAGTACCAAGGGCGAAAATCGATAACATAAACACCTCCGCGGGCGTCTGGCAAATTTTAAGCTTATATACAGCGTGTCCCAAAGAAATGTATACCCACTTTGTTCGATAATACCAGCTATGAGGATAATATATATTACTTTTTATATGTTTTTTAATAAAGAATTTTCTCCTGAATCTAAATATGTAATTATTTTTATTAAAAATTGAAGAACAAAAAGTTACAGATGTTTAAATTATAATTATTATTTTCGAGACTTCATGTGCGATATTTTCTAATATTTTAACCGACTGTTTTGAGATACTTATGTTTAGTGTTGATATTGAAGCATAAATGTTGTAATTATTAGTTAATTCAAAAAATTTACAAATTCCATGGTTAAATGACACTATCTAAGATATTCGACGTCTTCCAGAACGTTGTTTTTGTAAGTTTTGCACAGTGCCGTCGGTTTCAAACTTATCTCGTATACGTGCAAAAATATTAGAAAATATCGCACATGAAGTCTCGAAAATAATAATTATAATTTAAACATCTGTAACTTTTTGTTTTTCAATTTTTAATAAAAATAATTACATATTTAGATTCAGGAGAAAATTCTTTATTAAAAAACATATAAAAAGTAATATATTTATTATCCTCATAGCTGGTATTATCGAACAAAGTGGGTATACATTTCTTTGGGACACGCTGTATATAAGATGTATTTTAAAAAGCTATTTGCTGGGCTGTAAATAAAAAATTTTTAGTAAATAATAAATACCTAAGCGGGCGAATTGAAATTAGCTCGTGGGCGAAATTTCGCCCGCGGGCGAGGGATTCCCCACCCCTGCCCTAGACCAACGAAACCAACAGATGGAGCAAGAGCGACATAGGCATCATCCCCGTTAACGGACTATAATCGTCGGTATGCGCTGTTACATAAAGAACGTGAAACCGCCAAGTGCTTATCGCAAATTATATCCAAAATGGGATGGCCCATATAGGATTATGAAAAACGTCGGAAAAAACCGTTACGAAATCCTCGATCTCCGAGACCATTCCAAACTAAAGATCATTCACGTTGATAATTTGAAGATAGCTGCCGAACAACAACTACCCAAAAAACATCGGCCAGGCGTTCGAGCCGCCTACCCTTCGAAAGATCAAGGTATTAACAAATCCAGCAGGGACCACAAAACCGAAGTGGTCACCGCTGAAACCACTACCCGCGACGAAGATTGGTATCTCGTAATACCACCAGTACTCGAGCCAATCTCTGAACAAGAAGAGGTCCCAGAACCGAGAGTCACATCGGAATCAGACCTTGGAGAAACCGCTTCAAGAGGATCACTCAGTGGAACTCCACCGTCTCCTCCGTCACCATCCTCATCGGTTGATGATCGATGCACGGACTCTACATACCAGCCGCAAATGCATCAACCACGTGAATTAGAACCTTCACATAAAAAACGAACCCGCTCAGACGGTCGACCCCACTACCACCAAAGCGAGGCTGACCACTCTGCACACAAACACAAGTATCCACACGGCAACCCCCAGCTCTGTATAATCTAAGACGTAGAAATGAATAAAATTGTCCCCCTTATAATTTTGCAAATGATTTACTCTTGTAGCCCTAGCATTAAAATTTCTACCCGAGTTGTTATAGAAAAACTTACAGAAGGTAAATTTTTGAAAGGACACGCGGACCCTTTCATCAGTTTGCAATCCCCTGCTAGAATGAAAACCAATCTCCTTCAGATAAAAACCCAATTAAAAGCACTTGAAAGTAAAATTTACGGTTCTGTTAAACATATCCTGGGAACATACCAGATTAGACGCGTTTTATTAGAAAATACATTCGAAAACAAATTCAAACTACTGCAAACACCCTATCAGATATATTAGCGTTACCATGGATACAAACTGGAACACAAAACTCAGCTAAATTTAATCAAAGAAACAAAAGGGGATTGATAGATATGGGAGGAAAAATATTCAAAGATTTATTCGGATTAGCGACCGATGAAGACATTGAAAGAATTGAACTCAAATTGAATCTCTTCGAGCGGAATCGGCAATATAATGGACACAATTTAGAACAAACCTTTGAGTCACTACACGAAAACAATCGCTTCCTCCACGCCCTTTCGGACAAATTTACATACTTTGAATCCCTGTTAGCTAAATACAAAGAACACGAAAGATATCTAGAATTACCTACAAGTAACCCTAATCGATAAATATTTGCAACAAATAATTGCGATTCATTCCAAAGTTTTGCGTGCGACCCAGCTAGCCCATAAAAAAATCACTTTCCACCTAATACCATGGGATACACTTCAGTCCTTGATTCACACCTCTCAGACACAATTGAAATTATCACCCATATTCCCACTCAACCATACTAATTGCTACTCCAATTTCTAGAATACACCTGGACTGTACATGGACCACGCCCCTACACTTACCTCATGATTGTACCATTCAAAAACCTTCCAAATATACAACCCTTATAAGTTTACCATTAATGACTCATACCCCTTCCCGCGGCAAACTAAATCTAAACCCGTTAGAGAAACATTAAGTCTCTCCATGAAGCCGGTAACCATCCTACCCGAACTTCATGCTCCCAAATGGAATGATCAATTGAGTCGTTTCAAAATTTCAGATGATAACCAGAATAACCTTTTACAAATACTACAACCAGTAACAATTTTTTCAACATCTGCCGATAGTACCATTATTATGTCTACTATTATCCTTGGTATATTTGTAGTAAAACGTTATCATCTAGTTAGAATTAATTAGAATGTTACATTATTGTATTAATAGCATTCTAGAGGGTAGAGCCCTGTAAAACTGAACAATGAATAATTCCTATATTCATATATTCTTATATTCATATATATGTATATTCTTATAGTCATTTTTACATATAGAAAATAAAAATAAAATTAAAAATAAATATTTGATTTGCTTTCTATATTATTTTTACTGAATAATTGGCGAATTATTTCTTTTTAAATCACTTCAACATTTTTTTAAATTTTGCTTAATAATGTAATCTTGTTAAATTCGGCAATGTTCATTTTCTGTATGCATTTTCTCTTCGTTGCAAAAGATGAAGTCATGTCTTGCTTAACGCTTAATTTTAAATGTGAAGCATTTAATTTTGGCTCATATGCATGTTTAATTTTAATACCTAATAAAATGCATATTTCAATTCCATTTTTAGTTAACTCAGCAGATCATGATAACGTCAGACCTGTCAATATGCGGTTTAAAATAAAAACATGGCTTCACCTTCAAATATCTTGCTTGTCTGTCTAAACATTGCTACAGCTAAAAAATTTAACTTATCTTTAAATATTTTGAAAAATAATTCAGCCTATTGAGAATAAAAAACAAAACAGGTCAGCATTGAATAATAATGATGTAACTAAAATTTATGTAAATAAAAGTGTAGAATTTCTCCAAGGCGGAGTTTGATTTCTGATTCTGATTTGTCTGATCTAACTTAGAGCTGAGCATTACCTGTAACATTTTAGCATAAACTACAGTAAGAGAATATCTTTGTCTTCTCCTTCGAGCCTTGCTCTCTTCAGATAACTTAGTCTTAAAGAGAGAAAAATAACTTCCCGATACATTACAAGAAGAATCGGGAAACATTCTGATAATTTAGTAAGCTCCACAGAATCCTCAGAATCACTACAAGAAGAAATCGGAGAGTAGTATAAGAGAAACTACAGCGATTCCCTATACGGTACCAGCTACTCCAGAGTAACAAATCCGTTGCTGCCACCTAACCAGAACCCCCGTCAACTTCGAACCGACCAAGGTCATAGATGGAGGGATAACATATATATACTAGGGGCACTCAATATATTTTGCCCCACCTTTTTCTCTTAGCTAAGTAATAGGCCATGGGGCTGAAATGTCTTTCGGGCCGTAAGTTTGAACTTTCTGCGCTTCACATAACCGGATTTTTCCAGTTTGAACCTCCCCTCCTTGAATAAAACCAATGTTTAACGCAGTTTCGAAAATGGCGTCTGACAGTGATGTGCGTCGTAAACAGAGAGCTGTTATCGAGTTCTTAACCTTAGAAAAAGAAACAGTTGGAAATATTCATAAACGTCTACAAAACGTTTAAGGAGATGCTGTTGTTGATTGAAGCACAACTAAACGTGTGAGATCATCGGAGAGAGGGAGATCGCCCGGCATCGGCTGTGACATCTCACACTGTGCAACGTGCTAACAGCATCATTCGATCAAATCGGCGCGTCACATACAAGGAGCTATCACTTGAGCTAGGAATTAGTGAAGGATGTGTGAATACGATAATTCAGCAACTGGGATACTCAAAAGTTGTTCACGGTTTGTTCCTCGCGAACTGACTGAAGATCACAAAGCCCAAAGAAAAGAAATTGTTTCTGAATCGTTGGTTCAATACAAGACAGAAGGGCATGACTTCCTTTCACGAATTGTGACTGGGGATGAGACTTGGGTACACCACTTTGAACCTGAAACAAAACGCCAATCCATTGAGTGCCATCACGCAGACTCCACACGCAAGAAAAAGTTCAAAATGGCTCCCTCTGTAGGTTATGGCCACAATCTTCTGGGACATGAAAGGGGTGATTCCGGTGGACATTATGAAGAAAGGACAAACAATCAACACAGAGGCATATATTACTACCCTACAGAGACTCCAGAGACATATTAAAGCGAGTTCGACCGGAGAGAAAACTGGAAGACATCCTTCTTTTGCATGATAACGCAACACCACCCATCAGTTTGCAAACAAGAGAGGCCATCATAAAAATGCGATTGACTGTGTTATCCCACCCTCCATACAGCCTGGATCTGGCACCTTCAGACTTCCATTTGTTTGGGCCGATGAAGGATGCTATTCGTGGAAGAAAGTTTCAGAGTGACGATGAGGTTGTTCAGGAGGTTAAGAGGTGGCTCCAGTGAAACCCAGTGGACTTTTACCATTAAGGAGTAAAGGCCCTTGTTTCGAGGTGGAGAAAAGCCGTAGAAAAGGAGGGAGACTATGTGGAAAAATAAAAACTTGTAAAAAAGGTATGTAACTGCTTGTGTACAAAATTTTTGGAATTTACAAGGAAACTTGGAAAGAAAAGAAAAGTGGGGCAAAATATATTGAGTGGCCCTCGTATAATGTGTGTGTGTGTGTGTGTGTGTGTGATATTATAACCAGTACCATCATGGGGCGAATACCCGACCTGCTTCTCACCTGATGCAATACAGCACGCTGACCCACTGCTACTTTCAATTTAGAGTATAGATTCCACGACAACATTGTCTCAGGAATAACATTGATATCGCACCATCGGAAGTCGATCCCCCGACCCCAATCTGAGATTTGAAATGCTTTAATCATAAATAAATTTAAAAAAATAAAAAATATATATATATATATATACACAAACTCAGAATGGTCCCCTGAGAAACTTATATGTTAAACACAGACCGTGCATGGAACAAGGAACTCTTCTGGGAAAATTAAATCCACTATAGTCCGAATAAGTAATGGTAAATGACAAATACCATAGTTTTTCTTTTTCATGATGCAAGCCCGACGTGGGCAACGGGTCTCTCGCAAAGAGGTCCCATAAATATAGCTTCCCTCACCAGCTATCTGCAAAGCAGACAGGATCCAGCTTTGGGACATGGATCTACGGTTTAAAGCAGCCTAGCCCTGCTACATTTAGAACCTCAATATAAGCAAAAGACTCGTTGCATTCACGTCGGATTGAGTTCCTTGTTCCATGCACGGTCTGTGTTTAACATATATATATATATATATATATATATATATATATATATATATATATATATATATAACGATACACACAGACCGTGCATGAAACAAGGAACTCTTCTGGGAAAATTAAATCCACTATCGTCCGAAAAAGTAATGGTAAATTACAAACACTATAGTTTTTCTTTTTCATGATGTTTGCCCGACGTGGGAAATGGGTCATTCGCAAATAGGTCTCCAAAATATAGCTTCCCTCATCAGCTATCTGCAAAGAAGATAGGATCCAGCTCTGGGACAGCCCCTAGATCCTGTTCCAAAGCTGGATCCTATCTGCTTTGCAGATAGCTGGTGGGGGAACCTATATTTTGGAGGCCTATTTGCGAGTGACCCGTTGCCCACGTCGGGCTAACATCATGAAAAAGAAAAACTATAGTGTTTGTAATTTACCATTACTTATTCGGACTATAGTGGGTTTAATTTCCCAGAAGAGTTCCTTCTTCTCTGCACGGTCTGTGTGTATCATGAAAAAACGTCAGGGAACCATTCTGAGTTCAATCCCATATATATATGTATGTATATTTTAAGTACAGTACTTTTTCTTTTTCTTTTTTTCCTATCTTCGCTCGACAGCGCTCACAAACGTTGATCAACATCTTATTGATACACATAATTTAAAAATAAGTGAGGAGTAAATAAAAACACATCTGCATACAATATGTAGTAACATTTCAAAAGATTATTTTTTTTATTTGTATAGTAAACTCAGAAATAATGGTGAAAATAGTTATATTCTCGTTACTTTGTACAACACATCCAATTGTTCTTAGAAATAATGCCCCGTTTAATGTATGAGGCTTTTTATACGCCATATATAAAACCTTAAGATCATTTAGGATTATTTTTGTTCCTACTTTACAATTGGACGTGAAGGAAGGGTCTGGTGGTTTCTCTCCCATGGTGACGTCCCCTCCCCGATGAGCCCCGAATGAAAATAACTGATTGCTCCGTTTGTGGGTGGATGTGATGAAGTTCCACCTTGTAAATGTACTGATAATAATGCGCAGTACGGATGTTACACTTAATACGGTAGCGCGGATACATACATTTTCCACAGTTAATGGATACAATTTATATCGCAGCTTGAAAAGTTATGTTGTTTATCTTCGTATTAGTTCTGCACTTAACTTCAACTGATTAAGCAAACACTGTTCATCGTTATAATTTTAAAATATACCTTTGACTGTAGTTATAAAACACTAAGAAGATTTTAACTTTAAATCACAAATATAAGACCTCCACTGTTTGTTGTGAATCACAACTAAGTTTTCTACTTTTAATTTTATATTCATTCACAGGTTAAATTAAATTAAACTTACGTTATACAATTAATATTCAAGGATAATCCTTGATCGGGAAACAAGTAGTCCTACAGAAACGATTTAGGGCCTCTGATAGTATTCCATTCTCCCTGGTCCCTCGTGGGGTAATGAAATGAATTTACCTACTTACGTTTATCTTAACAGTGGGCTCTCATTTCCCATGGTCTCCAATCGAGATATTTAAACAAACTAACAAGTGGTGGAAAAAAAATTATCTTAAGATGGACTGTCTACGATACCCTCTTCATGACATATTGCTTCCGATTCCCTGTCTGACTGGTTCTAATTAACTTTCCTTTCTAACCCTCTTCACTTTTCTCTCGTTTCCACTAGTTCGTGGCCCTCCGCTTATCATTGTGTTTGGCAAGAACGTTTTAGGGCTTTATGTATCGTGACCCTTGAACTTAGAAATCCTTTTAAATACACTACTTTGAGATTTACTAATGCCTCTCTATTTTATATTATTTAACTAATTTATTTGGCCTATTTTATATTATTAAATTACTGAATATATAGATATAGTGTTCTATGACACAAGCTGTTTATTAATATTCGACTGCATGAAATAAAGGGTGTGACATCATGTAACGGCTATACTTGTCCCTTATTGGTTGACCAATGACACATCTCATTACAAGACGCGACGAAATCTGTACGTGTGGTTTCGTTCAAAAAATCACGTATGTTTTCTAAATTCATCTTAGGCCTACTTGAACTTTTAAATGCTATCTATCTTATGTTTTCCAATTATGTATTATAGATTCTATTATTTCATATTTATTAATAAACCCCCAATTTTGCAATCCCAACAGACGTAACATTTTCATAATTCTTAATCTTTGAACATGTACATTGAAAAGCCTGCTCGAGTAAATGGTCGGATATTACAATATTATCATGAAAAGTCAATGTATACACATGTTCTAAGTGAGTGTTTTTTCTCTTTTCACCATTTTTTTAATTGAAAACTGTTCAGAACTCAAAACGATGTGCACTGAAATCCTCTAAATCATAACAGTTACAGCGTATATGAAGAAACAGTTCCACCGAATGAACGGTGAAGGCGATGAAAGGTTTATAACGCTCGAGACCAGTGTCCGAAAGCGAGTGGTACTTCTCAAGGAAAATATCCTCTAAATATTCTCTAAGCTCCATTCCGTTCTCACCCTGTTCATCTCTGCAATTCATAAAATTGTGAATTAGAAATGTATAGGCATGCTCGAGAACGATGTCAAAATAACGCATATCATCAACTCGCGCATTTAATAAAAGTTTCAGGTTGAGGAAGGCGGCTATTTCAAACAGTTTGTGGTGGATGAAACGGAAATGAGTAGACAGGAGTCAGTTATTAAAATTGATTTTTTATATCAATCGTGTTTCAACGTAAGGTTGACTCATATCGCCGCTCACAGTTAACATGCAAATAATACAATATGAGAGTGTATCACTAATCGTTACTCTCATTGCACTGGCGGTAGCTGGTATTTAACCAACGCAAAGATTTTCGACTTCTCATCAACACTCAAATAAGTAACATTGTGCTTGAGGGAGTATGTACAGTACGTTCATAATTTGTCTCGATCACATAATTAATTGCGCCACTGCTAAGTTTAAATACTTTCACTGATTTGGAAAGAGTCACGTGGTATTGAGGGCTAAGGATACTGCTTAGTGGTAGCTCCATCTTTCTTTGTTACCGTAGATGTAGATGCAGGTGTTTCTTGGTGGTACTGCTGCAAGGAAGCTTCTGGGAGGCACGGTACGACGCTCCAATCTCAGATGCTGGTGTGAGGCGTACTGCCAGCTTCAGTTCCTGACTCTGACTTGGTAGTGAGTCATACGTCTTAGGATCGAGGTGCCACCTGTTGGTGACTCGGTGACTCGGGCTCGCTGGTTGAAACATGTTAGGTTATGCACCAACATGAAATCATAGTTTTGGGAGAGGAAAAAAGTATGTACACAAAATTACACGTTAAATGATTGGATAGTAAATCATTTAACACTGAGGGACTCTATTCGAGAAATAGGCGTGTCCATACTGTTCCATTCTGGCAGAGGAAAGACACTCGTCACCAAGTTATATTGAAAAAGTGCACAAGCCTTTCGCTATGACCTCACTACTCGATACCTCTTCGTGGTAAACGTTGCTGTAGTGGTAAAAATATTTTAAATTGTCCATGATCACTTGGTGAACGTTTTTGTTGCATGGGTGTAATCGGTGAGGTGTAACATGGCGTGATAAGCTTTGTCATTCCATTCATCGAGTTTCGTAATCCAGAATCTCTGTTTACCTTCAATGATCGTCTGAACTTTTGCTTCACTATGGCTACATTCTTTAACACAGCTTAAGTTTGGTAAATACTTCAAGACATCTTTAGCATTACGAACCACTGTGATGCTCTCATTAGAATGGCTATAAAGCACTTGAGTATCCTGTTTCGTTATCTTCGCATGAATTAAGGCCGATTTAAAAACTTCAAAAGACGCGTGAAAGAGGGACTGCGTTGCAGCAACATCTCGGAGAGGGTGGAGCGGAACTATTGCAGGGGACTCTACGTATCACCTTCTGGTACAATTTCAAGAACCTCTTTGTCGTGATCTCTGGCATAATCCCATACATCGTTAAAACTATGAGCTAAATTTCCGTTCCCCTTTTCAGTGTTCTGTGCAAACTTGCCTCAGAGACTGTTCAAAGAAAGCTGTGCATTAAAGCACTTGCCACTGTTTCGTGAAATGCAATCGTGGTTACAGCCTGTAGCGGATCGCAATTTACTCAGGAAATATACATATTTTTAAAAGTTTGGAAGCACACTATAAACACACGTATATCGTTTATAGAATAACCTTCACATTCATTCGCTATGTTGTGCGGATTTTCTTCACTGAAGCTATTGTAATAAAGAGCAAAGTGTTTCCTTTCGTTCCCACTGATACTGTACTGTAGTAGTTAAAGTAATGTTTGGGTGGTGGTAGTCCAATGCAGTTTAAAGTGTCACGAGTGAGGAAAGTGTAAGGGAAATACCCTTTCTAAAACCTTGGCAAACATTTTCATCACCTTAGTAGCTTAGCTGGCGTACAAAGCGTGGACAACAGCGAACGGCGGGGTACAGTACTAGAGCACCGAAATAAAAGAAGGTACTGGCCATTATGACAGACGCGGAGGTTATTTTAAGAGGTCTAAATAAGAGCTTGAATAAATCTAAACTTACAAATGATCTAGTTTTTTAAATCAAACACGTAGTATAGATTTCAGGATCGGAACATGCCCTATTGTTAAGATCGGAGTCGGAAAAGAAATATTAGAGACAAATATGTGTTCAAGATTCTGCCTAATGGGAGATACAATTTTACTTTCTAAAGAGATAATTTTCGTGAATTACAGGATGATAAGGCTAGCTTATTATACCACTTAAAATTGGAAAATCTGCTAGAGAGACCATCTATGTGCTACATTTACAGTAATATCGTGAAATATCAGTTTGTGGGGGACAGTCAGGTGCGTTTGCTATGCATTTTGCATATACCTGATCATGCAGGAAAAAGTCTGAGTATAACGTATGATAATCTCCATTATGTCAAATTTGCTTCTAACTTACTAAACAGTATTTTGATACATATAAGAACGGCTGTAGGTCAAAACTATCCATTTGGTTTTACGGGAGCTTAACAGTGAAACTTCACTTTCGGGGTGTTTGTTACTGTATAATGTAAAATCCTTTAGTCGTGTACAGTGGTGCGAGATACCAACCAACGCAGTAATGAGCTCTATTCAATATTTTCTTCTCTACTATAAACGGCTGTTCCCTTACGAAAGAGCGATGCCAAATATTATGGTCGGAAGGTTCTACAGTCAGGTATTAACAAAGCTGAAGATGTAATGGCTGGTGTCAAGCCTAAAGAAATTTTGAAAAGATGATTACGTTGTAGGAGAAATGAGTATAACGTATGATAATCTCCATTATGTCAAATTTGCTTCTAACTTACTAAACAGTATTTTGATACATATAAGAACGGCTGTAGGTCAAAACTATCCATTTGGTTACGGGAGCTTAACAGTGAAACTTCACTTTCGGGGTGTTTGTTACTGTATAATGCAAAATCCTTTAGTCGTGTACAGTGGTGCGAGATACCAACCAACGCAGTAATGAGCTCGATTCAATATTTTCTTCTCTACTATAAACGGCTGTTCCCTTACGAAAGAGCGATGCCAAATATTATGGTCGGAAGGTTCTACAGTCAGGTATTAACAAAGCTGAAGATGTAATGGCTGGTGTCAAGCCTAAAGAAATTTTGAAAAGATGATTACGTTGTAGGAGAAATGAGATTATTGTTAACGCTAAAAATGTTGTAAAAAAGCGGTGAAAGGTTTAAAAAACGGCAAAGAAAAATGAAACATAAAGTGAAGAAGAAGAAACAAACGTCATTTCGAGACGCAAAACAAAAAAGAAAGACTTCTAAAAATCAGAGAGGTGCTCTAAACGAATGAAGCCTACAATTGACTTCTTCAACTAATATAAACACCAATGTTGTACAATTATTTATCATTGGTATTCATGGTTTTACAGTATAAGGTAAGTCTGGTATTCGCTCTAAGCAACTAAAACAACACGCAGTTAGTCCACCCACAGAGCGACGAGTGCTATTAGTCGGAGCTCGCCTTTTTTAGCATCTCACCTACTCAGACATCTATAGAGGATTCTGATTACGTCACGAATAATCCTCTCAACACAGTTGGATCGTGAACTTCTCCTGTAGAGTTCGGTGTACCCAGCGTAGTTTCATTTTACGATCCCAGTAATATATATCTGCATACAAAAGTCCGAATAGCACATTGTGAGGGGACAGATTGTGAGGATGATTATCCAGTATATCCTAAGACTAACGTTTGCATACCATGACCAATCAATACGACGTATATTTAAATCAAGTAAATGTCTCCGCAAGTTTAAATTATTACGATTACCACGCATACCATACTTGGAAAATGTTTAAAAATTACTCAAAAGACGGGGAGGAAACCCATTTGCGTGCCTCAGGTTATTATACTCCTGAAGCAGAGAAAGGTGTAAAAGAGAAAATTAAAAAATCGAAAACAAAAAGGTTTTATGATTGTTATGCATATCTACACAGCGACTTTTCATTTCAAGCGATGCTTCTCGTAAGCGGGGTTGAGATGTACATTAAAATCACCTGCACAGTCACGTTTGGGTACATACGTGCGTGCTTGCTTGCTTGCGTAGAACGCTCTTGAATCCCTGTGCTGTAGAATGAGCTCGCTGCTAGAAAAGGCGGGTCGCCAAAGGTTTTCTCCCAAATGATTTCTCTTAAAGCGACCGAATGATTAAACCGTTTAATATATTTGGCGAAAGTGTTAGCAAAAGAAACAGCGCCGTGCAAGGTAGAATTTAAAAACACATCTATGTTAAATACCAATGTAATTTAGAAATAGGACATGAATTCAATTCTCTATTTAACTCTGAATAAGTTCGGATAAAAGTACCATGTACAGTAGGGTGCATCAAATTTCCCATGATTTTTCAAAAAGTTTTATTTCAATCTGTCCCTATGATTACTGTGTTCCAATGCCTGAAATAGCACATATGGCCAAATTTCAAAGATTTATGTGGTCATCTAGGGGGTCCACATCATTGATGCAATATTTAGTATTGGAGTTAAATTGACCAAAAAATTAAACATTTTATATCCGGTTTCTGTGTTTGCAAAAGTATCAGAACCAGTAAAAATGTATTAAATAATCAAAACAGGGATACATTACATTGATTTCTACATTACTTTCTGACGTCTGACATTACAGTCTGGTTTATACATTATATTATTGATACTATATACATTATTGGTGATACAAGCAAGTCAAAGTCAAAAGAACACTACTTTAATAAAAAATGTTCAAGAGCTGTAAATAAATGAACATGAACAATTAGTTTAGTCTCCAGTTTTTCTCTTTCGAAGATTAGGAAGCTTCTTTCTGTCGGATTCAACAACTTGTAGGACATTTTGGTAATGTTGTTCTGATCTGGCAGCCATGAGGAAATTAGAACTTAGCTTCACCCCACGCTCAGCACAATCATTTACGACGTTAACTGCCGAGATGTGTTCTCTGGATGTTTGAAAGGAAGCTAATTCTGGCCAATTTTCGATATTATGAGTCAGGAAAGAACTGTCAAGTTCCAGAACAGAGAAAATGTACCATGAATCTTTGTTGATTAAGTCGCCAAGCTTTGTCGTGCTGGAAATGGAGTTTGGAAATTTGGGTTTCCCAAATCCCGTACCAAATCGATGTTGTGGTAAAGATGCCTGATCTTGTGCTGGCTTTACTGCTATAAGTCTCTCAGCCAGATAGCGGCGTTCAGCTTCAGGGACTGCATCATTAAAGAGCGCAAGAGGTACCATCTCAGCAGTCAGGTACCATAGGTGATGCTTGAGAGCTTTTATCGCACTAGATGATATGCTGGGGCTGAGTTTTTTATATCTGAGGATGTCTTGGTAAAGACAGGTCATTCCATGGAGCCTCGACCGCGCTTGAACAGGTGATCCACCACCAGCTGTAC
Organism: Bathynomus jamesi; assembly: GCA_023014485.1. Classification (NCBI taxonomy): domain Eukaryota; kingdom Metazoa; phylum Arthropoda; class Malacostraca; order Isopoda; family Cirolanidae; genus Bathynomus; species Bathynomus jamesi. Next base: position 213,550 of record JAJOZX010000887.1, on the reverse strand, counting down.
AGCAAGCAAGCAAAGTTGACAAACTCGCGCAGTTTGGGTTGTTGTGCTTCCGTGGTAATGGTTCCAGAGGGAAGAGAGCTGATCTGCTCCTCCAGCAGCACCATCTTAATGGAGTAGAGAAACTTGGCCATCCACCTAGCCCTGTGTACAGCACCAGGACGTCGAAATGAAAACTCTCTACTTGTCCCATCCAAGTAGAGCAAACAAAGATCAGAAAATTCTTTGTAGTCATCACATTGATGCTTCACAACAGACCGCGCGCATGAAATCGCTCTGGCCCTATAGTCATGGATTATGGTTTGTACATCATCTGAATAAGAGGTACCATCCAAAAAATTAAGTGCCTGATTATTGTTGTGTTGAACTGTGTCTAAATGCTTTCGGAACTGACAGAATATGGTAACTTCTAGTGACATTGGTGGTTCTATTTTCAGATCATTGAAGACTTGTGTAAGGATTACCTCGCCAACGTGATGCCGGCAAGCTGACCACAGTAAAGCTCGACCTATGTCCTGGTGCAGGCTAACACATGCAGCACTCACATGACCAGTGTTACTAGCTGTTGTGTCAAAAGTCATGTTCACTACTGAGCAACACAATTCCATGATCGGAGAAGCTCCATGGTGAGATTAGCAATGCTTTGACCAGCTGGCTGATCTGTATTTGGCTTGTAGGAAGGCACACCAAGAAGTTTGATGTCATAGGAATTGCCAACTGCTACGGTGAGCCTCTCTTCAGCTTTAGTTTGGTATGACAGAGTTGACATCAGTTTAGAATCCCAGTGAAGAGACAGGAACTGTGGTGGAACCCAGGACTCTTTGACCGATGATGCAAGCTCTTCACCAACCTTACGTCTTGCTCTGTCGGCGGTAGAATATGAGTGTGAAACATTTTTTGTGTCACCTCCTAATTCCTTAATGATGGCTTTGGTAAATGCTGCCTGTTGGGCCAGTGTGATCTTCGTGCGTGTAGACAGGGAAACCATCCTATGGGATTTGAGTATGTCATGGCTTATAAAAGCAGTTGTTCCTGAACGAGTTGCTTGGCGAGATTTTTGTGTTTTTGGTTTGTAATCCTCTATATCACCCTCTTCATCCTCAACATCACTGTTGCTTTCCTCACTGTTCTCAATCTGAACTTTGCTTGTAGATGCTTGGGCTTTATGAGCTTTAAGCTGTTGTTCTGCTTGCATCATTTCCTTTTCCTGCTTTCTTTGGACTTTTGATGCGAGCTTCTTGTCATGGCTTCCAAACGATGCGACTCTGCCTGATTTCATTGACCGCAAGAACTCCAGATCTTCAGGATCTTTTATGAGTTGCTCAGCATTCCTTGGCCAAAACTGAAATGTTTCTTGTAATTCCTTTTTGATCCCATTAAGCTTCGCAACTGCACCAGGCGAAGAACGCCAATCCACTGGAAGTTCCCTAAGTTTTGCATTTTTTGCAGATAGTCCTATAATTTTTTCAACAGCTTTCCTCTCGGTAATCATGGCAATGTTGCCTTTCTGATAAAATGGAATAACTTTTTGCAAGACAAATTTAGCATTGTTCCATTTTGTACGGTTAAACGGTATACCTTCTTGCTGATGAAACATGTAGCATCGCAACACTTGCTCACATGTTGGCAGCCTAGATCCTGTTATCTCTGCATCTGCATCGCTGATTCCAGCACCAAGACCATAAATGGCAGCAGTTTGATGAGTTTTAACAGCATATTTATCATTTGTGCTACCTGAACTGGACATAATGCACGACAGGTGTAAAGAGAATACAAAATTTATTAACGTAAATACTTGCACATAAACATTTAACATAAACACACAAAAATCACATTTATCATAAACACTTGCATATCAGATTATACATTGCAGTTCCTTTTAGAATATTCTATAACTTTCCACCACTTCCTAGAGGTTTCTATCACTTTCTAGAGGTACTATCACTTTATAGAAGTTTCTATCACTTTTTAGAAGTATATATATGACCTTTAGAAATATCACTTACATGTTCTTGGGCTATTTTTGTAGTGAACAAAATCTTTAAACTTCTACTATTTGGATCTCAAATCACAGAATGACTGTGGGGTTGGTGTGCATATAGGAAGTCTGTGTGGACCCCATAAATGGCATTCAAATCCAAAAATAATTCACATAGTAGGTTTTCTTAACCATTGGAACATTTCTAACTTAGGGACAAAGTGAAACTTTGTCATTGGTGATTTTGATGCACCCTAATGTACAGGTTACCCCAAACGCTATGGGAACAAATAAATCTTTGACTCTGTTTCATGAGGCTTTCAAAAATGAGACGTCATACATAAATTATACTTTTGTATAAAACGGGAAAACTCCGTTAGAATTGGATTGTTAACCTATCAGATTACGTATTGCTGACATGCTGGTCATTCTTAATTCTGTGAAAGAATTATAGAGTGAATTAATTAGCAAATTGATGTAAAAGACTAAGTACATCTTAAGCCTGGCGGCCTCGCGCCCACAACGGCTGTACATAGGCCGAAAAAAGAGAAGTTGTTGTACAAAAACAAAATTAGATAGAAACAGTTAAAAAGGGTAAATCGGATATCAAAATAATCTTTATATATTGCTGAAGAAGGTGTCATAACTTTCTTATAGTTAGAGACGGGAATATTGTAAGGATTAGAAAAAAAAATTTCCTTCAACGGCCGACAACAAAATCAGTGCAATTCTGGAGGTGAAGCTATAATGTCATAAAAAGACTCCGTGTTTAAAGTTTGAAGTAAAATTAACAAAATTAGTTCACCTTACAACTTAACAAAGAAAATGTGTGGCTCACAAAATTAAATAGACAAACCCAGTCTCCCCTAATTAAGAGTATAGTAAACGGACTTAACTCAAATAACTCAAGGCGAAAAACGTCTCCCCTTAAAAGTTCATTTAAGAAAACACGAAGAAATCCGTTTTAAAAATCTTTTATTCCTTACGCATCACGTAGATATAGAAAAAGAGTGAGAAGGTAGATAACGAATGTAATTACAAGAAATTAATCCCATCCAAAAGGGGGCCGACGGCTGTTAAAGATAAGTAACTGAAAAATTGTAATTCGGCTATACATTCATCTTTGATTCTATTATCTTATGCATTATGACAGTTGTAACGTCAACTAAATTTCTAACAATTTTGTTTTAAATTTGCTTATACATTTTCATTTAATTGTCTTCGTTAAATTTGAATTTAAAATTCTTAAGGTAAAGATATATTGTTAAGTGTCATTTTTCAACAAATTTTATAAATGTCAAAGCTTCATGTTTGCATTATGATTTGTTTAGTGTTAAAGTTCTGACGAATATATTATTTTTGTAAATAATATATTTACAAAATTATATGGTGTAATTTTTGTGTATGGTGGTTTGAAGGTCAAACAGGCATAATTAAAAATTATAAATCATAAAATGAAATAAAATAAAATATAAATGCCATCATTAAAAACACATAAAAAAATAGAATAAAACTACGCGATTTAATCTATAAAGCGTTTTTCAGGTGTTTAATTTGAAGGAAATTAGCTGCCCATATTTAGGTTGAAACAATTCTTCTGACTTTGCCTGAGCTATCCCCCTCAGCCACATTTCCGGCACTAATCAGTGAGAATATACAACACACCACATCCCTCATACCCAGGAGTAACGGAGAAAACTTTCCCTCACTCAGTTTGAGTCAAAATTCATCCACCCTTCATGCTATCATTTTGAGTTGAATTTCGCTCACCAATTTTTACTTTCGATAAGTAACACAGAACTGGATAAGAAATTTGTACGACGCTGCAATTTCTGCAACAATGCAACAGATGATTCGAAGGCAATTAGCTGTGATTTCTTTTCGACTTCAACTGCCTGAAATGGAAAGACGAAGATATCTCTCTCATAGCAAGTTCCAAACAACTGAATGCAATGAAAATACTTTTCCGAAAGATGTATGACTGAAATAAACTCATTTACGGTTTACAAAACAGAAAGAGACTATAAAGAGAAACAAGGAGAGAAAAAGAGAAGAAGAGACGAAGCAAAGTGAAGCGGAAGTAAAAGAATAACGACACATAAAGAGTGAGAACGAGGAAGAAAAATTAACACAGGTTCAAACGGAGGACACAAGTATAATTAGCAAAACCAAGAAGCCAACCACGAAAATAGACTGAAGTTATCTCCAAATAAGAAACTCAAACAACGATAAAAATAAAGGCCTTGATTAAAAATGGGGAAGAAACTCTATGCAGATACTATATAAGAGGCAATTGCAGATATAATGGAGGACAGTGTGTATATAAGCACTCCACTATGTGCAAATCCTACTATTATAATTGTCACCGTAAATTTGGTGACATCTGCAAACTCTGCCACCCTGCCGTTTGCAAGAATTACGCAAGACATGGGACCTGCAAATAGAAAAAAGGATGTTACTATCTTCACCTCCTAACAAACTCAAAGGACACTAGGAAATACAAAAGGAAACCTATGTATACAAATCGCGAACCAAATTTTTTCAACATCGCAGACACAATACGACTGCTGAGCCTCATACAGCACATATAGCCGACACAGTTGAGAACCCGCGAGACAAACCTTTTCCTGGCAAGAAGCTCCAAGAACAGGCAAGCGGAAACAAATCTTTCTTAGAGGACCTTAGGGCTACAAAACATGCGACACTGAAGGATAATGTATTTGGAATGCACAAGGAACAACGCAAAACTAAAAACATAAATATTGTCCTGGCTAATATTCAAGGGCTAAAACCGAACCACTCGCTAAACAAAGTTTCATACCTGATGGATTTATGGATGAAACAAGGATGACATCGCATGCCTCACAGAAACACATCTTAAAGATTGCCAAGTAGACTGTGAAAACTTTGAATACTGCATGGATAAAAAAGAAATACATATTGATGGTTACAACTTAGTACGAGCTGATAGAACAGCAAGACTTAAAGGTGGCTGTGCAATATACTGTACGTACGTTAGAGTCACATGGCAGAGACGATAATAAGGAAATCAAATGGCTTCGTGGAACTTTTAGCAGTAAAAATAAAAAATGTAAACTTGGTACATATTGTTATCTCCAACTGCAAAATTCTCGGATGTTATTGCTGATATCAGAAACCTAATACAGTAAAGACCTTAAACTCCTCATCTTGCTTCGAATAATTTTCCCGGGCTGCTTTTCTCAGCCAGTCCGTCACTGTTTGGAGTTCATTGTTGGTAGTTCTTTCGAGTGGCAATAAGTCTTTTTTTGAAGTAATAGTCCTCTGCTATAAATTGTGTCATAATAGTCTAGTATGAGCAAAACCATCTTGAGGATAGTTCCCTGAATTCGTAATGCTCGAGTTTTTTTAAGAGTATATACTGTAGTCATGAGGTACTGTTTCAAAGGCTTTAGTTTCGTCGTTGGTCGTGTGTTTCGTAGAGAGCAAAATTGCTGTGTGCGTATTAGTTTGTGTTTTAATACAAATTTTATTACTTGATATACATTACTCCCTTTATAGTTTACTGACGGTTGGAAGGATGGAGATGGGTCTGTAGTTTGAGGAGGAAGTTTTATCTCCTGGTTTAAAAATAGTGCAAGCGCTATCACTGTTTAAGTAGCCTGGGAATACACCATTCTGAATGGATAGGTCAATGAGCGTTGCGAACTTAGGCGCAAAGTTTGTACATGCTTTGTAAATTCTATTTAGAATTGTGTTCAGGGCAGTTTTAGTTTTTCAGTTGTTTCAAGGCATGTCGTAGAAGAAGAAAAGAAGATAAGTGTGGAAGTGGAGAAGCGTCCTTGGTACGTATTGGAAGATCGCGGATTAGATGAGATATTAGATCGAGTTTGAGGAAATTCGGTGTTAATGGCGTTGAGACCTTTTCAAAGGAAAAATGTCTCTAAATCCTTCTCAAGTGCAAAATTTATCAACGAAACATAAACTTATCTAATTTAACCGAACGATTTTTTATCTAATCTAACATAATTTAATTGAACATAGCATACCTAACCTAACTTTAACGAACCTAACCTACGGTTACAAAGACAACTACTTTCGAGAACATTTTTATTTTTTATTTTTCTGTCGTTTAAAGTATAATATCCCATTATTAATTAGGTTTGTTTTCATTTATTTAATATCATTATTAAATGCAGATCACGGTGAGCTTTGTTTAGAGGAGGTGGAGGTGAGGGTAAATGAGGGGAAATCAGTGCCACTGCCAGTGCCAAATGTGTGTTAACGACTAAAAATTGAAATGAATGTAAGGAGAAACAAAGGGAAAAGAGGGGAAATAAAAAGGTGAAAGAGGGGAAAAGGGAAAAGAGTAAAATTTTAAGCGCAGCTGTGTAATGCAATAGGAATGCTTAGTACAAATAAAGTGTTTGACAACGGTCAAGAGCAATGAGATAAGGGTTAAAAAGGAATAGCCTAAGGGGGAAGCGGCAAAAAAGTAAAAGTAGGGGGAGGGGAAGGAGGAGAGTAGCACATTTTAGGGCAATTTCGGATCGTGACCGGCTGCCAGATGTACAGGATTAATTTTTACTTAAAGATTTCTCGTCTCGAATGTTTGAAATCTGGGCAATATTTTGTCTTTGCCAACTGCCAGACATACGACAGCCACCATCTTTCTGTCCGTGATTATGCCGTAACACAGTCATTTTAACTTCAGCTCTTCCGCGGGACGGAAGTTTTATAACTTTTTTAGACATTTTAACTAGTTTATGGCTTTGAAAAGGGCTTGGTTGTGACCGGCCAAAATTAATTAGCCTTTTTAAACAGTTTTATAATTTTTTCCCTGCGGGCTTCTGTGAGATTATATATATATAATATATATATATATATATATATATATATATATATATATATATATATATCACACAGTATATAATACATACTTTATAATTTGATACTTGTTTCACTGTGATATATATTATACATGATGATTAGAATATTTTGAACTGGCATAAATTTAGGAAATAAGACATCGCCTTACCTTATTTATTTATAGAACTCCAATCTTCTTGGTTTTAATGCAAATTCTTCAATTACTTTGTCGTGCAACATTTTACTCTTTTCTAGCGATATTACATTTCTTTCTCTGTGGCAATTCTTGCTAAACTAGACAGCCTTTCCTCTGACATGGTATTCCGTAGGTACGTCTTTATTCTGTTAAGCGTTGAATTTTTTCATTGATTTTTCCTTCCAGAAAACTAATAAAATCATTAATTTCCTTTTTAGCAAATTCCATGTCCACTATCCTGCACTCTAAAACATCAAATAGTTTTTTAGCATTGCTAAGTAATTCTTCAAAGCAGCAAATATAAAACATAAGTAAAAAGTCATCTAGTTTTGCGTAAAGGTTTTCAGCCTGGCTTAAACTATCTTCATCCCACGAGATTTCATCATTCAAAATGTCATACCACCTCGCATGCTACGCGTTTACGTCACCACGTGACGTCATACCAATAGCTCTGTTTCGACGCAGATGTGACAGATTTTATATAAAATGAACACTTTCCATATGCTATGTATTAAATTTCCTAAAATTTACTGTACTATGCAAAAGTAGAATATATAGAAATACCCAACTGCCAGTATGATATGCAAATATTGCTTTTAAATGTTTAGTAATTCAAGATAATAACATATATTTGGCACAGCAGCAAGTCGTCAGGCAGATGGGAATTTGCCTGACTTCGAACATTAAAAATTTGGTTATCGGTGGATACAAAGTAATAAATCAATTAAAATACTAGTTAACTTTACGTATAGTGAATATCCAAATGACTTTATAACATTATAAATAAATCATAAGATTTACATCATAACATGTTTCAAAGAGAGACGTCAGGCTTAAAATTGTTTATCTGACAAGACGTGAAATTGTGCATTTTTATACGAGATGCATAATAATACAGTAATAATTAACTTTAAGTACAGTCACATTGTAAATGCAAATAGCTATATAACCTTATTTATAAATCCTAACATGGTCATTATAACATGTTTTATAAAGTAAAGAGATCTGAGTCAAAATTTTTGGCCACATATCTTCCTTCTTTCACCGCGTCTCTCTCCCCACCCTCACTGGGGAAATGGGGTTTAGATGATAGATAGATGGATGGAAATTTTTAGCCTGACAAATTGACAAGAGATGGATTGTGTATTGTTGGTTTTTTTGTTAGTTTTTTAAGTCCCTAGCAGAAGAAATAACAGGTCAGGCTCAGCCTGACCTGCCTGACCCCCTCCGTCGCCACTTATATATATACGTGTGCCGTCATTCTTTAGACTTTAGGGACAACAATTATCAAAATTAAAAAATAATAATATATATATTTAGACAGAAGAAAGGGAGTACTGGAACTCCCGCTTCTCCTCTCACTGTCTTCTATAGCTGATCTTTTTCCCTGTCTCATCTACCTTGTGAGCAGTCCAGCATGCTCTCAAACAAAACTTCTCTCCCTATTCCTCACTAGATATATCATACATGCATCTTACACACTTCATAATCTTTTCAATTTTTGAAAAAAAAATGGCATCAACTTCAAGAGACTGGGAGTCCGCTGGGGAGTGGGACCATAAATGTCCCCACTTCTAGCTTTCCCGCTGCCGATACCAGAAATGCAGAGCCGGGCAGCGGAAAGGGGTCTGTTACCGCCCACTCGAGAAGTTCTGGCCCTCTGCCTGATTCACTTTTCATTAATTTCTGAACTTCGTGGCCTTTTCTAAAATTTTCAATTTTTAAACCTCAAATTTTCAATCTCTAAACCTCACCTTCTCTTCCTCACCGAAACTCAGGTGTCTGGGATGACTGAGAGTAACCCCTTTACGGTGCCCTCTTACTTTCTCCATAATCAATTTCACTCGCGTTTATGTACGCATGTATGCAATGACCTAACTTGTTCTCGTATTCCCGAACTCGAATCTTCCGAATTCTATACCTTGTGGCTACGACTTACATGCCAATCTCAAACTAAATACATGTGTCCTGCTTACCTTTCTCCTAATTCTACTGACTATCCAAAATTCTTTGACTGTCTCATTTCAAAAGTGGAATACATTCTTTCCCACTTTCCCATTGCTGAAATCTCCATTTTAGGAGATTTCAATGTTCACCACCTTTGGCTTTCCTCCCATTACACTAACATCCTTGGTGAACTAACTTACAACTTTTCTATCCTAAATTACCTAGAGCAGATTGTGCAGCACCATACTCGTATCCTCGATCGCCTTGGAGATAGGTCCAACATTCTGGATTTATTTACTACCTCTCATCCTTCTTCTTACTCTGTGAAACTTTTTTCTCCGTTGGGCTGCTCCGACCAAAATCTTATATCTGTTTCGTGTCCACTCGCTCCAATTCGGCCTTTGGATCCTCTCAAGAGGAAGCGCCTTTGGCACTTTGGCGTTGCTGAATGAAGGGGCCTTAGGCATTACTTATGTGATTACTCATGGAATAATTACTGCTTCCGTGGCAGGGGCCTTTCCGTGTGTGCTGAGCGGAATTGATTCTCTCGTGCATGGAGACGTGCACTCCATATTCTTTTGCTACGACTAATGCATAAAAAACCTTAATTTAACTTTATTTGTTCTAATACTATCCGCAACAGAGAGGAGGCTTTCAGGAGGTACCGTCGCTATCCAACTCCTGACTCTCACTCAGTTTATATTTCTGCCTGGAATCTTGCAAAATCTGTTCTTAGACTCGCCAAAAATTCCTTCATCCGACAAAAATGTAAAATTTATCCAATTCTAATTCTTCTCGCTCTTTCTGGCATCTAGCTAAGAACCTCTTCAACAACTTTACTTCCTCTTCTTTCCTTCCTCTTTTCTATTGCGATGGCTCAGTTGCTGTCTCTTGAAAAAGCTGTACTCTTCGCTCTAATTTTCGCTTCCAACTCAACCAAGGAAGATTCCGGTGCTGTTCCTGCATCTACTCCTCCCTCTGACTTTATTGTCTGAAATTATAATCAATTCCAAAGATGTTCTTTCTGCCCTATCTGGGGTCAATTCTACGAAGGCGTACGGTCCTGATGGTGTTCCTCAGTTGTTTTAAGAACTGTGTTTCTGTGCTGACACCGTGCCTAGAGAAACTCTTTCGTCTTTGTCTCTCATTTGGTACTTTTCCTTCGTGCTGGAAATTCGCTTTCATTAGGCATGTCCTAAAGAAGGGTGACCGCTCTTAACCCTCCAACTATCGTCCATTTGCTTTGATTTCTAGCCTTTTTAAGATTTTTTAATCTATCCTTAATAGGAAGATTCTTAAACACCTTTCTTCTCACAATCTTCTTTCAGATCGTCAGTATGGATCCCGTAAGGGACGCTCTACTGGCGATCTTCTTGCATATCTCTCTGACTCATCTTCCTTTCGGGATTTCGGTGAAACTTTTGCTATTGCAATAGATATGTCGAAAACTTTTGATAGTCTGGCACAAAACTTTAATTTTCAAACTGCCTTCCTTCGGTTTCTATCCTTCTATCTGTGCCTTCATCTCTAATTTCCTTTCTGGCCGATCTATAGCTGCAGTTGTAGATGGCCATTGTTCTTTTCCTAAAGCTATGAACAGTGGTGTTCCTCATGGTTGTTATGTCACCCACTCTTTATTTACAAATGATCTTTTAATTCGTACATGCTGTCCTACTCACTCCTATGCTGATGGTTCCACTCTTCACTTCTCCACCCGCTTCAAAAAGCGTCCCTCTCAACAGTCGCTCTATGATTTGCGTGGAACGGCTATAGTGCACTTGATCTCTTATCTTTCTGCTGTCTCTGATTGGGGCAGAGAAAACCTTGTGGCTTTCACTGCCTCAAAAACCCAGTTCCTCCATCTGTCTACTCGTCACAATCTTCCACACGACTATTCCCCTACCTTCAACAATATACAATTCAATCCTTCCTCTTCTCTTAACATTCTTGGCGTTTTCTTTTCTTGTGATCTCTCTTGGAAACTGTCATCTTTCTTGTCATCCTTCTTGGAAAGATCACATTCACTCTTCTTCTGAAACAGCTTCTAAAAGGTTAGGTGTACTTTACTGCCTCGGCAGTTTCTTCATTCTCACTCATATGCTGTCTCTGTAGAGGGTTTTTTTCTGCCATTGTATGGAGTGAGTTTCTCATGTGTTGGGTGGCTCAACCTACGCAGCTTTACTTGACTGGATGGAATCAAAGGTTTTTCGTCTCATCATTTCCCTGCCTCTTCCTGGCTGTCTTGAACCCCTACCTCTTCGCTGCAATGTTGCCTCACTCTCTCTTTACTATCTCTATTATAACGGACACTGGTCTTCTGAACTCTCTAACTGCATGCCTCCTTCTTTAAGAAGAGCGCGTAATACCAGACTTTCTACACATTCTCATTCCTTTTCTGTCCATTTCTGTGACGCAAGAGTTTATCGGTATTCTCAATCATTCATCTACGCAGCCGGTTATTTCTGGAACAACCTCCTTCAGTCCAACTTTCCCCCTCTCTATGACCTCCAATCTTTCAAGTGCAGATTGTCTAGGCATCTCGAAAATGTTGGACGTTGATTTTGGCTCTCTTTTTCTTCCATGGAACGGGCGTTTTTGTCGGTGTTCGCCATTAGCCCCTCCTTCCCGCATAAAAAATTCTTCTCTCTTTCTGGCACCTAGCTAAAAACCTCTACAACAATTTTTCTTCTTTTTCTTTACCTCCTCATTTCCATTCTGACGCCTTAGTTTCCGTCTCTTTTCCTAATAAAGCTGAATACTTCGCTCAAACTTTCGCCTCCAACTCAACCCTGGACGATTCCGATGCTGTTCTTCCATCTCAAAATTTCTCCGGCTTAATTACAGTGGTCAACAAAGATTTTTCATCAGAGTAAACTTTGTGTTCGTTGGATAGCATTTTTCACGCTGATTCCAAAACTGCATTCAGAGATTTCCTAGCACGTATAGTTTTCAAGATGAAGGCATATATATAACTACACAGATTTAACCATTTTAAATAGGCAAAATACTAATATTTCAACATTTGATTGTGTTTATTTTATTGTTTTTTTTTAGTTTATTCATCTTATTTATTTAAATGATCTTAATTATACCTCTTATGTATTTCAGGTGTGAGCTTTTACGTCTGCAACATTGTGATTCAGGCAACAACGCCGTGCTTTGTGTGTCAAAAGATCAGTCCAGTCCAAGAACTTGTTGTGTCAAGTTGGTGTACATTTTTTTTTAATTTATAGTTTGCTCAGGTCAGTCAACATGCCTCGACAATGTAAGAATGACCCCGACAAGTTCTGTTTCGTATGCGGCCAGTTGACAACTAAAACACAGCGACGAAGTATTACAACCGACATTAAGAAAATATACAAGCTATACTTTGGTTGCCATCTAGGTGACCAAGATAAACCATGGGCGCCACATCAAATCTGTTCTGGCTGTTCAAATGGATTACGTGATTGGCTTAACAAAAAGAAAGCTTCAATGCCATTTGCCATACCCATGATATGGAGGGAGCCGAGAGATCATCATGAAGACTGTTATTTTTGTAGTGTGAACTTAATGGGGTTTTCTGCCAAGAACAAACACCAGATTGTATATCCAAACTTGGATTCAGCACGTAGACCAGTAAAACATGATGAAACATTGCCCATTCCAATTCCCCCAAGTGATAGGCTAGATTCTATCATAGATGACATGGAAAGTGATGAAGGTGCAACTGGCGTTTCCGGACCATCTACGGAACCAGAGTACACTTTTGAAGGTAGACATTTAGAGCCTAAAAAGTTAACCCAAGGACAGTTGAATGATCTTGTTAGAGACTTATCGCTGTCTAAAGAGAAATCAGAGCTTCTCGCCTCAAGACTAAAGGAGAACAATTTACTTGAGAACAATGTTCGTATTAGTTACTACCGAAAGCGGAATTTTGAATTAACAGCATTCTTTTCAGTAGACGGTCCTCTCTGTTATTGCCATGACATCAATGGACTATTTACAGCCATATCTCAGACGTATGTGGCATCTGAGTGGCGCCTCTTTATTGATTCGTCGCAGAGAAGCCTGAAAGCAGTTCTTTTGCATAATGGTAATATAATGCCATCCATCCCCATTGCCCATTCCGTCCATCTAAAAGAGACATATGACAATATGGATATACTACTTAAGGCAATCAAATACGCCAGTCATCAATGGAATGTTTGTGGAGATCTAAAAGTTATAGGAATGCTTATGGTATGCAGTCAGGATTCACAAATGGATATGTGAAAACTTTCTTGGAAGCAACAAGTCATCTGCGTATAAGGATGGAGTCAAGAACCTCCTTGATGCCTTCAAAGAAATGGAGTGTCGAATGTCGTTAAAAATTCACTTCCTGCATTCCCACTTAGATTTCTTTCCTGAAAACCTTGGTGCAGTGAGTGACGAGCAAGGAGAGCGCTTCCATCAAGATATTCAGATGATGGAGAAGCGCTACCAAGGATATTGGAATGAAAGCATGATGGCGGACCATTGTTGGATGCTGTATCGTGACAATCCAGGCCAAATTTACAAAAGGAAATCACACTCACAGCGCTTTTAATAAAATAATGTATATATTCTTTATTTATAAGTACATTGAATAAAGTATATGATGTATTTGTTGTTTAGCATTCCTAAGTGTGATCTATACATCCATAAATTTTCTTATAGCAATATCAAAAACTTAAAAATATCAAAACCAGTGTATCTATATAACTCTACGTGCTAGAAAAACAATAAAACCAGATTCGGAATCAGCGCGAAAGATGCATTAAGAAAAGTGTGATCATGTTTGTGTGAGAAAAAAAAGTTTCATTTTGTTGGCCAGTGTTATGTTTGAAATTACATTCTCTTCCAAAGATATTTATTTTGCCCTATCCGGGCTCAACTCTAGACAGGCGTACGGTCTTCATGGTGTCCTTCCTGTTTTTATCAAGAACTGTGCTTCTGTGCTGACACCCTGCCTAGCAATGTTCCCTCTAAGGTGTGCGCGTGTGCGCGCGCACACGCTTTGTGAAACCCGCGCACACAGCAAAATAAAATGCGCACAGGCTCAAGCGTATCATTAGTCACGACAGTAAATGAAGTAATTTCAAAATTACCTCACACAAGGTCTGACCATTTGCATCAACATACTCTATAGTCGCTCTTTAAGTATTAACCCCTTCCGCCCGACTTCGCCGACGTCCGCGCAATTACGCAATACGGATTTTTTTTACTCTATGTATTTGCATTTTTTTTCTTTTATACATTAACGCATTGAATATAAACCTTCTCTTTCTTATTTTTGCATAAAAACGAATAGTAATTATCTCATAATTCATAAGAAATAAAATTATTTTTTATTTTATCCCTATTTTGTGAATGGATAAAATCATGTATTAATCATGATAGTCTATTTTAATTTGCTAAATGCTAAAAATTGTTTTGAGAAATGATAACTAAAATAGTCATTTTCAATTAATGTTATTTTTATTTTATTTCTTTATTTTGTTGAATTTTATTTTACTATTTTTTATTTTATTCATATTTTTAGAATGGATAAAATGTTTTCTTTTTTAAGAATATATAATATTGTAAACAGTTTTTCAATATCCATTTAATAGTACCGTAATGATCAAGCTATCACCTTATGGAAATAATATTTATTAAATATTTAATATTTATATATATTTCATTTTGAAGATAATAGCGCTCAGAAAAGTTTGCACAATTTTTCACCATGAATCTAAATGTTTGCACAACGAAAATTTCTTGCGCACACGGACTAAAAAAAATTAGAGGGAACATTGCTGCCTAGTCAAACTCTTTCATCTTTGTAATAAGATATGTTGCAGCATACCGGAAATTTCTTTTCCTCGACTCTTTTCTCACGGCCTCTAGAAGTAAATAAAGTGGTGAAATCGGAACACGCGTGCTGAAACGTATGGAAAATACAGACTTCCACATGATTCCAAGAATTCGCGCTGAACACATCACACCTTCAGAGCACATACCCAGCTACCTTTTTCACGTAGATACAACGTTGTCAAAACGTTGCATTTTAGTTAGAATTACGTAGCACTGTGACGTATATACAACGTAAAGTTGTGTGGTCTCACTTACGGCTTCACAACGTTGTGTTATTACGTAAACTTTACGTAGATACAACGTTGTCTCAACTTGGAGATTTAGTAAGAATTGTGATATTACGTAGATTTTACATTGATAGAACTTTGTCCCAAAGTTGAGAGTTAGTAAAGATTGTGATGTTACGAAGACTTTACGTAGATACAACGTTGTTTTAACGTTGAGGTTTAGTAAGGATTATGTTGCAATCTGACGTAAATTTGTGGTCCTAGTTACATCATTATATTCAAACCTTTCATTGTGTAGCCCTCACCATTTTGTACATACAGTACAGTATATACAAACACACAAATTTTGTTTTCAAATTTTTATTTCAGTTTGGTACGCCATCATTCTGACCCAGTTTATATAGTTTGATATAATGTACAAGTTCCCATGACTGCAAACGGTTTAGTCATCTTGGCCAGACTGTTCTGATTCAGATCATCCCGATCCACCAATGGTCTGGAACTGTTTCTTTTAGAGGCAGGCTCCTATAAAGAAATAAATATTTATAAGAAACAGAGAGACAAAACATAAAAGTAGTGAAAGATTTTTTAGAACATTAAGATTGATGTAAAATTAAATTGTAGGGGTGTATGGCGTTAGAAAAGGGGAGGGGGTTGACACCAGGGGAATGTAAAATAATACATGCCATTCTCAAAATTGAATTTAGATGGGGGATACAAAGAAGTTTCAAAAAGGTCTTCAGGTACACCCCCTCATTACATGTTTAAATGGAACAGCCAGTACATAAACAATTTGAATGCCAACGGCGACTGCGGTTCTTGTGATGTAGCCTAAGCTAACTCACAAGAACCGCAGTCGCCGTTGGCATGCAAATAGCCTGCAGGTGAAGTCGACCTTTGATGACTTCGGTCCAGTGATCTCGGTCCACTTGCAACAGTGATTCAAACCTATCCTAATTTACCCAACTAACCTAAGCTAAACTAAACTGATCCGAAACTGAGTAAGTCTGTAAGAACATGCTCATTTCTGAAAGTTGCAAGATTTCCTTATATTATGCGGTCATGCCTTTTCTGATAATACAGTATATACAGGACATTTATCTCTGAGTTATGAAGTCAGACAACGCATAACTTACCGATATCGAGGAGAATTGCGAAAACAAATGACGAAAGCAGGCGCTCTGTCTCAGCTGGCCCTCGTGTTTACAGTCTGTAGTATTGTTGCCAGATCAGATATTAATTATCGTACCCAAACCTTAAAACTGTTGTATATTCCTAAAAACGTACACTCAAAGCTCACCACGTACCGGCGAGAAGGGATTTCAAATTTGAATACTTAAATTAGTAGAAATAGTAACTATATTAATTACATTAATTCATGTACTGCAACATTAAGTAATTTATATAATATTATTACAAGTAAATTTACATGTACTTTCGAAATTTACGTTTCTAATTAATCACAGAGGATAGAACTTGGTTCAATAATGGCGCCCTATTTGGAATAGTTGTATGCCGTATGTAACTCCGTTACAATTTTGTAACAAAGAATAATGTAATACGAAACTATATGCTATGGATGTAAAACCTTACATGCAAATAACGTCTATACAACGTACAAAAAATTACGTCAGAAGTTTACTTGTACTTCGCTTGTATACAACGTCATTATACAACGTTGTATCAACGTTGCAATATAAAGTTTAAGTTTTACGTTGTGACTACGTCAGCACAACGTCAATTTCTGACATGATCAAGATTCAACCAGGATACAACGTTGTATTTACGTAATGTGTTTCCTGGTATCAATCAGTTTCAATTCTTTCTCCACTCGCTCTCTGTTGTCCGAACTTCGTCACTGCAGCTCTATTTCACTCAAAATCCATCCATTTGACCTTCAAATCTTCAATTCCATTCAACAAGAATTTTATAATTTATCTCGCGTTTCACAGCCTACAGTATACCCATCACGAAAACCTAGGTCTGTAAACATTGCATAGGCCACAAACACATTTGGCCAACAGTGTTTTTACTTCGTCGTCATAGGCTAATCATATTATGAAGCCTGTAACCCTTTTTGTCTCTTTTATTAAATATACTGTTTATTTGGTCGAAAGACGAAATTGGTGACGCTGTGAATATTTCATTTTTAAATCAATCACTGTCTTATAGTGGGCGTACCGTCAAGAGGCCGTATAATAGACAGTATAATAGGCGTGAAATCATTTATTATTATTATTTTTATTTCCTATTACTATTACTTGCTATTTTCATTTCTCTTATGTAAGAAATAAACGGAATCCCATAAATGTGCCTAAAATGTTCCCATGCTTCCAGCGGCATATTCAGATTAGAATACTGTGAAGACATTTATTAATGCTATATCAGATATCTAAATAATGGCCGTGTGTGGGTGTGGAGACGTCCAAGAGAAGCGTTTTCATTGCGTCATCTTTAAGCAACGGCAAAACATGGAGGGTTGATGGACGCTCTGCTCTCATAGCTTGTGAGGGGATGGTCAACGCACAGAAATACATTTATATTTTAAAGAGAGGACTCCTACCAATTTATTCAGATGGGCAACTATCAAAAGTGACCAGTACTTTTATGGAAGATAGGGCCCCTGCTCACACTGCCCGTGCCACACAAAAGTGGCACATTGAAAATAGCATCTCCCGCCTTCCATGGCCTGGACATTTCGTGGACAATCGCTTCATATGAATCCAATAGAGCACGTTTGGGGTGTAATTGGTAGAGCATTGAAGAACTGCCGCACAAACCAGCTGCAAAAGCAGATTTACTTAGAAACATCCAGAATGAGTGGGAAAAAAATCAGTCAGGTGGACATTAATAATTAATAATCAAAATTATGCCGAATCAAGTCCTTGCATTGAAAAGGGCTGGTGGCAAGTCTACAAAATATTAATAAATGTTTTGAAAATGGTTTTCTCTTTCCCTTACCTTAAATCATGTAAATAGGTTAATGTCACAATATATACACTACAGTATATATATTTAAGAGTGGTAGAAAAAGACACAGATAAGAGATACAGTTATATTCCGTTACGTTTCGGCACAAAGCCTTGCTCACACAGAATTACAACATGAGTTAAGCACTCAATATAAAAGCAGACGATCTTTTCCAAACCTACTGGACGAACATTCGTGGCTTCACCTGACTGGCTGGTTACTGTTGATGCTCCTTGGCCCGCCCCTTTCTGCTAACTTCACCATAATTTTTCCCGTTATTTTGGCTAAACACATAAATCCCCTCTATAATTTACTACGTTTCCTGACCTTATATAAGCAGCTTCAATTGCTTTCTTCATTAGGGTGTCCCACTTATGACCTTGTTTTTCAGATCCATTGAACATACCTTTTTTCCTGCTAGAACTGGTTCACCTTTACTAAATATATCAAAAAAAGATTCACTTTAACAATTTTGGGGTCCCCGACCCATCCCAGAAAAATGGGCCCCCCTGAAAATGCCAGAAATACCCATTTTTTTTGTATTGTAATCAATCTATTGTGTCCCACTTATGGCTTTTTTTTTCAGATTTATTGAACATAGCTTTTTTCAACTCCTCCTCGGGGTGGGCAAGCCAGCCCATTCCCCGGCCGGTCCCAAGCCCGGATAAAAGAGGAGGGTTGGCATCAGGAAGGGCATCCGGCCGAAAAATTTATTGCCAAAACCAGAGAGGATGGCATGCGGACCAAAGAAGGCTCAAGAGAGAAGACTGGCATGGTATGGGCATGTAATGAGAAGGGATGAGAACTACGTTGGGAGGAGGGTGTTATCTATGGAAGTGCCTGGGAGGAAAAAGAAAGTAAGACTGAGGATGAGGTGGAGAGATCGCATCAGGATGGACATGAGCAAGAAGAACCTGATGGAGGAGATGGCGCAGGATAGGGCGGAGTGGAGAAGTATCAGCAACAGCGACCCCATATAAATGGGACTAACAATGCTGCAGAAGAAGAAGAATTGAACATAGCTTTTTTCCTATTAGAAATGGCCCACTTATACTAAATATATCAGAAAAAGATTCCCTTTCAATATGTTATGGGTTAAGGTACAGTACAGGCATTTGATCAGGTTAGTGGGGCTCAAATTCTCAACTAAGAAAGGGACTTTTTTTATTTTAGCTAAGAAAGGCTCAATAGCAAAAGTTTATTATGGAATTAACCAGTTTGTGATTTTGGATAATATTCGCTTTAACGCCCATTCAAACTTAATATTTTTAGTCAGATATACCTGTAAAGCAGTTCAAATGCTTTACAATGACGGTATTTTTTTGTTCGAGAACTTAATAATAACGGAGATATAGGTCTGCGCATGCGCGCTATTGTTTTACTCGCCCATACGCGCCATATTTTACTCGCCCAGTCTCGCTTAACAATGGAGTGTGGTGGGTGCGTTGTAACGTTATGTGGCCTTATAAAGAGGATTTATGAAACGGTTTCACCATTTTCTCAAATGTGTAGCCTCTCTATACCCTCAGAGGGTCACGGATTAAAGCAGGTTGGTGCTTAGATTTGGTTCGATTAGAGGTTAGGTTAGTTAGGTTAGGTTAGGTACTTTTAGGTTAGTTAGGTTAGGTTAGGTTAAACTATTCATTTCCCGGGAAACTGGAGGTTAGATTCGAATAGTATGCATCGAATAACACCAGAAAAACATATTTTCAAACACATACTCGAATGGGCGTTAAAACGAATTTTTACCGTAATTTTTTTCAGGTATTTAGCTAATAAAATATGTTTAATTATGAGATATTGTAAGAATGAATAAAAATAAAGTTGTATTAAGAAACAATAAAACAAACTTCGACCCTTTGCTTGGTGCATTAAAGGATGATCTAAGTGGCCAAGAGGGATGCATGCTGCCATCAAAAGGAGACGTTTTGAAGCATTTTTTCTACCTCAGAAGAAAACAAATGCAAGGCCGTAATATTTCTAAAGAGGAAAACATTTTGAATGTTTTGAAAAAAGTTCAAACAATTTGGGAAAAGGTGGGCATTCCATCAGAGGATGTCGTATGACATAAAACCCCACGAACCATGCTACTAAACCAAAAAACAAACTTACTTGGGTCAGTTGAATGATCTGTTTGATATTTCTACACAAAACGTATTTCATGAGATAAGAATGCATTCCCTAAGAACTCAGGAACAAATTAAAGAGGACATAAATTTCTTAGAAGACGAAAGAGGGGAGAGGATGTGTCTTGGCCCTTTAGATAAAGCTTACGTCTCAAAAGTGCAAAGGAAAGAAGTAAGATTCAATGAAGAAAGAAAGCGACAAATAAAAGAAGCTGAACGAAAAGCACTGGAAAAGAGATCAGGCAATCCAACCATCACTGAAAGTGATGACACAGATAATTCTTCGGGTGAAGAATATTCTCCAGAACCCCAGCCAGGCCCATCAAAACCAAGACCAAGTAGTTTGCTTCAATCAACACTAGTATCAAACACAGCAGAGCGTCTTGGACTCTCCATAAGGCAACGTACAATTTTTGCATCAGTTGTCGCCGCAGAATGTGGCAAAAACATAGAAGAAATTAGCATATCCAAAGCTACTTCAGCTGGAGCAGCTACAATATCAAGAAAAAGAACGTGGCAGGGCATCCAAAGTGATTTCGTTCCTCCCCAGTATGTTCTGATCCATTAGGATAGCAAAATGATCTGTAATTTATCAGTGGAAAGGAGGAAAGATTGGCAATACTAGTTACTGGGGAAAATGATTTTGAGAAATTACACTGCGTAGCAAAATCAAAGACAGTACCGGATCAGCTCAAGCAACAAGCGTGTTTGAAACCATCTCAGAATGGAAGCTAGAAGACAATGTGTATGGGCTAGTATTTGATACAACTGTCTCAAACACCGGATGGAAAAAAGGTGAATGCCAAAAGGTGGAATGGAAGAACTTCTTGGAAAAAAATTAATGTGGATGGCATGCCGTCATCATATTTCTGAGAGGATTTTGGCTACTATCTACATCAGAATATTTGGCAAAACTAATTCACCTGAAAATGAAGCCTTCAAGAACTTTAGAGAAAGTGTTTGGAAAAATATTGACACTAAACTGCCTCACAGACACCTTGAAATAAAAGATACGTATTTAAGAGATATGAGAGAATCCAGCATCAGTTTCATGAATGATATTCTTAACCAAAAGAGTTCCTTTCCTTGCAATGACTATAGAGAATTGGTAGAGACAATTCTCCTCATTCTGAATGAAGTGCCTTCCAGAGGAATTCATTGGATTAAGCCAGGAGCCTTCCATCATGCAAGATGGATGGCTTCAATCCTTTACACCAATAAAATATATGCCTTCTCTCACCAAGCTGGCTACGATGATGTCACTATTAAAAAACTTGAAAGATTTTGTCAGTTTACATCCCTTTTTTATGAAAGCATTGGTTGTCCTGTACTAAATCATCCGACGCTCCTGTAAATGATTTTAGATTCTACAATGAATTGATAAAATACAAAAAAAATAGACAGTGAGGTTGCCGAATCTGCCCTAGCCAGTTTTTGAGGTCATTATTGGTACTTGACTGAAGAGCTCGTCCCCATGGCTTTGTTTAGCTTTGTTAATAATGAAGAAAACGTTAAGATGGCCAAAGAATTAACAAAATATGATCCTCCTCAAGAGTTCACACCAGGTCAGCCTATCTTTCTTATTCTGAAGCAGGGTGTCAGACTTCATCGCCTCATAGGTCCAAGATCTTGGTACCTATTCAGACTTCTCAACTCATCTAGGGAATGGATTAAAAAACCCATATCATTATGGGAAGAAGATGACGATTTTAAAAGAATGAGGGGGCCTTATTTCGTCTGCCAAAGTAGTAAATGACACGGCAGAGCGTGGCGTCAAGCTCATGCAAGATTTTCATGGGCATTGTAGGGATGAAAGTGAGTTTCAACAACTTCTGCAGGTCGTTGAACAAAATAGACACGCAATCCCAAACATGACGAAGAAAAATTTGGTCACTGCTCTGAGGTTAAAATGTAACTAAGATTATTTGTTTTTGTTTTTTATTTTAAGCTTTGTTTCAAGCGAATAAAAGTTTGTTCGTTGCTTTAAGTGCAAAAGGTTCCTAGGATTACTTTCATTTGTTTTAACCTTTATTTTCTTATGTTATTAGTAAAGATCTTTGTTCTGTTATTTTTGAGAAATAAATAAAAAAAAACGATGGGGGCTTTGTTAACATTGTCAGAAGCTTAAAGCATTTTAATTTATATAATTTTAACCTAATGTTAACCAAATTGTTCCCACTTCGATTCGATAAGATGAATAAAGTTCTTACTCGTCTTATCCTTTCGAGGCCCATCCCCGCAGAGCTGCATTGGTATGATGCTCTAAGGGGGGCGGTAACACCCTACTACTGTTTCTTGTACCTTCTCAAAAAAGCTTAGAATTACCTTTCTTTTGATATCAAATATGTTGATATTTGACAAAAATCTTGTTCATTTAGGTTGATTACAATACAAAAAATGGGTATTTCTAGCATTTTTAGGGGGCTCATTTCCAGGGGTGGGTCGGGGACCTCAAAATTGTTAAATTGAATCTTTTTTTGATATATTTAGTAAAAGTGAACCATTTCTAATAGGATAAAAGGTATGTTCAGTGGATCTGAAAAAAAAGTCAGGATCAAATGTAGAATTCGGACCCCAGCCTTTTTTAGTTAGCTTTATAAGGCTAACTAACGAAAATATCACGACCTAACCTAACCAATCGTTAGGTTAACTGTACGCCCTTGACATAATAAACGGCAGAACAACCATTACATGGAATCTCGGAGACTGTACTACGTTCATTAAAACACTCATTTTGTTTCGTCCTCAAAATGAAGAAAACAATTGAAACTGCTTATATAATAAGGTCAGTAAACGTGGTAAATCATAGAGAAGGATTTATCTGTTTAGCCAAAATAACGGGAAACATTATGGTGAAGTTAGTAGAAAGGGGCGGGGTCAAGGAGCATCAACAGCAACCAGCCAGTCAGATGAAACCACGAGTTTTCGTCCAGTAGGTTTTGAAAAGATCGTCTGCATTTAAATATTGTGTTCAACTGATATTGGCATTCTGTGTGAGCAAGGCTTTGTGCCGAAACATAACGGAATATAACTCCATCTCTTATGTCTTTTTCTACCACCCTTAAACTGACCATTTGTCTATATGGATAATACACACACACAAACACACACATATCACTTTTTTACATTGGTTGAATCATGGATATACAACTTCTCAAACACTTAAAAAGTTATTATATAAATCACAGATATTGAATGTTGGAGTTTATTCTAAACTAGTACCGTTCCCGCCGCTTCGCTGACGGTTAGACAGGCTAAACTACAAAAAAAGAACCCAGCCGTGAAAATTTTGAGCTTCACATTGTGCCAACATTTCTGAATCTGGTATCTCCCAAAACCTCCTCACCCCCATTCATACAACTTTGGGGCTAACCCCCTCCCCCATTACCACCACCCCTCCCCATTACCCCACCCATCCCCCATTACCCCCACCCCCACCCTTCCCCCATTGCTAAACTACAGAAAAGAACACAGTCATGAAAATCTTGAGCTTCACATTTCCGCCCGTAATACAATTTCTGAATTTTTTTCTCACAATTTCTGAAAGTGTGACGGACAGATGGACAAACAGACAGACGGACAGCTCTCTTATTATAATATAGATTAATTTTCAGTAGGGAAGTCAACTAGTCAATCAAATACAAAAGAAAAAGCAACAAAACTAAGCATCGAGATCAATAATGGAATACATTATATGTCGCTTCATATAAATATTGCTTAGGTCAACTTTTATAACTTGAAAATAATGGCAGTTGAATAAAAAATGAGAAGATATGTGGGCATAAAATACAGTTTGGCTTTTATACAAATGCAGAGAAAGCAAATAAAAATGGCCGTATGAGCTGTAATGACCAATAAATAAAACCATAAAAACAAATGCAACCGCAATAATTTCTATATTCAGAGTAAGAAGAAAGGTAATATAATCGGCGTGAAATTTTCTACTTTAGAAGTATCACACTGAGTTCATTTTTATATTATATACTAGCAGAAAAACCGCCCTTCGTGCGGGTAGCAGAAATATCCCGCGTTTTAACGAAAATATCACGACTTAACCAACCAATCGTCAAGGGCGTACAGTTGACCTAACCGGGTATTCAATAATTTTACCAGAGGTTTCGATAAATATATATACGTAATGACAAAGATCTTGGAGACATCATTTAATTTTTAAAAATTAATTATTTAATTTATTAACACCCAGGTGCAAACCTCGGGACCTAACATATGGAAAAAAGGTAAAATTATTACACTGCTGAAATCAAACAAAGCTACAACAGAACCAGCTTCCTATAGACCCATTACTTTACTATGCACACCTTCCAAAGTAAAAGAAACACTAATCTTACAAATCACCAACCCACACATACCACTATCGCCTCCTCAACATGGATTCAGACCTCACCACTCAACCACGACATTAATCACTAACATCACGCAGCACATCATGGATGGCATCAAATCCAGACGACCAGCTCAACGTAAACTATCAGCAACAATAGACATTAGTAAAACATTTGATGCTATCCCACGTTTCACTCTCATAAACAAAATACTCAACACAAACATGCACGCAACTATCTTTCAGGAAGATACTCACATGTCACATTTAATGGCAAGTCATCCAAAAACAAGCTTTTTCCGAACGGGGTCTCTCAAGGATCTGGTCTCTTACCAACACTGTTCAACTTATACATGCAGGTGTTGGGACTTGGTTTATTTGTAGATTTTAATGATAAGGAGGGTCACCAGTCCACGCTTCTTTAAAAGTTTATATTTTCTAATAGGCAGGAAAGCGCGCAGATAAACAGATTCACGAAAGAAAGCAACTATCAAAATAGCGTACTGGCGACAAGAGGCGTGACGCTAGGCAGTGCTTAGAATTCTCGACAAATAAGCTATGCCCAGCATCACACGGACGGACAGCTCACTCAACTGAAAAACTTTTTGTAACAGATTGATTAACGAGGAAACTCTGAAGATATTCACAGTATATGAAGAAACTCTGAAGAAAGTTCGCATAAGTAAAGTACCTACCTGATTAGAGTGTAAATAACGAAAGAAATCTTTCATACTGTAACTTGAAGAGCCTAATCATTTTCATTAATCAGTAAAGTAACATAAATATCATCAACTGTTGCCGCAAAATAGAAGTCAACATCTTCCTTCCTTGACTAATCAATTTTAAAATTAGAAAGAGCCGTTTTGAGCAGAAAACTGAGATTTGTTTATAAAAAACCTCTGAACAGGTAGCTAGAACAACCTGAAAAAAGTGTTAGCAGCTGACGAGGAAACTTCTAACAGTGGCTGCATCCTCCAGCGCGGGACACGTCAACGCGAAGAAGAGGCGACGTCAAACCAAAACATCAACGCGCTGGTGGCCAAACTTCCTCAAATCTCCGTGCAGCGGGCTGTCTACGGTTGGCCAGACTGGCAGTCGACGGCCTGTTGCGTGGCACAGTCAGAGTGCCGATCGGATCCCGGGGCCGGACCTATTCTCAGCGTGCTATTTTTTCAATTACAGGGAGCAATTGCGTGCTCCCCGAACTACTCTTACTCTCTGGCGACATTAAGACTAATCCAGGCCCCACTACAACTTACACATGTCACCATACACAAAGATATAGACACAATAGCACCATGAGACACATACAGAAGTATAATATTAACATATTACAGTACAACGTAGATGGCCTCACAAACAAAATCATGCAGCTTAGGGAATTCGTACACAAACAAAACATTCACATAGCACTTATACAAGAAACAAAACTAAAACGCACACACAAAACACCCACCATCCCTGACTTCACGGCGATCCGTCAAGATCGTACTGGGGGTAACGGGGGTGGACTCATCACTTACATACGTAAAAGCATTAGCTACACTGATGCTACCCAAAACATTACAAACACAATCCAAGCAGATAACACGATAGAAATACAGGCAGTTAACATTAAAACACGCGCAAAACACAACACCACACTAATCAACATTTACATCCCACCAGATAGTTCACCTCAGGTGCCAGCCAATTACAATCCACAGTTACACAATCTGGCCTCTCTCACTAATGTCATCTTAGGAGGAGACTTCAACGCCAAAGACACTAGTGGTACCTGCACAACCAAAGCAACACCAGAGGCGCCAACATAGCCACACAACTAAACAGCCTCTTCATTCTTAACAATACAGAAGAACATACACACATACCACATCAAGCAGGATACTCAAACTCCTCCCCAGACATAACGTTCTGTTCCCCCTCACTAGCAACACATACACAATGGAGAACAGAAAAACAACTGTCATCAGACCACCTGCCCATCATCATTACAACACATTCTACACTCTGCCCCAACAGCCTTAGGCACACTTACAGAAATTACAAGAAAGCTGATTGGGAACAGTTCAAAATACAGACTGAGGAACAATTCATCACATTAAACAGCACACCCATCATAAACATCAATACAACACTCAAGACATTTAATCAGATCATCAATAATGCAAACAAATACATACCGAAGGGCAACATTAGGAAATACAACCCAAATTACACTAGAGAAATAGCCCACCTCATAAGGCAACGTAACAACCTCAAATATAACACACAAACCCCACACACAGAAGCCATAAAACAGCAGATACAACAGCTCAACACAGAAATAAACAACACACTCAAAGAAAAACAAACAGAAACATTCAGGGAATTCATAACGACATTAAACCATTCCACAGATACATCCAGGCTATACAAGACTATAAACGGCATTACCCACTCTAACAGCGGCATTCACACCTCACACGCGGCTATCTGTCGCAGCCAAAATAATATCCCAACATACACACAACAAGCTAACATTCTAGTTAATCACTACGCAAAGATAATCACTTAAACAGAAACAACAACCAGAAACATGCAGACAGACAAACAGCCAGACACAAGAAAACCTACAGACTCGACACAACCATTACACCCTTCAATACAGACCAGACCACGAAGATCATCAAAAACATTAAGAATTCGAAGGCTACTGGACCAGACAACATATCTAACATACACCTTAAACACTTGGGCCCACAGGAATACTAGCTCTCACAAATATCAGCACATATTCATACCAACACTGTATTATTCCTGACATATGGAAACAAGGTAAAATTATTACACTACTCAAACCAAACAAAAATCCAACAGAACCAGCTTCCTATAGACCCATTACTTTACTATGCACACCTTCCAAAGTAACAGAAAGACAATCTTACAAATCACCAACCCACACATTCCACTATCGCCTACTCAACATGGATTCAGACCTCACCACTCAACCACGACATTACTCACTAACCTCACGCAGCACATCATGGATGGCATCAACTCCAGACGACCAGCTCAACGTACACTATTAGCAACAATAAACATTAGTAAAGCATTTGATGCTATCCCACGCTTCCCTCTCATAAACAAATACTCAACACAAACCTGCCAATACACCAAAAGGTGGCTGAGCAACTACTTTCAGGAAGATACTCACATGTCCATTTATGGCAAGTCATCCAAAAACAAGCTTTTTCCGAACGGGGTCCCTCAAGGCTCTGTTCTCTCACCAACACTCTTCAACTTATACATGCATGACATTCCAACACCCATAGATAACAAGCTTACCTTATCATCATATGCAGATGACATCACTCTAACATCCACCCACAACAACTCGACACCACTACAAATAACCTACAAACATACATAAACAGTATACAAGACTGGCTCACACACAATAGACTCAAAGTAGCGCCACAAAATCAACCATCACCTTGCTTACAAGCAACACAAAAGAACACCAGGTAATTCCACAGCTTACACTAAACAACATCACATTCCACACAATCACAGGACCAAAATACTTGGGGTCACACAACACTCATTATCTTTTGCAAACCACAGTCAGGATATTAAAAACAAATGAACGTCAAGACTTAACACGCTTAGGGTACTAACAGGCACAAACTTTGGACACCAGCAGGAAACAACATCACTCATATACAAACAATATATTCGCTCAGTTATGGACTATGCTAGCCCATGCTGGGCACCCATTATCTCAAACACACACATAAACACCTTACAGACAATACAAAACAACGCACTTCGTATCATTACAGGATGCACTCAAACAACACCAATAGAACACCTGCACACAGAAACAAAAATACTGAAAGTCAGGGAACATTTAGACATGAGGGGAACACAATTCATGGCAGCAGCGACAACTAACCCACAACACCCTTCCCACTACATGTACAATCACGCACCGACACCTCGCACCATTAAGGTAACACCAGAGAGACATTATAACCAAATACTCCATTCCATACCACGCCCCACAGACATCACACAGTACAGAAAACACATACACACACACCTAACCCACAAAGCACTGACACGACTCGGTCCGAATGCGGTCCTAGGTGCGAAGCCGCCACCCATTAACAGGTCAGAGATCAGCCTGAGCAGATCGGATCGAGTTAACTTAGCACGATTCCGATGTGGACATCACCCCAACTTACTAACATATAAACACAGACTAGACAACTCCATAGACGACACCTGCCACCTGTGCCAGGACACACCACAAACAATTGAACACATTATGACAGACTGTACCGCTCTAGCACAACAACGAACATAACACAACATCACTAGTGCGCTGAACCTCTGGTCCACTCCGAAGAGGGCGATCGGTTACCTGCGTGCCGCCGGCTTGCTCGATCAGGGTGGGCTGATCTGCTAAACAACAACAACAACAACTTATACATGCATGACATTCCAACACCCATAGATAACAAGCTTACCTTATCATCATATGCACATGACATCACTCTAACATTCACCCACAACAACATCGACACCGCTACAAATAATCTACAAACATATATAAACAGTATATAAGACTGGCACAAACACAATAGACTCAAAGTAGCGCCCACAAAATCAACCATCACTTTGCTAACAAACAACACAAAAGAACACCAGTTAACTCCACAACTTACAATAAACAACACCAACATTCCACACACTCACAGGACCAAAATACTTGGGGTCATATACAACACATCATTATCTTTTGCAAACCACATTCGGGACATTAAAAACAAATGTACGTCAAGACTTAACACGCTTAGTGTACTAACAAGCACAAACTTCGGACACCAGCAGAAAACAACATCACTCATATACAAGCAATGTAATCGCTGTTATGGACTATGCTAGCCCATGCTGGGCACCCATTATCTCAAACACACATAAACACCTTACAGACAATACAAAACAACGCACTTCGTATCATTACAGGATGTATTCAAACAACACCAATAGAACACCTGCACACAGAAAGAAAAATACTGAAAGTTCGGGAACATTTAGACATGAGGGGAACAAAATTCATGGCAGCTGCAACAACTAACCCACGATACCCTTGTCACTGCATGTACAATCATGCACCAACACCTCGCATCATTAAAGTAACACCAGAGAGACATTATAACCAAATACTCTAGTCCATACCACGCCCCACAGACATCACACAGTACAGAAAACACATGCACACACACACACACCTAACCCACAAAGCACTGACGAAACTCGGTCAGAATGCGGTCCTAGGTGCGAAGCCACCACCCATTGACAGGTTAGAGACGAGCCTGAGCTGATCGGATCGAGTTAACTTAGCACGATTCCAATGTGGACATCACCCCAACTTACAGACATATAAACACAGACTAGACAACTCCACAGACGACACCTGCCACCTTTGCAAGGACACACCACAAACAATTGAACACATTATGACAGACTGTACCGCTCTAGCACAACATAGAACACAACATCACTAGTGCGCTGAACCTCTGGTCCACTCCGGAGGGGACGATCGGTTACCTGCGTGCCGCCGGCTTGCTCGATCAGGGTGGGCTGATCGGCTAACCAACAACAACAACCTCGGGACCTAATCAATATGTGTGTGTGTGAAGTTTTATGTTTGTAACTGCGTCCTTTTATTATTTATTTGGTCAGTAAAACTATAGTCATGAAAATCTTAAGATTCACAAATCTTGACACAATGTGAAACTCAAGATTTTCACGTCTGCGTTCTTTTCTGTAGTTTTATCGCGATGCTGGGGCTTTCGGGTCCAGTAATTTTAATTATTTAATTTATTAACACCCGGGTGCACAACCTTGAGACGTAATCAATATGTGTGTGAAGTTTCATGTTTGTAACTGCATCCATTTTGGAGTTGTGGCTGGAACGCACACACACACACCCACACACACACACACACGTCCTTTTATTATTATAGATATGACATTTTTTATTACAAATAAACGTAACCAACTACGCATCCCGAAAACAACGCTACGAACTAGTATATAAAAACATTTTATTACAAAAGGTTTTTTCTCAAAAAAGAATTATCTTCAACAGACATTTATTTACCATATACATGGTTAAACCTAAACATAACCAAATGACGTCATTCTCTCGATGTTGCATTTCAGCAGCAAAGTTATTCTGGGCTCGGATGAGTAGTGTAGGTGCATTTAGGGAGAACCAATGCCAGTGCCATGGGGAGGGGAGTACTAATAAGAAAATTTATAATAATCACCGTTAACCGACCCTGAATGCTCATGGGTAAAGTAATAATTTATAAAACAAATATGTGGAAATAAATAGCAAAAAATCTATAAATTTAACAATAAATATTAAATTACATGCATAATCCATGGATGACTCTTAATTGTATGCATTAGATTGTATCGTATCACTGGAGCAGCCTCCGTGTGGTACGATATATTGTGGCTAACAAACATTTTCGAGGCTAAACATTAACGAACCAGCTTCTTAAGATGGATCAGCGCTTGTATGCCCATGCAGGGAACAACATTCTCATACATCAATCATCTACTGATATATATGATAATTCCCCCACTTCATGTTATTTATTAAGTGATGCATTTAACTCACTACTATACAAATTAAGTAGCAAAGGTAGAAGCAAGGAACCTGGCCTCAACCGGCAGGGGGAACCAAAACACCCGAACACCATTACTCAATCTAGACGTCAAAGACTGATGGGTATACCAAAATTTCAATCATTTAATATCTACATGGGATTTCACCTATCTGTAAGTTTTGAAGTAAAATATTTTGGTTCAGTCCATCATATGCTATGTTTATATAAGAGAAACAATTATAAATAGTTGAATTACTGGCTGTATATATAATTATGAGCTCCTTCAGTACATACTGTAGATACACAATCCTATTTACTTTCATTTTATGTTATTTTGTATTAGTTAGCCTTAAAACCTCGTTTGTCTAAATCAGGTCAGGTTTGCAGAATTTTTGTTTGATTTGTTTTTTCCTTTCTGTGTCTCTGCGGAATTATCGTTTCCTTTCTTGCAGAGGAGATGGTTGTGCTGCGAAATATATTGTGATTTCTTGTAAAAAAAATTTAAAAACAAATAAGGATTAAATATTTTGGTTATTGAAATTAATTAGTATTATTTTTAGGGAAGATTTAATATATTACCATGTAAAGACTTATTTAAGTATTTTTATAAATGTTATGTGTCGTATAAAAACGAGTTCGATATAACAATTATCTACAGGGTGGTCCAAAATTCCCTAACTATTTTCCTGAAATGAGTATTTTAGGGTTCACAGATCCAGCAGATCTGTAACTCTTGTTTTGTAAACCTAAGATTTTATAAAGCCCCACACAAAGAAGTCTAATGGTGTTAAATCCGGAGGTCGTTCTGCCCAGGGCCTCTTTCTACTACGTCCAATCCAGCGATTTGCAAAGAGCTCATGAAGGTACGACCGAACGATATTTGTATAGTCACATGGAGCTACATCTTGTTGAAAGACAACAGTGTCGGGAATGCCATCTGAACAAAGTTGGGGTTCAAGAAACTGCTGAAGCATGTCAAGATCAATTGACCCTGTTACCGTAGCTTCTGGAAAAAAAAAGGTCCGTAAATCTTCGATCTTACCCAACCAAACATTAACTTTAGGAGAATCCCTCTCCCATTCGTAGAACACGGTTGGTTTTTCATTCACCCAGATACGGGAATTATGTTGGTTGACCTTTCCGCATGTGTGGGATGTCGCCTCATCGCTGAAGAGAATATGGTTAATTTTTCGGTGTGAATTTTTTCAATCAATTCTGTCCACATGGTGGCTCGTCTAGGATAATCTTCTTCATGTAACTCATATAGTACTAGGATATAATAACTTTTCTTTTTAATGTTGATTTTAAAATCCTTAGAACAGTCGTTTTTGGTATGCTCAGTAGGGTGGAGCGAAAAATACTTTTTTTCTAGTATGAAGTTCTAATAGTGATTAAAAGTTGCATTTACTGGACGATATATACCTGCCAAAATATGAGTTCATTTGTTTAATATGTTCAGCTGCCACCAGGGGGCTAAAGTTAACACAATTTTGGGTAAAAATGAAAAAAATGCTACTATTTTAGGTTTATCAAACTATTATAAAATTTTATCTTAGAATTATCTAATAGTTTGATTAAGATTCTTAAATGATAGGAATTCGTTTTGTAAAAATGCCTTTTCATATGCTTAATATCTTCAGCTGCCACAAGAGGGCTGAAGTTAACTTAAAAGTGACAATTAAGTATGATTCTGTATTTACTTGAAAAAGGGAACAGTAATAAATTAGGATGTCTCTCCTCCTTTATACTGGATTGAGACAGTTAAGAAACGTTATTTCGTGCCTTAGCGGAGTTACCACCCTTTCCCCAACCAACCTCCCTCTAGAAAGGGTTCTTGCTGAAGACTATTTAGTAATTTGCTTTTGTGTCAAATTTTGGCTGTTTTTTCCTTGATTCTAATGTAGCACGAATCCAACCGTCTCTGTTTGTAGGTCCGCAGACTGATCCAGCAGCGTCTGTAACGAGCTTGACTCATCTCTCTACGGCTTGTGTATGACATGGAAACTGAAATAATTCTGAATGAAGAGTAGTACCATGTTTGATGCATGATTCAATATCATCAAGAGAAACTCCTTTGGTTATCGGTGGTTCTGCTATCTGAAAATCTTGCCACATAATGAGATCTGTATAGTCTTTGGCATAAAAATTTATTTCTGGCACCTTAAAATACCTGATAACATCTGTTTCTTGAATGCATGCCCTTGCTTTTATGATACGCCTAAATCCCAACTGACGCACATGCTCCCTTTCATCAGCTATCATT
Source organism: Bathynomus jamesi (assembly GCA_023014485.1). NCBI lineage: Eukaryota > Metazoa > Arthropoda > Malacostraca > Isopoda > Cirolanidae > Bathynomus > Bathynomus jamesi. The sequence goes on along the minus strand of JAJOZX010000887.1, from coordinate 180,129 downwards.
GCAATGAGAATGTTTTCTTGATTTGCGTAATATGCATTTCGCTGAATGACTGAGTAGTCATGTACTCTCCTAAGCTCTTCACGGAGATACCGGCTTCTTGCAATCATATGCCACATATGTTTAGCACCATATTGGCATAATGGTTTACGCTTTATCTGAAACCACATTGGTGCGTATACCCTAACAATGAAAGTAGCTAATTCTTGTAAATTGCCTGAAGGATTCTCTGTGCTTGCATATAACCGCAGAGTCCTGTTTGCTGTGGTGAGCCACCTTGAATGTGATATATTGCCTGGACTCTTATGACTAAGACTCTTTGAGAATGTTCCACTTGATATAGCCTTGTGAATTTCAAGAAGGTATTTCTGGTCAGTACTTATGTCATCTACATCAACTTCACACATGTCCTCTTGAATTTCAATGGGTTTGAAGTTAACTATGGGAAGCTTTTCACAGTCTGAAAGTGCTCGGCCAATTTCTCCTGAAAATGCTCTTGGTCCAGTAGTGGTACCATCCAAGTGATGAAACAGATGGCGCAATGGAAGTTCATTAAGGTGTAAAAGGCATATCAGCCACTGCAATGGCTTATTAAAGGCTTCTTCCAGTAATCTTATTGTGCCTCCAATACTACCAGTGTTAACCACTGTCGAATCACAGCCAACTGCAACGATGTTCCCTATATCAACATTCCTTTCTTTCAAGCAATTCACTAGCGCTTTGCAAATGTATTTAGCTTTGCCACTGGAAGGTGTCACATGTGCAAAGTACAGAGAGTGTGGTTCAGATATTATGCTGATATGCTCTTTGCGTTTGGTTCTTTGGTGGTTAGAGCCATCACTCTCCTGGACTTGAATCATTGTTTTATCCTTTCTGCCATCAAAGTATAATCCCCGCATGGTTTTTGGCTCTCCTATCTGTTGTAGTTCCTTTCTCTGTTTTTGTCTTTCACGTCTTAGCTTACTTCTGTCGATAATATTCCCTTTGTCTTCGGGAGTAAAATTTTAAGATCTGCCAATCTGCAGAAAGCAATAGCAGCCCCAGCTCTGTCCGACATTTTAAATCTATCACAAGTAATTGCTAATGAAGGCAGTGGCTCACGCATCTGTTGTTCTGATATTACATATTGAGTCGAGGTTGTATCTTCCTCATTATCTTCAGATATCTCTTATAGTTGTTGAAGTTCACTTGTCTCTGTTTCGATTTGTAAGTTGGACGTATTGGTTATAGCAGCACTAGTTGTTTGTGAGGATTCCAGACGTGCTTTTTCCATTTCCTTTCGATGTTCTCTTGCTTGTAATCGTCTTGTGTGTGCTATGTCAATGCTTCCTATCACCATTATTCTGCGTGTTCGTTGGTCATTTAAAAAATCCTGCTCTTTGGAGGGACTTTCTTACTCTTTTCACATGAGCATATCCTAAACTCCTTACATTTGCAGGTGCAGATGTCAAACAAAGTGCATTTTGAAGAGTTTTCAAATTCTTCAAGCTGATTTTTGTACTTAGGCTGATCCTTGCGTGACTTGTATGGCTTTAATAATGACCTGTATTTATCATGGTACACTCGCATCATCTGTAAAACGCGTGTATGTGAAACTATTGGCAAAGAGGCCTTCTTCCAAATATTTTCTACCTTTTTGGAAACTGCCTCTGCTATTTCAGAAATGAAGGCTCCTTGTTATTCATCTGCTCCTTCACTAAATGTTTTGTGAACAGGTAATCTTTCATAATGCAGTTATAAGTTGGTAGTTGCATATCACTCATCTCACAAGGTACTTCAAATATGGCACACTTCATATGTTCTCTAGTGAAATGTTTATATTTAGTATTTGATGCCATAATATTTTTAAGAAAAATTCACAATCACAAAATATCCTGTAACATCAAAACATTATATAATTATATATATAATATTTTATAAGTATATATAATATATATTATATAAATAAACTAAATTATATAATGCATTATAACAAGCATTTTATAATAAAATCAATATTATCTCTATATAAATCACTTTAAATAAAGTTTTATAATATTCCGATCATATTAAAAAACTCTCCGATCAACTGAGCGACTAGGCCTACTACCTAAGAAGACAAGTGTTAACACACTGTTCTAATGACTCACAGAAAGAAATTCCTTCACACCAAAACCCTCCCCACAACCCTCCCCCACAACATTCAGTGTAGTCTCAACATGACTCAGTTACTCTAAATTGTGTTAACTTCAGCTCTCTTGTGGCAGCTGAAGATATTAAGCATATGAAAAGGTATTTTTACAAAACGAATTCCTATCATTTAAGAATCTTAATCAAACTATTAGATAATTCTAAGATAAAATTTTATAATAGTTTGATAAACCTAAAATAGAAGCATTTTTTCCCTTTTTACACAAAATTGTGTTAAATTTAGCCCCCTGGTGGCAGCTGAAAATTTTAAACAAATTAACTCATATTTTGGCAGGCATATTTCGTCCACTAAATGCAACTTTTAATCACTATTAGAACTTCATACTAGAAAAAAAGTATTTTTCACTCCACCCTAATGCTCAGTCTACGTAATGCTGAGCGACTTGACATTCTAGGATTTGATTCAAAGGCATCTCTTGCCAATTCGACATTTTCTTAAGAGGTACCTGGACGTCCAAATCTTGCCTCGTGAAGAACAGTCCTGTTCTTTTAAATTTATTGACCATCTCGCGAATTAATTTGTCTGTAGGTTCTGGTTTGTGAAATCTTCTTTCGAATTTTTCTAGAATTTCTTTGCACTTCTTCCCTTGGGTACGTAGTGTCGCTACCATCACACGTTCTTGTACATCCATCATCATCCACGTTAATGGATCATCCACATTAATCCAAATTAACTGAACATTAACTTAATTAAATTGTTTCAGCAAGATAGAGACTTTTGGACCATCCTGTATATTAATTTGTTTATGTCACGGAGTTTGCTATGCAGTTAATGTGAAGAAATGTATAATAGAAGTTTTTACCCCTATTTTTTAAAATATGCCTATATATGTCGTCGCTTATATCTTAAAATGCCCGAGCTCGAAAATTTGAAAACAACGATTTTATCGAAAGATTGGCTCGTTTTCGTGTTCTGCACCTTGTTTCAAAAGGGCCTAGCGCTCTTCCCATCAGAAATAATTTTTAGCATTGAGACGAATTTGAAAAAAATATATAAATATATAGAGCAACAAAACAGTTTTCTTTTTCATGAACAATTCACTTTTTGCTGACTGAGGCCTTTCAAGATATAAGCGACGATATATATATATATATATATATATATATATATATAATATATATATATATATCAGGGTTGAGTCAATTAAGTTAATTCACTTAACGTTTTTGCCGATTAACCGATTAAGTTCATTAATTTAACTTAACTAGTTAAATTTTTAAAAAAGTTTAACTTAACTTAATTAAAATATCTCCAAATTAATTGATTAACTTCAATTAATTTTCAATTAATTTTCCTATAAAAATACTGTTTTTATCTTTCTAAGTGAAATGTAATAGGCTAAGAGATGAAAGGTTTGAGAACCTCATCTTCTATAAAGTTAACAAGCATGTTTAATTTGTAAGTGAAGTATATATTTTGTATGTCTAATTTGACTATTGTTGGTAATGAATCTGGATTATGTTCAGTGTCAATAGTGTACAATATAAAACATAGAGTTTAGAAAACAAATTGTTATTAAATTCATTTTGCCTTCATTTTTACAATGGAAAACTATTATATGCCTAAAAGTTAAGACTTGTTAAGAAAAGTTGAGTTGAGACCATAAACAAATTTAATTTATTTATAAGAAACAGAAAAATAATAAAAGCTTATAGAAAAAATTATCCTTATGTCTAGCCCTGTTCAATATGCAAAAAATACACATAATTTATTAGACATTGACAACCACACGTACAAGGTGATCCCACATAATAACAGGTTTATTATTACCTTGATTAGTTATATATACTGATGAGTCTACAGACTACTTCCAAGAAAGAAAAAGTTAATTGATTAACTTAATTGATTAACTTTCAAAATTAACTTAACTAGTTAATTTTTTAAATTTGCATTAACTTAATTGGTAAGAATCTCAAATTAACTTGACTAGTTAATTTGGGGGTAAAATCCTATTTTAATATGGTAAATTAAAGATGGCTGGAAGACCACGTGCACATTCAACAATTGTCGATCCATATCGAATATTACTACACTATGTTAGGTTAATTGAATGCCCGGTTAGGTTAATTGAATGCCCAGTTAGGTTAATTGAGTGCCCAGTTAGGTTAATTGAATGCCCAGTTAGGTTAATTGAATGCCAAGTTAGGTCAACTGTATGTACGCCCTTGATGATTGGTTAGGTTAAGTCGTGATATTTTCGTTAGTTTAAACGAAAATATCACGACTTAACCTAACCGATCATCAAGGGTGTACAGGTGTACACTGTATATAAAAATTTAGCAAAATTTCATATAATTGATCGTTGATTTAAACAATTAAAGTAGCCTTAGACCTAGGATTTAAGTGGGCTATGTTACGTCTATTTTAAAATTTAGTACGAAACAGATTATTCTCAAATGGTAATTCTGTCTCAGTCACTGTTATTAACTTCCTACGGAATGTTCGTTTTCATTCAGCTTGTCCCAGTTTTGTTTACAAAGAAGCAAAATCTGAGCCTAACTTAACTAACCTTCCTTATCCTAGTGACTAAGTCTTACTTAGACCCGAGCTGTCGTTTTTAAAAATTTCCAATTTTATGGTCATTTAATTAAAATTCAGTATAGACATGGTATTATTCACAAGAGTGACCAGGCACGCAAACGAAGGGGTTGCGTGCAGACATGGATTTATTTTGTGATCTGAGTTCGATAAGATTACAAGTAAAATAAGTCATGAGGCCTTTGGGGGAGCTAACTGAGTTCTGTTTCTGTTTACAAACATGTGTGATGACGTCAGTAGTATAACCAAAATGCCAGAGTGCAAAGCAATTGCAAGGTTGCATAATGTTGCAAGAGTGCCAACCCCCTCCCCACTTGGTGCAACCCCAATCCCCGTTGTTGCAAGGCACCCCCACCCCCCAAAGGGGCATACCTAATCTAAGGAAGAGGGGTGACCTCTCTGGGGGAGAAGTTGGGACGGCCTCACACCCCAAAGGGGCATACCTAACCTAAGAGAGAGAGAGAGAGGAGGGGACCCAGAGGAAGGATCTTCTCTTGGCCAGAGCCAAGCAAATATGAGTCCTTCAGCCACCCCGCAGCTCTCTTATAGGACCCCTAATCAGCCAGTTGGCTAACTTGCCAGATATCAATATCTGTTTAATTATTCCATATATTAATCACCCACTTGGCTTAGAAGGTTGAGGTGCCAGATTTCTTTATTTATTAAATTAAAGCATATATTAAGCAGCCAGTAGGCTTAGAAGGCTGAGTTACCAGATAGCAATATTTATTTAATTAATCCTTATATTTTTCCGTCATCTGGCTTAGAAGGCTGAGTTGCCAGATAACAATATTTATTTAATTAATCCTTATATTCTTCCGTCATCTGGCTTAGAAAGTTCAGTTGTCAGCTTCGTTACTTATTTATTAAATTATACCATATATTCTTCCGTCAGTTGGATTAGAAGATCGATTTGACAAATAACATTTAATTAATTATTCTGAAATCCGCTTTAGAAACCAAACAAATTATATAATTGTGTACAAACAAAAAGGAATAAATAAAACGCCAATACATCATTCTGTTAATTTAGCTGAATTAATGGATATACAATGGGGCATATATATGATCAAATAATAGCATCATGAATAGAAGATATATAATCATACAAAACGGGGCATTATCAAAATATTAGTACAGGAAAAATATATGTACAGTTATATTAAATATATTGAAAATTAAAAAAACGGTGCATTATCAAAATATTAGTACAGGAAATATATATATACACAAAAACAATTTAAATATATTGTCTTTATGGTCTACGATGCAAAACGCTAAACTCGCACGTAATAGAGCCATGTACACATGTGCGTCGCGAGATCACGTTAATCGATGGCGGGTTCGGACCCCGAACCGACCTTTCGCGGTACCGTAGGCCTAAGGTGGGGGTTAAACACTTCGTATGGGAAAGAAAAATAAATAAATAAACGAACAACTCGTACCGAAAATAAATCTTTACTAATAACCGCAGGTCTAAGGTGAGGATAAAACAATTCGTGAGAAATAAAATATAAATTATCAATTCGTACGGAAAATAAAGCCCTACCGTAGGTCTAAGGTGGGGGTATTCGTACGGAGAAAAAATAAAAATAACTAAATGAACAATTCGAAAAAATTAAATATAAAACGGCAATTTCAGTTTTAATGACGAATTTAAGAGAATATTTGTTTTAATTCTATCCTGCATTATTTTTGCAAGAATTCGCGAAACTTTATCCACCACCACAATGAAAGGTTAGTTATTTAAAATGGTTTCTTTGACCAATGATATACCGCTACTTTTACAGTCAACTAACTAATTACGAATTCTTGCAGATTTTTTAAAAATAATAATTTTTCATATTCATCTAAAATTCGTGTAAGCACAACCTACGTGAAAAAATAAAAAATAAAAAAATCCCTAATGACTCCTCGTCACACACACACACACACACACACACAAACACAGAAAGAAAGTTTTGTCACAGTCTCTGGCCAGACGACCCGCCCCATTGTACTAACTCATGGATTATTATTATTATTATTATTATTATTACCAATACCATCGGGAATCGTACCTCAGACCTCAAAGACGTGGTTGTTGGTACTTCACGGTATGGTACTCGGCGGTCTTCCCTGTATTTTTCAGTTCCGAGTGTCAACGATACATATGTCTATCTACATATCTAACTCTCTCACTCTCTCTCTCTCTCTCTCTCTCTCTCTCATACTGGAATTTGCTGAAGCCCTGTTCCAAAAATAAATCAAACTATATATATACATATATATATATATATATGATACAGACTGTGAGGAAAAAAGAAAAAATTATTCCAAGGCTTTTTGTGTGTTCAGAAATACATCTCGTCAGGGAACGAGTGCTCACTCTTTTGCATCGTAATTTCATTGCGACTATTCAACCTCATATTCAGGACCTACATTAAAAACGAGATCTGTAGCAAACAGAACACAGCCTTCAGAAGATGTGAACAGTTACTCTGTGGATCAGTTCAAGTAAATGATATAGTGAATCTTGCATATTATCTGATCGTGTAGAATTTTTCCTCGGTGAGCAACGCTTTTGAGGTATTTCTTGTTCATGTATGAGTAAAAATGCTGCTAATAGACAAGACATTCGCATAATGGGTGCCGTCGTGCTTTTTAAAATTTGTAGTGAAATACTGTTTCAAACTCATTCTATCCAATCTCGCATACATATATATATATATATATATATATATATATATATAACAAGTGTTTCATTACTCTCAAATTTTAGGCCTATACGATTGCGTTTCAAAAGCTTACTATCGCTATTATATCAGACATTGCTCTTCTGAGCACTCCAACTGCATGCCTCCTTTATGAAACGCATGCAGTACCAAGCTTTCTAAACATTCTCCTTCTTTTTATGTCCAACTCTCTAACTTACGGAATATTGCAGGACAGGATAAATGGAATGCACGGAATCTTTATGAAATTCGAACTTTTTTACAGGATATATATATATATATATATACAACTTAAATGAGGATAAAACATCTCGTAAGAAATAAACGAACAACTCGTACGGAAAATGAATTCTTAATAATAACTGCAGGTCTAAGTTGAGGATAAAACAATTCGTGGGAAATAAAAAAATAAATGATCAATTCGCACGGAAAATAAGTCCCTACCATAGGTCTAACGTGAGGATAAAACAATTCGCACGAAATAAACAAACAATTCGTACGGAAAAAAGTTCATCTAAAATCCGTGTAAACACTCCCTACGGTGAAAAAGAAAGAAAAAATAAAATAAATTATCAAATCGTGTAAGGAAAGAAGAAAGAATAAAAAATAAACGAACAACTCGTACGGAAAGAAAAATCCGCGGCCCACCACCACACATATAGGATTGTATACAAAGTTTTGTCCGATAAATAAAATTTATTCAATAAAACCAAACATAATTAATCTTCAGTGGTAGAAAGATGTTCAAAGTAATCGCCTTTATTTGCAATACATTTTTGCCATCATCCTGGCAATTTCCTGATGCCATGTGCAAAGAATGTCCGTGGTTTAGCGGTAATCCAGGCATCTAGAACAGCGTGAATTTCTTCCGCAGATGAGAACTTCCTACCACGAATTGAAGATTTAAGGGGGGGAAAAGGTAAAAGGTAAAAATCAGACGGTGCGAGGTCTGGTGAATATGGGGGATGTGGCAATACTGTAAAACCGAGATCGCGCAGTTTCTGAACAGTTTTAGCAGCTGTATGAGGCTTCGCGTTATCATGGAGGTAGTGAAGATGGTGGTATCCCCCATTAACTAGTCGCCGACGTTTTTGCTGAACTGCTACCTTCAAGCGATCTAAATGCTGACAGTAAATATCAGCATTTATTGTTTGTCCACGTGGCAATACCTCCAAAAGGAGAACACCCTTGCAGTCCCAGTATACCAAGAGCAGATGTTTACGAATGGTCAACGTCCGTTGAACTTCCACATTTGGGATATCACCATCTCCTCTCCAACTCATATGGTGATAGCTGCCATCATTGTCCCAATAGATCCAAACTTCGTCCATTGTAATTAATTGTCCCAAGAAATCATTTGCAGCATATTTCTCCAACAACTCTAAACATATTCTTTCACGGTTTGCCTTTTGTTCAACAGTTAAATAATGTGGAATCCATCGATTAGATAAATAACGTTTCACCATCTGAATAAGATGCTGCTGAATTGTTCTGTGACAAACTCCCAGTTCTAATGCAATACTCCTAGTCGTAGCATACTTCTCTGTATCCAGAAAGTTTTGTATACCTACCTGTGTTCAAATCCAGTGATGGTCGACCACAATGTGGTTTATCATCGACATTGAAATTGTTTTCCTTGAATTGAGCCACCCACCGACGACATGTACGTTCATTTGTTGTTTCAGCACCAAGTGTCGAATTTATCTCTGCTGCTATGATTGCAGGTGACATTCCACGTTTCCAGAAGAAATAAATCAGCTTACGTACGTCTCTTCGTTCAAATTCCATGCTTAAAAATAAGCAATAAATAATAAATGCAGCGAGAAATGAATGAAGAGAAAATGATGATGGCTCACGGTTGGATAGGCTAGGCGCTATGTAGCGCCTAGCCTACGCATAGCCTACGCATAGTGTTCGAAGCACGAGAATTATATATTAAATAAATCAACCGAATTTCAGTAGCCATAGACCTCATAATTACAAGAATATCAGCGTTTATTCATCGGACAAAACTTTGTATACAATCCTAATTTTATTTTTAAATAAAGTTTAAGATCTGTATGGAAAAACTATACGCGCTTACAACATGGTATCGTATGTGATACCTTTATTTCATAATTAAATATAAATTATTAATTAATTGAATTAAATATCTATACAAAATTGGCTCGGGATTGGCGACATAGCCTAATGGGAATGAATGATTGCCATACATACATAGAACCGTATGTAGGCGTCGGGTCTGCATAACCACGAGAAACATTCATTTATTTCACGTGAACAAATTTTCCATTTGCTAACCCATGTAAAATACAAGAGAGAAAGAGTCAACAACCTTTGCCAAATCAGCAATTTATACTAAAATATGAAGATATATTAAAGGAGTAGCCTCGGGGCTGTTTATGTGCAGCGAACGCTTTAAACAGGGAAGATGTGCTTTTGTCTTCCCTCAAGTTCTGAGTGAATTCCTTATAATAAACTTAATATATAAAAGGGTAGGCCTACCTTAAAGTGTTTATATTGTGACTGCCTATATTAATTACTCAAGTAAATTCGTCGCGTAACTCCATCGTGGCGGCCCTACACCGAAAATGATCGTAACGCCCTACATCGAAGCAAACTAAGACCCAGCAAAAATAAGGTGAGGCAATTTATTTTCATTCTAATATAGGTCTAAAATCCCGACGCTAAAATTACCAATCAATTAAATATAAAGAGGTCCTTTAAAGACCTACATATTCATAACTCTCTAACGAAAAAACATAGGGCTTTTGTCGTTTAACTCTCCACTGAAATCTGCTGGAAATTTCCAACGGATGAGGGTATCAGGCAATCAACCCATAGCCCTATATAGTTTTTTCATGGTGGCCCTGTGTATGGGGAACTAACCCCTCTAAAATTTACACTGACACGCAGTGGCTAGGCTTAGCTCATTAGGCCTAACCCCAATTTCAACCGTAACCCCACTATAGTTTTTTCATATGGTGGCCTATGCAACTGGGAACCGATCCTTTACCTTTACACTAACCGAAAACAAAGGCTTGTTCATTTAACAGGCATAACTTATTTTAGGTCCTAAAAAAATAGGCCCACAACATTAAGCCTATTTAATAGGTCCTACTCTTCAAACTCAAAACAAAGCCTTGTTAATTTAACAGGCTTAACTCATTTGAGGTCCTATAAAATAATAGGCCCAAACATAAGCCTACTTGGTAGGCCCAACAAATAGGCCTATTTAGTAGGCCCACCTAACTTTACCTTACATAATAGGCCTACCTCTTAAAGTAGGCCTTACTCTTTACACTCAAGGCCTATCCTAACTAAAAACATTGTAAATTTTTAATTTAACCTGTGGCGCAGGTTATATAAAAAACTTATTACAATAATTTAACTCGCTCAACATCATAAAATTAAACTCAGAACTTTAACACTAACAACAATTATGGAAGACTTGGAAAAAAGGGCAGAAAACCCAGACCAAGAAAAAAAACCACAGACCTTAGGCTATGGCACCATCTCAAAACTACAAAAAATTAATAAGGAAAAAATCAGCACGTAAAGGTGTCATCACCAAACTGTACAATGATTACAAACAAAAGGAACCTACAAGATATGATCTTGAAACAACATTAAATTCTATTACTCGTTACAAACAAGAAATTCTCACACTAGATGAGGACATAATTACAGAAATTGATGACACAATTGAACTAACAGATGATGAGTATACTACCATCCTACTTGACAATGAAAATTACATTACAAAAATTAACAACTATATTTCTGAAATTCAAAACCAACTTGATGAGTGCAAAAAACAAGACACAAATGAAAGCTTCTTAGAAGCTATTAGAAATGCTTCATTTAGCCCTCCCAATGTGGCTGAGGGCAATGAACTAAAATCAAAATTGCCTACACTTGCAGTACCCACTTTTGAGGGTGACAGAGCCAAATTTCAATCTTTTATTGAAAAATTTCATAGCCTTATAGGTAATAAAAACTACATTACAGATGTTGATAAATTTAGTTATTTAGTGAACTATCTGAAAGGCCCAGCCTTAAGATTAGTGGAATCACTACCAGCCATAGGTACTTCTTATTCTGTAGCAATAGAATTACTTAACAGAAATTACATGAATAAGGATGAAATTATACATGATTTGGCTCTTAAAGTAATGAACATGCGAACCCCAAAAGACAACTATGGTGACCTCTTTGACTTTTACTGTGAGTTTGAATGTCTCATGGGACAACTTAAAAACAATAATTTAAACATTGCAGAAACAGCTTGGATCATTCAAGCTGTTGTTTTTGAAAAGCTCCCTTCTAAAGTCAAAGAGATATTTCATCAGAGGACAACTGACATATACCCTAGCCTTAATAAGCTAAGAGAAGATTTCCCAACTGTACTTGCACTTTACAAATCAAGTTACACACTCCCAAAATTTAACACAGCACAAGAAAAAACCAACAATGCAGAAAACCAAAAACCTAACAAAAGATTTCAACACTTACCAGTTACATCAAAACACAACCGCAAAACTCAATTTGCAGAAAATAAAGTGACAGAAAAAGACTCAAAGACTCCTACTCTGCAAAACTTTAATGTAGCTACTTTTGAGTATAATCCCACACCATGCAAATTTTGTTTTAGCAGTGAACATTATTCTACAAATTGTCCCAAATACAAAGACTTTACAGCAAGGTCAAAACGTTGTGAACAACTAAACTTATGCAAAAAATGCACTGGATCAGGGCACCAAAAGCAAAACTGCAAATTAAATTTGAAATACAATTGTAAGTTTTGCAACAGTTTTGACCATGTTACCCCTATGTGTAATACACACACAGACATTGGAAAAACTGACAAACATTATGAACAAACACCCAAATCAAACCAAAACAAACAGAAACAAACTCAAATGCTATGAATGGGCATATCAGTTCATCTAGCATTAACCACAATTCAAAAATTCTTTTACCAACCACAACCTTGGAAATCCAAAACAAAAGGGGACAAATAGTACAGGTTAGGTGTCTTTTAGATACCTGCTCACAACAAACATTTGTAACCAAACAACTGATAGAAAAATTGGGACTTCAGAACCAACAAGGAAATGAAGATCTCTCTATTTCATCATTTATCAATAAAAACCCAGTACAAGCCAGTTTTAAAACTGCAAATATAACTTTAACTCTTGATGGAACATTTGAAACCCTTAAGGTTGTTGTTGTGGACAAAGTAGAACAAGAAAAAATACAAATAGCTGGGTTAAAACAAGCTTTGCTACAACTTCAAAACAAATACACGATAGCTGATAAAACCCTTAATGCAGATGTAGTTGATGATATACATATGCTCATGGGGGCTGACTATCTTCATCTGGTCCATAGAGGCATCATTAAAATTGGAGATGGAATAGCCATACAAACTCCCACAGGTATTGCTCCTTTGGGTGACATAACTAAATACCATCTTACTACTGACACAAAAACACAGAACATGAACAAAATTCATGCAAAACAAAATCACCACAGTCACAAATTTCTGACTATGTGACAAACTCGAACTACAAAAACACTGTCATAATCCCACATCATTTGAATGAAAATGATTCCACATTGGATGAAGGGTTACAGCAGTTGTGACTATTAGAATCAGTTGGCATAAAGGACAGTACAATTACACATGAAGACCAATTGATGACAGAACAATTTAAGGATACATTACAACACAGAGACAATCAATACTATGTAGAGCTGCCTTGGAAAACACCTTGTCCAGAAATAATGGACAATTTGAAAGTAGCTAAGGCACATCTGTATAAAAATTACAGAAAACTAAAAAATGACAATCTTTTAGAACAATACAACAACATATTCAAGGAACAAATAGAAAGGGGCTTCATTGAAGAAGTTACTGATGAACCCTTTAAAAAACGAGGTTGTCATTATTTAACACACAGGGGAGTTTACAGAGAAGACTCATCCACAACTAAACTAAGAGTAGTATACAACTGTAGTTTAAAAGACACAAATTCTGTTAGTTTAAATGATTGTCTCATGGAAGGCCCAAACCTTGTCTCAGATCTTGTAAAAATTCTCCTTTGCTTCCGTTTAGACAATTATGCAGTACAAAGTGACATAGAAAAAGCATTCCTCTGTATAAATTTGAAGCTTGAGTATGATAAAAATCATCTCAGGTTTTTGTGGTTGAATGATCCACATGACCTTAACAAAGGTTTCAAAACCTACAGATTTAAAGTAATTATTTTTGGAGCAAATTGCTCTCCAAGTATTCTTGCTTTAACAATTAAAAACCACCTAAACTTATTTCAAGAGGACTTAACAGTTCAGTTTTTAAAACAAAACTTTTATGTGGATAACCTCATTGGTTCCACTGTAACTGAAGAGGAATTGCTTGAAATTTACCAAATGTCACAACCCATAATGAAGCAAGGAAATTTTGGATTGAGAGAATGGGTTTCTAATTCTCCAAATTAAATGAACAAATAACAAAAGACAACAATGGGAACATTGAACCAAACAATTACACGAAAACACTTGGAATGCTTTGGTTTTTAAAACAGAATTCGAACACGATGACACTCTTTGCACAAAGAGTTATAACTTAAATCCAAATGCCAATACAAAAAGACAAGTGCTTTCAGAATCATCCAAAATTTTTGACCCCATTGGATTATATTTACCAGCAACCATAAGATCCAAAATCCTTTTGCAAGACTTATGGAAAAAGAAAATTGATTGGGATGAACCACTTTCAGTGGAAGACCAACTTCATTGGAAAAAATTAGCCACAGACTTGAACAAAGTTCAAGACATCTACGTACCAAGATGTGCTGGCTACAGATTGAAATCGCAAACACTACACATTTTTACAGATGCCAGCACACAAGCTTACGGGTGTTGTGCCTATTTAACAAGTGAAAATGAAAGTAACTTGGTTTATTCAAAGGCAAAAGTGGCACCCTTAAACCAAAAGAAAACTGTACCACAACTTGAATTATTAGCTGTCTCATTGGGAGTTAAAACAGACTTTCTTTCACAAGTGTATAAAGAAGTTGACATAACAAACATTTACTTATGGACAGACAGTCAAATTTGTCTAACATGGGTGACCAACACAGATACAACTTCTTGCAAAAACATATTTGTGAAAAACAGACTAACAGAAATCAAAACTGCAAACACAAACCTTGGTATCAAATTTAGGTACATAAAAAAAAGAGAATCCTGCAGACTTTTTGACAAGAGGGCTCTCTTACAAACTGTTGAAAACAAATAAAATCTGGTATGAAGGGCCCGAATGGCTAACATGTGAGGATCTTTGGCCAGCCAAAGTAGTTAACCTCACACTCAACTCTACGACAACTGAAAAGATCACTGAGGACAAACCTATATTTGACTATCACATTATTCAGACCTCAACAAACTCTTGAGAATTACAGTCTATTGCTGCAAGTTTGTCAATAGCTACCTTCTCAAACACTGTCCTCAGAAGGCCTTTTCTAACTTAACAGAAACTGCAACAAAATACTGGCTCAAACAGATACAAGCTTCAGAATTTGACAAGGAGTTGAAGTATCTTAGGTCCAGTAACACATTAAACAAAGGAATTCCTTCACTTGTCATGGATCTGATAAGGTGTAAAGGAAGGCTTAACAAGTCAACTTTGACTTACAACTCTAAGCACCCAATTCTTCTTCCAAGGAGAAATCACTTCACAAATCTCATCATCAGGGATACCCACAACAAAATACACCACATGGGGGTCCCACAAACCCTGACGGAGCTGAGAAAAACTTACTGGCTACCAAAGGGTAGAACTGAAACAAAGAAAATTTTAAACACATGCATTCCTTGTAAACGTATCCATTCACGACCCTTTAAGACCCCAAGCCCTCCAGACCTACCCGTGGAACGAGTAACATTTACTCGGCCATTTGAAACCACGGGTATTGACTACACTGGAGCGGTAAATGTGAGTTTTGGAGACAAAATGGATTCAAAGGAATACAAAGTGTACATTGTACTCTTCACCTGTGCTGCCACACGTGCCATATGTCTAGACATAGTAGAAGATCTGACAGCAGAAGCTTTTATTGCTGCTTTCAGACGATTTTGTGCACACAATTCTGTACCCAAAACTATATGGTCAGACAATGCCACATACTTCAAATCTGGTGAAAGAATTATTCATCAGATTTGTGACAGTGAAACAGTACAAACTCATTTAATCAAACACAATATAACCTGGAAGTACATTCCTGTTAATACACCATGGTATGGTTCCATTTGGGAAAGAAACATACAGACTGTAAAGAACTGCCTTAAAAAGACTATTGGGACCAAACATCTACAACTTTTTGAACTCATGACTATTCTGTCAGAAATTGAAAATGTTGTCAACAACAGACCATTAACTTATGTGGGAGATGGTATTAATGAGCCAGAACCTCTCACACCTAACCACCTAATTAAGGGAGAAACAGTAAACATGTTACCAGAATCTGAACATAACAGTACAGAGGATCCAGATTGGGAAATAGGACACAAAGAACTCAACACAAAATACCAACATTTGACACAAATCAAAACTCAATTTATAACAAAATGGAGAGAAGAATACTTAACAAGTCTTAGAGAAAGACATAAACAATTAACAAAACAAAATTGGAATGATTCAGTCAAAATTGGGGACATTGTGTTGATACATGACAAGACACCAAGACAACATTGGTCAATGGGAAAAGTCTTGGAACTCAAAACTGGTGAAGACGAAGTTACCAGGGTTGTAAAACTGAAAACAGCAACTGGTGAAACCACCAGAGATATCACATTACTATATCCTTTGGAGTGTGGGGCTAAATTAGAACCATTACCCCAAAGGATGGATCAGGATACTATTGGGAGGAATCTCTCAATGTACCTGATGTAACTCAGATTAAACCAGACAGGCCTCAAAGAAAGACTGCTTTGAAAGCCAGAAAACTTTTACAAGAAAAAATTAAGACTGGTGACTTATAAACCTTACACAAATTGAGCAAAGTTAAAATATTTAATAACTTTACTTTAATTCCATAAATTTCCTATACCTAAAGGGAGTCAAACTGATTGACATAACTTTAACTAAACTTGAGAAGTTGGCCTCTTGAACTTTCATATTTAAATAGGTCTTGAGTAACCTCTCTCTTCCTAAATTTCTACTTCATTCTTTTGATCCATTTTTTACATGTTTTACACAGTTTGTCAAAAATTTGATCTATAACATACAAATTTTTCTCCGCCCTCCCCCCCAGATATGGAAAAACTATACGCGCTTACAAATGGTATCGTATGAGATACCTTTATTTCATAATTAATATAAATTATTAATTAATTGAATTAAATATCTATACAAAATTGGCTCGGGATTGTCGACATAGCCTAATGGGAATGAAATGATTGCCATACATACATAGAAACCGTATGTAGGCGTCGGGTCTGCATAACCACGAGAAACATTCATTTATTTCACGTGAACAAAATTTTCCATTTGCTAACCCATGTAAAATACAAGAGAGAAAGAGTCAACAACCTTTGCCAAATCAGCAATTTATACTAAAATATGAAGATATATTAAAGGAGTAGCCTCGGGGCTGTTTATGTGCAGCGAACGCTTTAAACAGGGAAGATGTGCTTTTGTCTTCCCTCAAGTTCTGAGTGAATTCCTTATAATAAACTTAATACTCATAAAAGGCTAGGCCTATGGCTAAAAGTGTTTATATTGTGACTGCCTATATTAATTACATCAAGCCAAATTCGTCGCGTAACTCCATCGTGGCGGCCCTACACCGAAAATGATCGTAACGCCCTACATCGAAGCAAACTAAGACCCAGCAAAAATAAGGTGAGGCAATTTATTTTCATTCTAATATAGGCGTCTAAAATCCCGACGCTAAAATTACCATAAACAATTAAATATAAAGAGGTCCTTTAAAGACCTGACCTACATATTCATAACTCTCTAACGAAAAAACATAGGGCTTTTGTCGTTTAACTCTCCACTGAAATCTGCTGGAAATTTCAAACGGATGAGGGTATCAGGCAATCAACCCATAGCCCTATATAGTTTTTTTCATAATCTGTAACTTATTTTATATTTTTGTTAACTGTATTATAAAAGGGAACAATGTTTTCCAAATGTCCAGGCGCTATTGTCCAGGCGGCGGTCTTCCCTGTATTTTTCAGTTCCGACTGTCAACGATACATATGTCTATCTACCTCTCTCTCTCTCTCTCTCTAGCACTCTTTAGCTTCATGATAAGAATTTCTGACAGGGCGCCAAATTTTAATATTCCTAATCTGATCGTAAACACAGATTTCATGGGTCAACCGCGTTTAATTATAATTTTAAAAACAGGCAGATGTTTCTCAAATCTTAAACCAATATTTGCTATTGGGACGGCCTCAACCCCCAAAGGGGCATACCTAACCTAAGAGAGAAAGAAAGGGGCTTTAAGATTATCATAGAAAAATAAAATAGTGTCAACATATTGGTCCCACGTATCGGAACAGACCTACTAAGTTATATATTTTGGGTAAATACAAAAATTAACTCGTTGAAGTGAATGGCCATTTTTTTTTTAATTTCAGAGCCCTTAAGACTTTTTAACATTTTAATAATTTTTCCTAATGATAAAAAACTACAAATATAAGAATGTAGCTCTCTCACCACAACAATAAGAAATAAAATACGCACTTTATATATATAGATAATTCAATCTCATATAGAGGACCTACATTGTCTATAAGATACATAAAAAATGAGAATGCGTTGTAAGACAAAAATAAACTGTCTTTCTCTCTCTCTCTCTCTCTCTCTCTCTCCATATATATATATATATATATATATATATATATATATAATATATTGGTACATATCTTTAAATGTTGCAAGCAAATCTGAAGCCTGTCATGGGTTAACCACGTTTAAACAACAAATTCATTTCATCTTTTATGTCACACACACACACACACACACACACAATCCACCTTCTCAGTTCCAAGGTTCACAATGCGACTATTGTTAAATGAAAATATTCAATTGCTTCGTTTCTCTTAATATTGTTCATTCATCTTAATAAACGCCTTTAATAAACATGCAATTTGAGTCTGAACTCGCTTTCAATTGTCTTCTTAAAGTAATATGAGGTAATATATGAGTCAGACATTTTGTTTATTGGGTTAAATTAGGGTTCATTTTGTTAAAATCTGGAGGTAGATAAGGGGATGTTAGTTTAATTAAATACGTGATAAGAGTCAAAGAAAATTAGAAATCGTAGAAATGGAGTTTCAAGCCCTCCATGGAATTTCAGCATAACCTTTTGAAACTAATTTCTTTCTACCTGACACTCCTAGAGAAAGTATTTCATTTTTTTCCTAATTGTTTCAGTTCTATCCCGGATAGTGAAACAAATTCTTTTTCAAATGGCACTATATATATATATATATATATATATATATATATATATATATATATATATATATATATATATATATATCAACATGAAGGACTAAAATAGATTAATTTATATCTTATTTATTGAATATCTCGCAACGAGACATCGTTTCATTGAGTCCCTTTACGAATATTTACAGTCTGAAGAGCCAAACGCTAAAATTCAGAATCTTCAAAGTAGACAATTGCGCAATGGCATATTCTACAATATCCTGCGTGTAATATCTCCATGATCCATGATCCATTCGTCCTGATTTCGTTTACAGTTATTTACGTAATTACGCCAATTATAAGCGAAGTGATGACACTGAGGTCGGCTGATCCCTACGAGACTGCCTGCTTAAGAAGGAAAGTTAAAAGATGTAAGAAAATTTAAAGACGAGTGAAAGTTTTAAATCAAAACAAAGAAGAGAAGCTGAAAGGAAATAAACAAATTTTTCCTTATGGGTTTGCATCATACATATATATATATATATATATATATATATAATAGTAGTTCAGGAGGCATTTCACGAATTAAAAGTGAAAAGAAGATTCTTCAACTCGAATGTCCCAAAGGGATGAAATCATCAACTCACGGATTACATCTTTCAGAACATCAATCGATGAAAGTGTGTGGAATAAACAGAGTGATTTTAAAAATTTCATAAGCTTATATTCTTTCGAATTAGATAATGATATGAACTGTATTTTAAGATATGTTGCCTTGTTTAATATTGAAAAAACTCGAGATACGAATAGCATTCCAAATTCTTTTATTAATCTTAATAATTTTGCTTCGCCATTGATGTTGTTAAAGGTTGTGTTTATGGTGCAATGGAGGTGAACAAAGTTTGTGTTTTTGATGCAATGAAGGTGATCAATTCTTCCATTGTTTGCGCAGGATGGAGAAGATAATGGTATATCACGCTTAACCAGGCGAATCGGCGGGTCGTTAACTTTGATTCGCTCTCCTTATCAAATTGGTTTTAAAAGGTCACACTCAACTGACCTCTGTATCTATGTACTTAAAGAAACAATTTCTCAATACATTGACAATAATTCAGCTCGTTATATATACAGACATTAAATGCGTGAATTTCTTTATTTTGAAATAACGGGCAGAAAAATGAAAGTCACTCCGAGTATTTTTAAGTTTATTTTGACCCCTCTTTTGGACTTGAAAATAAAGACAAGTCCGCCCAAAGATTTAATCCCTCGGATTATCGAAGGTTGGGAAATTTTTTATCCTGATTAAAAATAAAGTTAGAAATATAATCAAGTTTATATGTACCGAAACTAAAATTAAAATTTCTATTATTTTTTAAACATGGTTAACCCATGACAGGCTTCAGATTTGCTTACAACTTTTAGAGATATGTACCAATATATATATATATAATATATATATATATATATATATAGAGAGAGAGAGAGAGAGAGAGAGAGAGAGAGAGAAAGACAGTTTATTTTTGTCTTACAACGCATTCTTATTTTTTATGTATCTTATAGACAATGTAGGTCCTCTATATGAGATTGAATTATCTATATATAAAGTGCATATTTTATTTCTTATTGTTCTGGCGAGAGAGCTACATTCTTATATTTGTAATTTTTTATCATTAGGAAAAATTATTAAAATGTTAAAAAGTCTTAAGTACTCTGAAATTAAAAAAAAATGCCCATTCACTTCAACGAGTTAATTTTTGTATTTACCCAAAATATATAACTTAGTAGGTTTGTTCCAATTCGTGGGACCAATATGTTGACACTATTTTATTTTTCTATGATAATCTTTAAGCCCCTTTCTTTCTCTCTTAGGTTAGGTATGCCCCTTTGGTGGGTGAGGCCGTCCATAGCAAATATGGTTTAAGATTTGAGAAACATCTGCCTGTTTGTAAAATTATAATTAAACCCTGTTGACTCATGAAATCTGTGTTTACGATCAGATTAGGAATATTAAAATTTGGCGCCCTGTCAGAAGTTCTTATCATGAAGGTAAAGAGTGCTATTTTGGCGGTTTAATTTATTCCAATATATATATAATATATATATAGTGTGTGTGTGTATATATATAGATAGGTAGATAGACATATGTATCGTTGACACTAGGAACTGAAAAATACAGAGAAGACCGCCGCCCAGTTCTAGGAAGCACTGAACTCGGGTTAAGGAGGGACTTCATCATATCCTGAAAGAGAGATACAAGGATAAGAACTAACTCAAGAGGCCTTGCGTACCATACCGGTGATGTACCAACAACCACAGCTTTGAGGTCTGAGGTACGATTCCCGATGGTATTGGTAATTAATAATAATATTAATAATAATAATCCATGAGTTAGTACAATGGGGCGGGTCGTCTGGCAGAGACTGTGATAAAACTTTCTTTCTGTGTGTGTGTGTGTGTTTCATAAAAGATGAAATGAATTTGTTGTTGAAACGTGTTTAACCCATGACAGGTTTCAGATTTGTTTAGAACTTTTAGAGATATGTACCAATATATATATATATATATATATATATATATATAGAGAGAGAGAGAGAGAGAGAGAGAGAGAGAGAGAGAGAGAGAGAGAGAAAGAAACAGAACAGAAATCGTGATGAGGTTTGAACGACCTTTTATCAGTCTTTAATTGTATCAAGATTTGAAAAATACCTGTTTAAATTTGCCTTCCTGCCAGAAATTCTTATCATGACGTGGACCCTTGTGGCAATCGCGAAGAAAATAGCGCCTGGACATTTGGAAAATATTGTTCCCTTTTATAATACAGTTAACAAAAATAAAAAAAGTTACAGATCTAAATCTTTATTTAAAAATAAAATAAACTATATGAAGATATACATTTTCATTTTCAAATTGTATCATATAATATAAATATATAATATATATATATATATATATATATATATATATATATTGTGTGTGTGTGTGTGTGTGTGTGTGTCTGTGGGTGGGTCACGCGGATTTTTCTTTCCGTCCGAGTTCGTTTATTTTTTTTATTTTTTCCTTACACAATTTGATCATTTATTTTATTTTTTCTTTCTTTTTCACCGTAGGGAGTGTTTACACGAATTTTAGATGAACTTTTTCCATATAAATTGTTCGTTTATTTCGTGCGAGTTGTTTTATCCTCACGTTAGACCTATGGTAGGGATTTATTTTCCGTGTGAATTGATCATTTATTTTTTATTTCGCAAGAATTGTTTTATCCTCACCTTAGACCTGCGGTTATTATTAAGGATTTATTTTCTGTACGAGTTGTTCGTTTATTTCGTACGAGATGTTTTATCCTCATTTAAGTTATGTATATATATATATATATATATTTCCTGGAAAAAATGTTCGAATTTCATAAAGATTCCGTGCATTCCATTTATTCGGTCCTGCAATATTCCGTAAGTTAGAGAGTTGGACAGAAAAAGAATGAGAATGTGTAAAAAGATTGGTACTGCATGCGTTTCATAAAGGAGACATGCAGTTGGAGTGCTCAGAAGAGCAATGTCTGATATAATAGCGATAGTAAGCTTTTGAAACGCAATCGTTTAGGCCTAAAATTTGAGCGTAATGAAACACTTGTATATATATATATATATATATATACATATATATTATACATACGAGATTGGATAGAATGAGTTTGAAACAGTATTTCACTACAAATTTTAAAAAGCACGACGGCCTCCATTATGCGAATGTCTTGTTTATTAGCAGTATTTATACTCTTACATTGACAAGAAATACCTCAAAAGCGTTGCTCGCAGAGGAAAATTCTACACGATCAAATAATATGCAAGGTTTACTTTCATTTACTTGAACTGATCCAAAGAGTAACTGTTCACATCTTCTGAAGGCTGTGTGTTCCGTTTGCTGCAGATCCATTAGTTAATATAGGTCTTGAATATGAGGTTCAATAGTCTCAGTGAAATTACGATGCAAAAGAGTGAGCTCTCGTTCCCTGACGAGATGTATTTCTGAACACACAAAGAGCCTTGGAATAATTGTTTTCTTTTTCCTCACGGCTTGTATCATACATATATATATATACATATATAGTTTGATGTATTTTTGGAACAGGGCTTCAGCTAATTCCAGTATGAGAGAGAGAGAGAGAGAGAGAGAGAGAGAGAGTTGATAATGATATGTATCGTTGACACTCGGAACTGAAAAATACAGGGAAGACCGCCGCCCAGCTCTAAGAAGTACTGAACTCGGGTCAGAGAGGGACTTCATCATATCGTGAGAGAGAGATACAAGGATGAGAACTATCTCAAAAGGCCTTACGTACCATATCGTGATGTACCAACAACCACGGCTTTGAGGTCTGAGGTACGATTCCCGATGGTATTGGTAATAATAATAATAAAATAATAATAATAATAATCCATGAGTTAGTACAATGGGGCGGGTCGTCTGGCCAGAGACTGTGACAAAACTTTCTTTCTGTTTGTGTGTGTGTGTGTGTGTGTGTGTTTGACGGGGAGTCATTAGGGATTTATTTATTTTTTATTTTTTCCCGTAGGGTGTGTTTACACGAATTTTAGATGAATATGAAAAATTAGTATTTTTTAAATCAGCAAGAATTCATAATTAGTTAGTTGACTGTAAAAGTAGCGGTATACTATTGGTCGAAGAAACCATTTTAAATAACTAACCTTTTATTGTGGTTCTGGATAAAGTTTCGCGAATTCTTGCAAAAATAATGCAGTATACAATTAAAACAAATATTCTTAAATTCGTCATGAAAACTGAAATTGCCGTTTTATATTTAATTTTCTCGAATTGTTCATTTATTTATTTTTTTCTCCGTATGAATACCCCCACCTTAGACCTACGGTAGGGCTTTATTTTCCGTACGAATTGATAATTTATTTTTTATTTCGCACGAATTGTTTTATCCTCACCTTAGACCTGCGGTTATTATTAAGGATTTATTTTCCGTACGAGTTGTTCGTTTATCTATTCATTTTTCTTTTTCCGTACGAAGTGTTTACCCCACCTTAGGCCTACGTTACCGCGAAAGGTCGGTTCGGGGTTCGAACCCGCCGTCTATTAACGCGATCGCTCGACGCACGTGTGTACATGGCTCTATTACCTGTGAGTTTAGCGCTTTGCATCGTAGACCATAAAGACAATATATTTAAATTTTGTGTATATATATATATATTATGGTGATTCAAAAATATCGATTGTTAGATTTTTCCGGGCCACCCTCTAATTATGTTTAATTTGGTAAAAACGTAATGTATACAAAATTTCAGGTGATTCTAATGTATTTTAGGGGTCGCTACCGTAATCTAAACTATTACTTTTCTGTTTACTTTCAGGAAATTGAGTTTTGAACTGTGACCTTTTTCTTATAATATCTGTTCCGTGTGATAAGTGCGTTAATGCACATAGAGCTAACAGTGCTGAGTAAACACAACACTCTCGTAACCATTTACACTCCGTTGTGACCGAATATTGAGGGCAACCGGCACTTGTACACTGTACTGTCTGTACAACTATAATTCAGTAGTCGTCTGACTGTCGTGAGTGTAAGAGTTTCTGCTGTCGACTCTCTTCATGGAACCCCCTGCCATCTTCTAGCAGGAGTACTGCTATACACACAAGAAAAGATACTAATGTTTGGCTTATTGGACAACCATCAGATACACTTAAAACAACAGTTCTTCCATCAGAGCGAGAAACTATGGCTTTGTTTATGACTTACAGAAAAAAAAAAACAATTCGAGAAGCCTGCTTGTCTACTGCAAATGATGTGTTGGCAGTATGGGGAGGAGCATGAATTCCAACTAGAAAGAAGTCGCACGTTGTTGACAAAATTGAGAAACTGTTCAAAGAATGGCAAGGATTAAAGAAAAATATAGAGAATAAGGCGAATCAATCAAAAAATCTATTAGATAAGCAAACTAAATGGAACCAAGAATTAGATGGCCTGTTTGAGATAGCACATGCAGATGCTATGAAGCTAATTGATATTGAAGAAGATAAGCTATTTTTAAAACTCCAGCGAGAATAGGGGCGAAAAGGAAAAATGGATGGGATTGATAAAGAGTTTGCAAAGTAAGAAAAGTATGCTAAGAAAAAGGAAGAACAATTAAACATAAGAAAAGCAAGAGAAATGTTGAGATTTAAAGAAACTGTAGTTCTCAGTGACTAAACTAGCAGTTCTGGTGCTGAAAGGCAAAATACAACATCTGATGAAGAGTTTACGGTGCAGAAGAATTCAATGTCAGTTATTCATCTATAAGAAGAGCAAGAGAAAAATGTTGGAAAAAATTTGGAGAAAATTTAAAGAAAGAGTTTAAAGCTGATGTTCCTTTAACCATTCATTGGGACGGAAAACTAATAGAAGACATAACAGGACGAGAAGTTGTTGAACGACACCCTATATTGATTTCAGGAGATGGCATTGATCAACTTCTTGGTGTTCCAAAAATCACTGCAAGCACAGGAGAATTAACTGAAAATGTCGTCCACCAAGCTTGTTTGGATTGGGATATCTCTGACAAAATAAAATGCATGTGTTTTGACACAACAGCATTGAATACAGGTCGTAGAAATGGTGCCTGTGTTCTTCTAGAACAGAAAATGAACAAACGTATGCTGTGGCTGCCTGCAGACATCACATACTAGAAATAGTGTTAGAAGCTGATATTAGGACCTGATATTGCAATTTTCAAACGATTTAGAATGAAACGGTCAAAATTAGACACAAAAAACTACAGAATAGCATTAGATGATCCAAATACCATACCCAGTATTACTGATATAAAAGCAGAAGTGATTGAGTTTGCTACCACTCAACTTGAAGAACATCAACCTCGTGATGATTACAAAGAATTGCTGGAACTGACAATCATTTTCCTGGGTGGAATACCAAAGAGAGGAGTTTCATTCAGAAGACCAGCTGGCGTTCACCCAGCAAGATGGATGGCAAAAGTCATTTATGCCATGAAAATTTGGTTGTTTAAAATACAATTTAAATTAACACCCAGAGAAGAAAAAGACCTTAAAGATATCTGCCGCTTTGCTGTACACATATATGTTAAATCCTGGTTTACAGCGTCAGTTTCAGTTCTCACTCCTCGTCTCGATTTAGAGATGTTGAAGAAACTGCAAATGTACAAACTAAAAGATGAACGCATTGCAACTGTTGTCCTGAAGAAAATGATGAATCATTTATGGTATCTTTCAGATGAGTTAATAGCATTTGCTTTTTTTGATGATGGCGTGCTACACCAAACTAAAATCCGAATGAAGCATGCATTGCAAAACGGCGCCGAACCAAATCCAGAGAAAAAAGCAGTTATTGACCCTGAAGTTATTGAAAACAGAGAACTGGAAGACTTTGTTAGTGCAAATACAAAAGATTTTTTAATAGACTTGGTGTACCATCAACGTTTCTTAATAAGAACTCTGAAGAGTGGAATGAAGATGACTGCTACAACAACGTAAAACAAGTCAAGAAAAATTCTAGTTGTTAATGACAATGCAAAAAGAGGAGTTAGATTAGTCGATGAAAACAACAAACTAATCACAAATGATGAAGAACAGAAACAGTATCTCCTCCAAGTGGTAAAGAAATATAGAGCTGCTCTTCCAAATAAAAACAAGACAATATCATCATTAAGAAATTAACAGTGAAATGTAATGAACAAAAGGTTATTATTATTACGGAAGTCTTATTATTATTACAGAAGAACTGTCAATTTGAAAATGTAGAGTGGTTATGGTTATGATAGGCCTACCAGGGAACTTCCACTTAAAAAAAAGGTAACGCGTCGTATGCTTTACCTCAAGGGTGGTGTGGAAACGGCATATATTTATTTTGTGTCTGATTTTCAACTTATGGTAGCGACCCCTAAAAATTAATTTTGTTAATTCAAAATTTGCATGCATTACTTTTTTACCAAATTAAATATAATCAGAGGGTGGCCCGAAAAAAAATTCCAAAAATTTTTTTTCGGTCAATTTTTGAATCACGCTAATATAATATATATATATATATATATATATATATATATATATATATATATATATATATATATATATTTCCTGTACTAATATGATTATACGTATTGTAAATTTTCAATATATTTAATATAACTATATTTTTCTTGCACTGATATTTTGAAAAGGCCCCGTTTTGTATGATTATATATTTTCCATTCATGATTCTATTATTTGATCATATATATGCCACATTGTATATCCATTAATTCAGCTAAATAAAGAGAATGATGTATTGGCGTTTTATTTATTCCTTTTTTTGTACATTATATAATTTGTTTGGTTTCTAAAGCGGATTTCAGAATAATTAATTAATTGCTATTTGTCAAATCGATCTTCTAAGCCAACTGACGGAAGAATATATGGTATACTGTGAGTTAATAAATAAGTAACGAAGCTGACAACTGAACTTTCTAAGCCAGATGACGGAAGAATATAAGGATTAATTAAATAAATATTGCTATCTGGCAACTCAGCCTTCTAAGCCAAATGACGGAAAAATATAAAGATTAATTAAATAAATATTGCTATCTGGCAACTCAGCCTTCTAAGCTTACTGACTGCTTAATATATGCTTTAATTTAATAAATAAAGAAATCTGGCACCTCAACTTCTAAGCCAAGTGGGTGATTAATATATGGAATAATTAAACAGATATTGCTATCAGGCAACTCAGCCAACTGGCTGATTAGGGTTCCTATAAGAGAGCGGCGGGGTTGGTGGACTCATATGCGCTTGGCTCTGGCCAAGCGAAGACCCTTCCTCTGGGTCCCCCTCCTCCTCTCTCTCTCTCTCTCTCTCTCTCTTAGGTTAGGTATGCCCCTTTGGGGGGTGAGGCCGTCCCACCTTCTCCCCAAAGAGGTTTTGCAACAAAGGGGGGTGGGGTGCCTTGCAACAAAGGGGGTAGGGTTGGCACTCTTGCAACATTATGCAACTTTGCAGTTGCTTTGCACTCTGGCTTTTTGCGGTTATACTACTGACGTATTTACGCGGTCAAAAAATGAACATCCTTTACCGATTGACCGCTTTCATACCACAGCCGTAATTCCTCTGATGCAGTATTATTAACGCATAGATGATGTTGGATCGCAATTAAAGCAATCATCATTGGGATATCATTGACGAAAAGATGACGGCTTAAGAATAGCAGTAACGTGTTTTTAAAGAATAAGATTTTTTATAAATAACTTCATTTAGTTAAAGGAAAAGTAAATGTTCATGCAAGATGTAAAATTATTACTATGGAAGAATTTTGATAGTTATAGGCATGTTTAAATAGCTGAAGTTGAAAACAGAGTGAGACAAAGTAACCAAATAATAAAAGTAGTGGTGTACCGATTAATCGACGTCGGCAGTGGCAATGTGGCATTGGCATCGTCCAAATTTAGCCGATTCTGTTACTGATTCTTTGAAATATTAAAATTTTGGTACTTTCCTGTTATCCCGGACCCCAGACTTTTTGTCAGATTCATACGCCTCTTGCTAGATTGCCAAATTTCATTGCCAAATTTTTTTTTAAATGTTAAGTAACAAACCAAACCTAACCTAACCTAACCAGGAGTTGGGTTAGGTTAGGTTAGGTTAGTTACTGATACGGACTCTAAAGATAGGACGAATAAATTAATTTTTTCAGGAATTCTCCCAAGAATAGCAGAATCCGATAACTTTTGCAGCAGAGCTACTACCTACATAAATAATGTTCTTAAGTCCCTTTGCCAACAGGAAATTGTTAAATTCGTCGATTTGTGGAGTCATTTTTCTGATAAAAAGGATTTGCGTGATGGTCTTCAAATGAATAGGGTAGGAGCAGCTCGTCTTGGTAGACTATTGCATAGCTCTGCGGCGGTTTTTCAGGCAAAAACTGGCTTAACTCCTACCAAAGCAACCAGCCAAACATAAATTTTCTTTACGATTGCCTCCAGGCTCCACGAAGAACTCCAGATTCTGCTGCAGTACTCAAGATTTTACAAATGTACTGTATTTTATATGAATGTTCAAAGTTGAAGATTTAAATTTGATGAACTATTAAGTATTGTCCTTTACCAAAAATATGAGGTTGCAGTAATTACTGAATCCTGATTAAGTACAGAGAGTAGAGATTTTGGATGTTTTCCGTTTGACTGCCGCCATTGAAACATAATTAAACTTTTTGTATTTTGTATTTTAACTGAAATGTCTTGATGATACAAAATAAGTTACTTTATAAAAAAGCTTTTCTTAATTTCCCCTTCAAATTTTGTTTCTTATAAACAATTTTAATTACTTTCAAGATCCATGCTTAATTTTTAAGTTTTAATCGTGTACTCAGAAAAATAAAGGGATCACCTGAAGATCAGGGCCTCCAGCCTTCTTTAGTTAGCTTTATAAGGCTAACTAACAATAATATCAGGACCTAACCTAACCAATCGTCAAGGTCGTACAGTTGACCCAACGATTGGTTAGGTTAGGTCGTGATATTTTCGTTAGTTAGCCTTATAAGGCTAAGTAAAGAAGACTGGCGGCACTCACCTCTTATGTTTCAATGGCGGCAGTCAAACGGAAAAGATCCGAGATTTTCTCGGAGAATATCATAGCCCTGGCTATGAGATGCTTAACTATGAGAACATAGGAAGAAGGAGTGGTGGTACAGTAAGTACTAAACGTTCGGTCACACTTAAAACCCATAATTTAAAACATTGCGCGACGTTTGTTGAAATTAAAGACAACTCGCGAAAGAAATTAATTATATATTTAGTATATAGTCCTCCTTCTCATACTGTCGACAGTGATAATAGACTTGACGAACTAATTTTGCATCACTTTAACATATTGCTTCCCAGGAACCTCTCTTTAACATATTGCTTCCCAGTGTTAATCACTTTAACATATTGCTTCCTAAAAATAGACATTACACAACCAAATACAGTTACATTACAATAGTTTATAATATTTAGAGATTAGCTAGTCGAGAAAATGTAAATTTATGGACAACTTAAATTATGCTTTGCCATTTTTTGTGAATGTAAAATATTTGAATCACCTGAAGATCAGGGCCCCCAGCCTTCTTTAGTTAGCCTTATAAGCCAAACTAACGAAAATATCACGACCTAACCTAACCAATCGTTAGGTCAACTGTACGCCCTTGACGATTGGTTAGGTTAGGTTGTGATATTTTCATTAGTTAGCCTAGATTACCAACCTCTTTCTAACCAACCAACCTTTCTCTTTTTAACATATTGTTTCCCAGTGTTAATCACTTTAACATATTGCTTCCCAGGAGGGATCACTTTAACATATTGCTTCCCGAATGCTTGGGAAGCAATATGTTAAAGTGATCTCTAATTTTTTATGCAAGTAACGAACATGATGCAATAATTATGGAAGATTTTAATTTACCGTGCAGGGATTTGGGTGGTCCTTTGTAATCTTATTCTGGTCGTCGACTATATGCGGGTTTCCTCGAAAATTCACCTTTTCAAATGGTCAAGGAACCCACTAAAGAACGCAATATTCTAGATTTAGTTTTAAGTACAGACCTAGACTTAATTGATAATATCTCTGTAGGAGACCACTACTCCACCACTGATCATTGGCAAATAACATTTTAAATTAAAATTGATGCCCATAATTCGGAGAGCCTGGAATACGTTTTGGATTTTAAAAGAGCTAAATTTCGTGACATGAAACCACAACTTTGACCCATAATTGGGATGAAGCTTTATCGTACGATGATATTAATGGCAAATAGACATCTTTTTTTAATTATTTTAAATGTTTAGAATCAAGCAATATCTCTTTACCCAAAAAAGAGAGTGGCGAAGTCTGTTAAACATAAATGGTGGGATGCTGAAATTAAAAGTAGCTTAATGTTAAAATGGAACGCGTATTTTAAATTTAAAGAAACAAATAACTTGTCCGATGAAAATGCTTACAAGCTATTGAAAAGCCGAAGCAAAACACTTATTACAAAAATTAAGCTCAATGATGAGCTATATATAGTAGGGCGGAGCGTTTTTACACTTTTTTCGATTTTCATTTTGTAATAGAGCGGAAAAGTGGATCTTCCACGTCATAAGTGAGTGTGTAAAATCTCAGAGATCTGCAATAATATCTTCTGCCTCCGCACGCCCGTTGAAAATCCAAAAAATGGCGCCAAAATACACATTTTTTCAGTATTTTCTTATAGGTTTAATTTTCATCCAACCTTCTTGTAATAGCGAGGAAAAGCATCCGAAAGGTTTATTTTAGACTAGTTTTAAATATTTTTGTCCTGCGATATCTTCTGCCACCGCAAACGTTCCAAAATATGGAAAAATCCGCATACATCATGTATTTTGCATATTCAGCCTATACGCTAATAAATTCACTTTGTACGTCATGTAGTACTCCCACATCGTTCTAAAAGCTTCCCCACAGCCTGGTATGGTGTGTTGTTCGTCATTGCCATATACGGCAATGAGTCAGTGAGTGATGACTGATGAGTCATGACTCACAACACTACCAGGCCTTCTTGCTCTCACTTCCCCGCAGTGTTGTGCTAGCTACGTTTCGGGTAATATGTGGATTGTGTTGCTCTTGCTGTTAATACATCTTTGGAACACGACAACACGCATATGCGGATATATACTGCATATTTTAGTGCATAATAATACGTTGGTGTAATATACAAAACTTCTGCAGAATGCAAGAATATTTTACGTTTTAGGAGTAATTTCTTAATTTTTATATTAATTACTGTGTTTTTCACAATGTCAGTACCAGCTCAAGCATCAAGGACTTCAAGTTGCCCTATATTTAGGGCTCCAACTGATCTAGACAAGAGATGCCTTCCAACCTATAAGGACGTCATGAAATATTTTCATCAAATAAGGTTGAATCTGAAGACATCGAAGAAAGATCCTACAGTTGCAGAAATTTCGGGTGTTCTCTCAAAAACTCTCGAAGATTTGTGGAAAACAGCCTCTATTCCTACTGTTTCTCATAACCGTGTCGTTCAAATGATTAAAAATTACCATGAAAAGTGTCAAAACCTTCTAAAGTCAATAAAAAGGAAACAAGATAGTGACTCATTCAAAATTAAATTACAAACATTTCAAAATGAGGCAAAAACAAATTATTTGACATCAGTGCTTGCAAATGTGAAAATTTTGATAAGTGTTCATGTGAAAACCATCTCTAGGTTCCAGCAATTAAACAAGACTTCCTTAAAGATCAGAGAACAACAAGAAAATTGGCGATAGGATCTCTTGATTTTTCACAAACTCGTAAAGATCTAGCCACTATTGCTAGAAGACAACAGAGAATGAAACAGTATGAACCAAAACCATCTACCAGTAAAGGACAAGCAACTGAAACACTGTCATCAACATCAAGTGAAACAGAAGGACCGGATTCTGACCGGATTCTGATTATGAACCGACACAGAGAATCAAATCGACGGAACAATCTCATCATGGAACAATCTCATCATTGGCTATAGCTTGTGACAGAACTGGTGTGTCAGACAGGTCTGCTGCTATAATTGCTTCGGCTGTTCTTGAAGACGTGGGAATTATAAACGAAAAAGATTTAAGTTCAGTAATAGACATATGCGAAGTAAGGAGAGCTAGAAAAAGAGCGAGATCTATCATTCAAAAGAGAGATTACGAAGAAGAAACTATGGAGTATCTATTTCGATGGAAGAAAGGACAACTGCAGTGCAAGAAAAAGTTGGCAGTAAAGGTTATCAAAAAATATAACAGAAGAACATGTCACTTTGCTTCAAGAACCAAACTCGCATTATATTGGGCATGTAACTCCCGCTTCTGGCTCAGCACAGAGTATATCTTCTGCAATTTTGGATTTTTTTCGCTCAAACGAGATTGATACTTCAGGAGTTAAAGCCATTGGATGTGACGGGACAGCAGTTAATACAGGACCAAAAGGAGGAGTGATAAAAAGTATTGAAGAGCACTTTCAGAGAGCACTCCAGTGGCTGATTTGCTTGCTTCACACTAATGAACTTCCCCTGCGGCACATAGTGACTGACATTGATGGTAAAACAACAGGTCCTCATAGTTTTACGGGACCTATAGGAAAAGAGTTAATTGATTGTGAAAATAGACCTGTTGTTGAGTTTGAAGCAGTTGAAGCGGAAGAAATTGTAGTTCACAGAGATGATCTGAGCACAGATCAGAAATATTTGGCAGAAATCTATGATGCTGTGTCAAAAAGTGAATGTACTCCCTCTCTAGCTCCAAGGAAACCAGGCAAAATGGTACACTCCAGATGGGTGACAACTGCTAACCGCATACTTCGTCTCTACGTTTCAACTGAAGAACCTTCAGAAAACCTTAAGTGTATCGTGGATTATATTATGAAAGTTTATATTCCAATGTAGTTTCAAATCAAGAGAAATTCTTCAGCAACACAGGGAGCCAAACATCTTTATCAAATGATACAACGCTCGAGGTCGTTGAGTGCCCGCTGTATAGAAATAGTTGATCGTGTTATTCAGAGAAATTCCTATTTTTCTCATCCTGAGAATGTTCTCCTTAGTATGATTCACGATGAAGCAAAACATATCAGAGAATTAGGATGGAGGAGAATCCTTAAAGCAAGAGATTCTGAGTCAGCCGCAGTGAGAGTGTTTAAATTGCCCACGTTGAACTTTCAGTGCAGTGAGTACGACAACATGATTAACTGGCAAACTTGTGAGCTGTCACAGCCTCCTCTGACAAAAGTTCTATCACGCTCCGACATCCTGAACTATATCTCATCAGGAGATGTACCTGATTTCATCCCACGCTTTCCTTGCCACACCCAAGCGGTTGAACGGCATATAAAGCTGCTAACAGAGGCTTCAGCTGCAGTATGCGGTTCAGAGGCAAGGGATGGATTTATCAAAACAAGATTAGAATCCAGAAAGAAAATGCCAAGAATGGAAACAAAAAGTGACTACAGTGTGTAACTAGCCTAAGTCCGATAATGGTAGGGTGGTTGGGTCGGGCAGGGAGGAACTCGAAATGCAGTCACCTCCACGTCGTGAGTTCTGGGTTATTTTGTCAATATAGTACATTCAATATTGACGAAATAAGCGAGGAGCTGCATGCATATTACATAATAAGCCATCAAAAATAAACCAAGCATATGCAAAGTAAACTGCATTTGTGGACCTAAATTATTCAATTGCTCAAATATATAAACTTCTTAAATTACTAAAATATGATATAATAAATTGTTAATTGCATTACTTAATACATAATTGACGAATAAACTGTGGTGTAGGGCCGAAGTTGACCACAATAGCGTCATTATAAAATACACTATTTATGTAAATTTTCTCATATTTTGGAACGTTTGCAGAGGCAGAAGAAATTATCGCAGGACAAAAATATTTAAAACTAGTCTAAAATAAACCTTTAGGATGCTTTTCCTCGCTATTACAAGAAGGTAGGATGAAAATTATAACTATAAGAAAATATTGGAAAAATGCGTATTTTGGCGCATTTTTTGGATTTTCAACGAACGTGTGAAGGCAGAAGATATTATTGCAGATCCCTGAGATTTTACACACTCACTTTTGACGTGGAAGAGCCACTTTTCCAAGCTATTACAAAACGAAAATCGAAAAAAGTGTAAAAACGCTCCGCCCTAATATATAGTGAGCCAAATTAAATGGAATCCGAAGGAATTATATAATTATGTTAGAAATAAAGAGTAGCTTTGCTTCCACTCATTGGCAAAAACTCTGAAAAATTTACGATGACTTACAAATGACCTAGGTTTTAAATAAATTCTTCTCTTCCGTCTTTACAAACAAAAATTTTAACAACATTCCCGTTCCCGTAATCAAGCTCAGTGATGATCACTTAAACCTTCACGATTTTACCACGAGTAAAACTAAAGTACTCTCGATCATACGTAAAATTAATCGTGATAAAACTCAGGTTCAGATAAGCTCTACCAGAGGGTACTGTAATTAAAGAAATGAACAGCGCAATAGTCTCTCCTCTCACATATACAGTATATTTCATAATAGTAATAAATCGTTACAATCTGGAGAAGTTCTGTTCACTTGAAAACTTGCAAATATTCGGCCAATATTTAAAAAAAAGGGGACAAAATGGTTCCGGAAAATTAGCGTCCCATAACAAAATAAGCGTCAGAACATTTGCAGATTCAAAATATTAATAAATTACTCGAGTGGGCAGAAACTTGGCAAATGAACGTTAATATTTTTTTTGGCAGGAAGGAGGGGCCAAGGGCAAATGTCTGCAAAAGCGCCCTAACCCCAGCCATAGAAGAAGAAGAGAGCCAAAATCAAAGACGGGTGTTTTCAAGATTCCTAGACACTCTGCGTTTGAAAGATGGGAGGTCATAGACAGGAGGAAAGATGGATTGAGGAAGACTTTTGCAGAATTGACCGGTTGAGTAGATGAAAGATTGAAAATACTGATTAACCCTTGAATTAGAGAGTTTGACAGAAAAGGAATGAGAAAGTGTAGAAAGTCTGGTACTGCGTGCTATCCTTAAACAAAGTATATATTCCTCGTGGAATGAAGATAATTGGGTTGTTTACTACGCATACATACGAGTAATTTGACCTGCATGATCCATGTTTTGATAAAACGATTGTCCCTTGGAAGTAACGGACTAGTGGTTAGTTTTGAGAGATTATAATGATGAAAGTTGAAAGTTTACTTTACTTGAAACGAAAGTTCGCTATTACTTATATATATATATATATATATATATATATACAGTATACTGTACACTGGCTGTTAAAATTATTTGGACCACTCTTAGATTTTTTCTATTTTTTTGATAAATCCCAGAGAAGGTAGCACGCAAAAAGACAAATACCCATAAACGGCTTATCTTATCCTTTGAAAACCTTTTCTAAATCTCATTCCACTTCAAATATGTAAGTGGTCTAAGTAATTTTAGAAGTCATTGTGTGTATATATATATATATATATATATAGTATATGTCTTATACTGACTTCGAACGATAGTTCCAACCATATTGCGGTCGAAATCTTTCTGCTACTTTTCGCATCATTTGTAGGATTTGGTGGAGGAGGTAACTGTTTCTGTTCTTTTCCTACCCCTCGTAACTAGCTACTGCTGAGAAACTATTCAGAGAAACCTGGCCAATAGGGTGGATCGATTTTACATTTGTTTCGATTTCCATATTCTAATAGAGACAAAACCTTGCGCATGCATGAGAAAATAGCCTCTGCAAAATCTTAGCTTAATAGGTAATCATCTTCTGCCCCCGGCAGAGCGATGAAAATCATATTTTAGTAGTCGAAAACGTATTTTTCTTATAATTTTTAAAATATTTCAATATGCATCAAAATTATTCCTAATAACTATAAAGTCGATGAAAAAGACCTCATATGATCGTTTTTCCAAGCGCGTTGTCCTACGTTAATATCTTTTGCCCCCGGCAACAACGTCAAATGTTGAAAAAATAGGTAATTTATATACATATTTTCAGATCGGCTCTTTGTCTTAAATAATGCATTTATATATTTCCCATAGCATTTATATCGTTGCTTAGGCATGAAATAACACACACGCAAAATTTTAGGACTCTAGAGTAATATCTTCTGTCCCCGAGAAAAGTCTAAATGTGGATTATAATTACGTTAATGCGATGTTATAAGTACGATAAGTACTAAGTACAGCTCCCCGCTTGCTAATTTTATAAAATTAGCAACCCAGAACTCACCACGAGGAGGTGGCTGTACGTCGAGTTCCACCCTATCCAGCCCCAACCACCCTTCCTTTGGCTGCATGTCGATTTACATACGGTAATCTTTCTTAGAATCAAATCGTGGAATTTTTGTTCGGGAGTGAAGACGGGAGCGGATGAATCCGTCCCTCTCTTCTATTCCACTTACACTGGCAGAGGCTTCGGTTACTAATTTGATGAGTCTCTCGACCGCTTGAGTATGACAAGGGAATAGTGGGATCAGTCCATCAGGCTGGTCTCCCGTCTCAACAAACTCTTTTATTCGGGTATCAGGTATTGTTTTTTGTAACGGGGGTTCGGTCACCTCAGCCGTTTGCCAGTTGATCATTTCGTAATAGTTTTGACTATCGTAGAACAGCTCAGGCATGGCGAAGGCTCGAATTTCCCCAGCTGGTGATTGTTTTGATCGTGCTTTTAATATTCTTCTCCATCCCAATTCTCTTATGTGTTGCTCATCGGCATGTAGCATGGAGATCAAAATATTTTTTGGGTGAGCAAAGAAAGAATTTCTACGGAGGACTTTGTTGGCGATTGTCTTAGATCTTTGAGGCATGGTCTGAGAGAGACGCATCATTTCGAAAAAATGTTTTGCGCCCTCAGTGAAACTGGAGTTTTTCTTTATCTTAAACCAAATTGGTGCGTAAACTGTCATAATGACTCGCACAATTTCGTTGAAGGTGCTGGAGGGTTCACTGGTTGAAACATAGAGGCGCAGAAATCTATTTGCTGTTGTCAGCCACCTGGAATGCGCCATCTTACCTGGATTTCGAGCCGCGAGAGCTGAAGAGCAGCTACCGCTCGACACTGCTCTGCAGATGCCTAACAATATTTTTGGTCAGTGCTCAACTCGGCATCATCTATGTCAATGTCGGGAGATGGAATGGCATCGAATTCTGTAATTGGAAGTTTTTCTCAGTCGTTCAGTTGTTTCCCAACTGGTCCAGTAAAGCCCATTGGCCCAGTTGTTTTGCCGTCCAAGTCTTGAATGAGGTGTCGCAGTGATAATTCATTACCGTGTAATAGGTATGTGTGTGTGTTATTTCATGCCTAAGCAACGATATAAATGCTATGGGAAATATATAAATACATTATTTAAGACAAAGAGCCGATCTGAAAATATGTATATAAATTACCTATTTTTTCAACATTTGACGTTGTTGCCGGGTGCAAAAGATAT
Organism: Bathynomus jamesi; assembly: GCA_023014485.1. Classification (NCBI taxonomy): domain Eukaryota; kingdom Metazoa; phylum Arthropoda; class Malacostraca; order Isopoda; family Cirolanidae; genus Bathynomus; species Bathynomus jamesi. The sequence continues at coordinate 142,275 of JAJOZX010000887.1, read as the reverse complement.
TAACGTAGGACAACGCGCGTGGAAAAACGATCATATGAGGGCTTTTTCATCGACTTTATAGTTATTAGGGATAATTTTGATGCATATTGAAATATTTTAAAAATTATAAGAAAAATACGTTTTTGACTACTAAAATATGATTTTCATCGCTCTGCCGGGGGCAGAAGATGATTACCTATTAAGCTAAGATTTTGCAGAGGCTATTTTCTCATGCATGCGCAAGTTTTTGTCTCTATTAGAATATGGAAATCGAAAAAAATGTAAAATCGATCCACCCTACTGGAAAACTCCTTCCTGAAATTATTGAGATTGGTATACTGGATATTAAAAAGTCTTGGTACCTTATTTTCAGGGTATTATACGAGTAGATATATATATACACATGGAGAAAAATGATGCATGATAGCGCTGTTTTCATGCATGCACAAACGAACACAGAGTCCTGAAAGGATGGGAGAGTATCGATACGCAAGCAGGTGGATGCGTTTGGTACACCGGTGGTGCGCGATTATGCGACGGCTGCGTCTGGGCGGGGTGTTTCTTGGTTTCCATGTGCTACTCAAGTATTAGAATTAATTTCCTACTTATTGTAAAAGATCAACCTACTAAATTGTCAGCATTCAGAATCAAATCAAAATAAGAGGGGAAGCGATCTGAAAAAGTGGAAGTGTGTGCTCGTTTAGCTTCAGAAGAGTTTAGGTAATTTGAAATTGTAAAGTTTATTCTCGATTCTATGATTATTGTGATTATTAACTGTAAGTTAGGTTTACATGTTTGTTTGTTTAAATCTCAATCTGTGTTTATACCAACTTTTGAGAACCGCTGTTAACTTCCTCTGAGTTAAGATAAGTTTTTATTAAATTAAATACCACCAACAGGACTACCTTAAAAATTCCGAATATCCAAGACAATAGGATTGAAGGAATGTAAAAAACTTTTTTACAGACCCTGAAATGGTAAATCTTCTTTAAAATAATTTGTTATAATTTCGCACAATTCTAATTGTAGTTAATAATATTTTAAAATTTTAAGTTGAACATTTGTGTTACCTTACTTTAAGATGAATCTGAAAAAAAAGTAATAAATATTTCTAGAACACGTTTTCTCTGCGAGAGTATGACATCCGCACAGAGGCTACGCAATCTTCAAATATATCTCGTAAAAGTTCATGAAGTCTCCCTTAATCCACCCTGCCCTAAGTTTACCTTAGATTAACCTAACCTTTCCCTAGCCCCTTCAATACACCTCATCAACGGACGTGAGGACCTCGTGACATCATGCTAAAATCTTTTATAAATGTAATCAGAAATGTACGTGAGGATATCAAGGTTAAAATTCTCAAATCGAGCTATTTCTGTCTTCCTAAATGTTACTATACTAAGTTCTTTTATCAAGACGGAAAGAAATGAATTGGTAAAAGCGTATTTAACACAATATTTTTTTTGTCCACGTAATGAATGTATGAACGCTCCCCCTAGACCACTAAATTTAAGCGACTTTTCGTCAGGAGAGTATCTGTATGGGAGACTGTCCTCAGTGAAACTGTACTTTCGGAGTGTTACAGTATGATGAAGGAACCTTTAGTCATGTACCGTGGTGTGAATATAATTTTACTTTGGTGTATTATGTGTATACACGCATGTACCTCTGTGTGTGTGAGTGTGAGAAATGAAATAGCTGTTTTAAAACAGTTGAAACATAAAATGGTAAAGGGAATTAGGCTTTAATTAATTAAAAAGAAGCTTAACTTGTGTACATTTCAACTTATTTTGAAGTATAATCCATAAAAGGTGATTAAATCTGGCCACCATCGCCCGATGAGACAGGTATCTGGTTGCATTTGGTTTTAAAAAGAGGATTAACTTGTGCGCTGGGAGGTAGTAAATCTTTCACTAGGTTTAAAATTTTTGTTATACTGTATATTGGGAAGGAGAATAATGAGAACTCAAGTATTGAATTTGCATTGATATACTGCGATGAACCTTTTGAAGAATGTGTTCGTGTTGTGAGGAATGTATGTAAGCACCTACCAATTCCTTTGTATGCTTACATTTTCTATACGTATACTTCAGGTTGACGCGTATGCGTGTATAGGATGAATTGCAGTCATCATGTGTATATCTGTAAAAAATGATAAGCAAAAGGGATACTTGTACGCTTTGTTTCACACGAAAAATTTATCCATCCAACAGAATTAACAAATTGAAACCTCGTGATCAGAAATGCTATTTTTTAAAAGAATATACTTTATTTTCTTGAAGGAAAAATGATTAACACAATTTTTACGTTGAGAACATTGTATGGCTTAGCTTTAGGATATACTTATTACTGAAACACTGCTGATAGGTCTTTTCGTTATATTGTTAAAGAAATCTAATTTCTATTAAGAAAATTTTAAAACTCTAGTTCGTTCTGTAAGGTTTGTAATTTATTGTACGCCCGAGATAGCAAAGTAAAGAGTAGGTTTTCATTGTATTTACTTGGCAAGAAAGGGTGAGATTTTATGCCAAGACCTGCAACATTACTTTTTCTGTAGAAAGGTGTGTGGCTTCATCTTCCTCAACCTGAAACCTTTATTGAATGCAGGAGTTGATATGCGTTAATGGACACTGTTCTCGAGCATAATTATGCATTTTTAATTAACGATTTTATGAAGTGTAGAGATGAACATGATGGGAATGGATTGGAGCTTAAAAAATATTTTCAAGATACTTTCCCTCGAGAACTACCACCCACTTTGGAATGCGGGTCTAGAGCGTTACAAACCATCCCTCGCCTTCACCGTTCATCCACAGGAACAGTTTATATACGCTATAACTGTCGCTATAATTTAGAAGAATTCCTCACAAATCGCCATGAGCTTTGAACAGTTTTCAATTGAAAAACTAGTGGAAAGAGAATAAACGCCCACTTAGAACGTGTTGTGTGTAAATTAACTTTTCATGGAAATGCTGTACTGTAATAACCAACCATGCACGCGAGCAAGACTTTTGATTCCCTATGTTCAAAGATTACGAGTTATGAAAATGTTACGCTCAGATGTAAAGTGGGAACAAAAACAATCCTAAAGGACCTTAAGGTTCTGGTTATCGAGTATAAAATATCTCATATATTAAATGGGGTATTATTTCTAAAAAGAATTGGATATATTATTAAGAGCAATGAGGGTCATCGTGCTGCATTGCATCAGATGGTCTCTGAACCTTATATATTTTCAACTTTTCTTACTTTCCTATCTTTTAAAATGATGATCGCTATATATATACATATATATATATATATATATATATATATATATATATATATTAACTGCAAACAGCACACAGTATAATTAATGTAGAGAACGAAGCTTGTGTGTTGTTTGCAGTTAAAATGTATATATGTACAGCATGAGAAGATGCCCCCTCAGGGCATTCGAATCCGCTCGTATGTAGGAGAATTACGAGTTCTGACTGATCGGGGACCTTGGTGCAGTGGTTAGCATATCCGACCGGCAATTGGATGAAGCGGGTTCGATTCCTGGGAGGTGCCTCATTTTTCATTTGCTCGTTCTCCCTCCTCATCTTCTGCGGACGCTCTTCTACACAAGCGTCGTTCTTGATATATATATATATATACCTTTCAACCTTTCAAAGGTTCCGCGCGATGATTCCTCATTTCACGAAGGTCACGCTTGTCGCTCCTCCTCTCGAGTTGGCCTGATGTAGTAGTGAGTTGGTTTCTTTTACTCTCCGCCTCGCATAGCCAGGTACGTCGGGCTCATCGGGGATTGTTCTGGACCAGGCGTCTAATTTTCTTTTGAAGATGTCCACTGCAACACCATTTGTGTTCCTTAGGTCTTTGGGCAGCTGATTAAACAGTTTTGGTTCTCTCACAACAAAACTATTTTCGTTCAGGGTTAAGGATGTTCCCTATCTCGCCTTTAATTTGGGAACACGACACAGTCTTCCTTTTCTACTTTCCACTGTTGTTTGGGGAGTTACATGGTTCAGAGTAAGATTAGGGACTAGTTTCTCCATTATTTTTCAAGTGTAAATAATGGTGTATCTCTCTCTTTTCCTTTCCAGTGAATATAGGCTTAGTTCACGTAACCATTCCCAGTAATTTAGTTCTTTGCACCCCTTCATCTTGGTGTGAAGCTTCTCTGAATCCCGTCTAGCTGTCTAATGTCTTCTTTTTTATAAGGGATGTTAGGACCGAGCAGTATCCCAGTTTGGGTATGATTAGTGTTTTCAGTAGAGGAATCATTATATTCTTATCCCTTCGTTTAAAGGTTCCCAGTATCTGCCCAGTTATTCGCTTTGCTCTGTTTACTGCTATCTTATTTTGTGTTTCAAATTTCGCATCATCAGTCATTACAACCCCTAAATCTTTTGCTCTAGAATTTCTATGAATTTCCTGTCCATTTGGGGTATAATATTCCATGGATTTGTACCTTACCAGTTGAAATTTCTCAGTGTTAAACTTCATATTGTTGTCTTCCGTCCACTTGTAGATTCTGTTCATGTCGGTTTGTAGAAATCCTATATCTTCTGAGTTTCTTATTTTTCTACTGATCTTTGTGTCATCGGCAAAGGATGTTACTGTGCTGTCTCTGGTAACGTCCTCATCTATGTCAGTTAGCATGATTATGAATAGTGGAGCTAATGGTACTGGAGCTTGTGGTACTGAGCTCAGAACCTCTGATTCTGATGAAGATACTCCTTGTACTGTAACGACTTGCCGCCGTTCACTAAGGAAATTATACTTTATATCCATTTCCCTACTTTTCCTGTTATTCTCATATATTTCAGTTTATGTATTATGATTCCATGGTCACACTTGTCGAACGCTTTGGTAAAGTCTGTGTATATTACATTATAGTTTTCATTACTTTCAAGTGCATCAATAATGTTGTAGTGTTCCATTAGTTGTGATAGGCATGATCTACCTGAATGAAACCCATGTTGGTTATCATTGAATTTTTTCTAAGTTTCCAAAAAGTCATAAACTTTCTGTCTAACTATTCTTTCAAATACTTTAGTGAGATGAGATGTAAGAGACACTGGCCTATAGGTTTTGGCCTCCGATCGATCTCCTCCTTTATATACTGGGACTATGTACGCGCTCTTCAGGATGCCCGGTATTTCTCCCGTGTCTTGTGATTGTTTCCATATCCAATATAGGGGCTCAGCGATTGCATTCTTGCAGTTTTTGATCAGTGTGGCATTCCATTTATCCGGTCCTCTAGCTGAGTGTGCTTTTAGTTTCCCTATAGCTTGTGTAATATCATCTGTCGTAAATTCGAAGTCCGTTATACTTTCCCCTTGTAATTGTTCTTCAAAGAACACGTTTCTATCGTATATCATTTTGTCAGTTTTTGGAATACTGAAAGATGATTCGTACTGAGCACTTAATATTTCAAATACTTTTGTTAGATATCAGGTAAAGCACTGTTCTCGTTTTTCAAAGGTCCTGTAGTCGCATGGTTTTACGACTTCCTTTTTGCAAAATTATAGAAGTATTTTGAATTAACCTTTATCGCTTCTATAGCCTCGTCTTCTTCTTTTCCTGTATGTTTCTTTATTAGTTCCTGTATGACGTCATCGATACTCTGCAGTTTATCATTTAAGATTTTTCGGTGCCTCTATAGCGTGCGGTCTACAAAGATATCTTTAGTCTACTAAAGAATTTGCGCTGAAGTGACCTGACGTGATTGAATTTGTGCTGATCTGACCTGATCTGAAATGACTTGACTATGTTTGGGGACGAATATGAGGTCAAGGCAGACTATAAAAGGGGGGAATCATGAAGCCAAATATTAGTTCAGTTACATTAAAACAAAAAATTTAAAGGACAAATAATCCAAACAATTCATTTTATGGGATATAATGCCCAGGTAAAGTAGGTTAATTGAATGCCCGGTTAGGTCAACTGTATGCCCTTGACAATTGGTTAGGTTAAGTTGTGATATTTTCGTTAGTTTTAATGAAAATATCACAATTTAACCTAACCAATCGTCAAGGGCATACAGTTGACCTAACCGGGCATTCAGTTAACCTAACCATGCATTATATCACATAGAATGAATTGTTTGTTTTATTTGTCCTATAAATTTTTTGTTTTAATGTAATTGAATTTGTAAATATGTTGTAGACTGTAAAGAAAACAACATCATATTTTTCTGATGTTGTTTTCTTTACAGTTACTTAATTTTGCAGTCACTCTTTTTCTCTTTCGGAACAATGACCTCTTTTGTCTCTCGAACCAGCTTCTCTTTCCTCTTTGTTGTATTTTTGGGACATGTCTTTCCACAATTTCCAGCGTCTTCTCTAAAGTCATTAGCATCTCTTCCGTTGTCTTAGCCTCGAAAATGGTTTTCCAACTTATTACTTCCATGCTGGATGCAACATCTTCCCAGTTTATAGCTTTGGAGTGGAAATTAAAAATTTCGAATTTACTCTATATATATATATATATACTATATATATATAAAGTTTTTGAATCTATCCTTAATGGAAATATTCTTAAACAACTTTCTTCTCACAATCTTCTTTCACATCGTTAGTATGGATTCCGCAAGGGACGCTCTACTGGCGATCTTCTTCCATATCTCTCTGACTCTTGGTCATCTTCCTTTCCGGATTTCGGTGAAACATTTGCTATTGTGGTAGACATATCGAAAGCTTTTGATAGAGTCTTGCAGAAATCTTTAAATTCGAAACTGTCCTCCTTCAATTTATATCGTTCTTTCTGTGCCTTCATCTCTAATTTCCTTTCTGGCAGATCTATCGCTGCCGTTGTAGATGGTTAATGTTTTTCTCCTAAAGTTATTAACAGTGGTGTTCCTCAGGGTTCTGTCCTGTCACCCACTCTTTTTTAGTAATGATTTTTTAATTCACACTTCTTTTCCTATTCACTTCTATGCCGATGGTTCAACTCTTCATTTCTCCACCCGCTTCCCAAAGCGTCCCTCACAGTAGTCACTCTATGACTAGGGTATGACGGCTATGGGACACCTGACCTCTGATCTTTCTGCTATCTCTGATTGAGGCAGAGTAAACCTTGTGGCTTTCAGTGCCTCAAAAACTCGGTTCCTCCTTCTGTCTACTCATCACAATCTTTCACACGACTATCCCCTTACCTTCAACAACACAAAACTGAATTCTTCCTCTTCTCTTAACATTCTTGGCGTTTCCTTTTCTCGTGATTTTTCCTGGAAAGATCACATATACCCTCTTTCTTAAACAGCCTCTAAGAGGTTAGGTGTGCTGTACCGCCTTCGCGGTTTCTTCACCCCCACTCAATTGCTGTCTCTCTACAGTGGTCTTGTTCGCCACTGTATGTAGTATGCTTCTCATGTTTGGGGTGGCTCATCCCACACAGCCGTACTTGACCGGGTGGAATCAAAGACTTTTCGTCTCATCAATTCCCCGCCTCTTACTGATTGTCCTCAATCCCTCTCTCTTCGCCGTAATGTTGCCTCACCGTCTCTTTACTATCGCTATCATAACGGACATTGCTCTTCTGAACTCTCTAACTGCATGCCTCCTCCTTTAAGGAGAGCACGCAGTACCAAACTTTCTACACTTTCTCATTCCTATTTTGTCCAACTATCTAATGTAATGATTAATCGGTATTTTCAGTCTTTCATCTACTCAACCGGTGAACTCTAGAACAATCTTCCTCAATCCATCTTTCCTCCTGTCTGTGACCTCCCATCTTTCAAACGCAGAGTGTCTAGGCATCTCGAAAACCCCGGACCTTGATTTTGGCTCTCTTCTTCTTCTACGGGAGGGGCGCTCCTTCTTGGATAAAAACAAATATATATATATATATATATATATATATGTATTTTTGTTATTTATTTATTTATTTTATTTATATTTCATGTTAGGCTAGGTTAGGTTAGGTTCAGTTTGGTAGCTATACTCTTTATTCAATTGGCACTCCCCCTTCCCCTTGGCACTCCCCTCCCTATCAATGGAAATCCCCCATACCCTATTACCCCATTCTTCCATCTTTCCCCATCCACATTAACCCCCTCACCTCCCTCTCCTCATATGCACCCCCTACTATTGGCCCTACTGGGCCCCAGTAAATTCTACTCTTTTTACCTCCAATGCTTCGACCTTGTTTGTGAAGACATTTGGGTAAGTACGTTGCACAATGTCTAACAGCTATTTACAGTTTTAGTTAACACATGAGTTGTGGCTTCTGAGATTTCCCGATGCAGGTGGTTTTCCTCTCCGTTGAATGGGTAAAATCACCAAATGCAAATTTTTTCATGCCACCAAAAGGTAGATTGTAATAAAGCACTCCTACTTTTCGGAGCATAGTTGGTTAACAGCAGGTGTTATTATGGCTGTCTTTAATAAATAATGTTTAAGAAAATACAACTTTTTTGTTTATACTGTATGAGTTTACTGTCATTCCCACTACAGTACAATGTCAAACAGTTTCAGTGTTTGTCTAATCCATTTAGTCGATGGTCTATTCATATCATTTTTCTGTCAAAAAACATCGATGCGTTGAAGAAATGAAATGAAATAATAAATGTCGAATATATTTCGAGTTTGTTCAATCGCATTTGCAAAACATTGTATTTCTGAGAGACTAGAGCTGTTCTTAAGATGGCCTAGTGTGCCCAGAAAGCTCATTTCCGTGTAGAGTTTCCGAGTCTGAGAACTGATTTCAGACTGCTTCTGGTTGGCTCGTTGCTAATAATTGTGAGCTTTCCATCACAGAGGTAATCACGGGGGTCATCTTATTCTACTTTGCTTGTTCAGCCAGAGAGATGAATGTGGAATAGATAGAGCTCATGTCAGTAGCTTTCACGTCAATAATTGGGAGAAATAGCGTTCTACAGATCTACAGAAGCTAAGGCTAACAAAGACCCTGAGATCCACTCTAAGGTTAGCCCGAGAGAAAGAAGAGACTAGAGGGTTAAAAGAAGAGAATATGGAGTTAAAAGAAGAGAATAAGGGGGTTAAGTAAGTAGCAAAACCTAACATTCATGGGTTAACATTCATTCAGAAAAAGAGAGAGAAAGACTCACCATCATCATCCGCCGGCCACTGCCGACAAGTTGGAAAAATAGCGAAGAGAATAGGAAAGGGGTGAAAGATGAAAAGAAGTAAAATAAGAACTCCTACAAACTATGCAAACACAGTCTTCACTCAAAGAAACACTGTCATACCATGCAAACTACAGACATGCAAGTAAAGAGAGGATGAGAGTAGGAAGAGTATAACAAAAAGTGAGTTAGTTTACGCTACGAGCTACATCTAAGTTCTTGTTAGCCTTTTTTTTTTTACCGCTGGCATATTACCCGCTTGCATGTCACAAGTTGGCATCAATCGTCAACAGACTCAAACCTCGACTATCATCCTTAGAGTTCCCTGTTGCTAATTGCTTTATTATTTTAAACGACGGTAATATTTTTAAAATGCCTATCTAAACGGTTTTCAAACATATTAATGCTGGTAGAGTTCACGATCGACGCGGGAAGATTATTCCATTTATCAATTATTTTGAACGTAAAAATGTTTTTAACGATGTTAGTAATGAAACGTCTACCACGTAATTTAAATTTGTGATTACGAGTATTGCTGTTATCGAAAATTAACAATTTGTCAAAATTTACGTTATCGATTTTATTAACGATTTTCAAAACTTCAATAAGCTCCCTCTTTAATTTCCTACTCTCCAGTGAATGCAAGTCTAACTCTTTAATCCTATCTTCGTAAGTCTTGTTGCGTTGTGACGGAATTAGTTTCGTGGCGCGTCGCTGAACCCTTTCCAACCTATCAATATCCTCACGCAAATACGGGCACCAAAACTGAACGGCATATTCTAAGTGAGACCTGACTAGGGACTTGTAAAGGGGCAATATAATATGCTTCGATTTAAATTCGAAATTACGCGCTGTGAAGCCTAACATCCTATAGCTTTTGCGTCATTTATTTATTTCACGTGTTTAATTGTGAAATTCATCCCATATATAATATGATAAAATGCATTAAGATGAGGTAGACAGCACTAATGTCTCGTTTTAAGGCAAAAAAAGCCCTTACCGTATTTATACATATTTCCAATCGTTTTCCTGCTAGTATGTATTATGTTCAAATGTTTGCTTGCCCATTTCTATACATCTTTAATTTAGTTTTTTATTTTCTCAACGTTTATACTAGGGGTACTCAATATATTTTGCCCCACCCTTTTTTCTTAGCTAAATAATAGGCCATGGGGCTGAAATGTCTTTTGGGACGTAAGTTTCAACTTTCTGCGCTTCATATAACCGGATTTTTCCATTTTGAAACTCCCCTCCTTGTATAAAACCGCTTTTAAACCCCTTGTATAAAATCGATGGTTAACGCAGTTTCGAAAATGGCGTCTAACAGTGATGTGCGTCATAAACAGAGAGCTATTATCGAGTTCTTAACAGCAGAGAAGGAAACAGTTGGAAATATTCACAAACGTCTACAAAACGTTTACGGAGATGCTGTTGTTGACCAAAGCACAGTTGGACGCTGGTCTAAACGTGTGAGATCATCTGAGAGAGGGAGAGCCAGCCTCGATGATGAGCCACGCAGCGGTCGCCTGGCATCGGTTGTGACATTTCACACTGTGTAACGTGCTAACAGCATCATTCGATTAAATCGGTGCGTCACATACAAGGAGTTATCACTGAAGCTAGGAATTAGTGAAGGAAGTGTGAATACGATAATTCAGCAACTGGGATACTCAACAGTGTGTTCACGGTTTGTTCCTCGCAAACTGACTGAAGATCACAAAGCCCAAAGAAAAAAAGTGCTTCCGAGTCGTTGGTTCGATAAGAGACAGAAGGGGATGACTTCTTTTCACGAATTGTGACTGGGGATGAGACTTGGGTACACCACTTTGAACCTGAAACAAAGCGCCAGTCCATGGAGTGGCATCACGCAGACTCTCACCACACACCACACAAGAAAAAGTTCAAAATGGCTCCCTCAGCAGGAAAGGTTATGGCCACCCTCTTCTGGGACATGAAAGGTGTGATTCTAGGGGACATTTTGAAGAAAGGACAAACAATCAACTCCGCCCTAGTATACTGAATATATCATATATTCAGTATACTAGGGCGGAGTGAAACTTTCCCTTCAGGCACACTGAAATTATATTGTGGTTTTAACGAGAAAACACAAAGAAAACTGAAATAATATTCTAAAGTATCTTCAACTGTCCCATTTTTGCCAAAATATGAAATGGGTGTCGTAACTGGTTTTACGGTGATTTACATCTAATTTTTAGCTATGTTTTGGGGAAACAAATAGATATAATACATAAAAACTTAAAATATATCTTCTGCAAATAATTTAGAGGTTATTTAATAAACTTCTATTTCCTTTACTTTTCTGGATTAATGATATTCTCAAATTTAGGGTTTCTTTTTGGAAGGAATATAAGGTAAGAAAAATAACCATATTTTAAATTTGTTTTGTTAAATGCGTATAGAGTATAGAAACACAGCAAATGAGTACACAAACGGTAACTGCAAAAAACCTTAACTATTCGAATAAAAAAGGGAAACTTTTAAAAAAATAATTTTTAGTTTCTACGTCTGGCATCAGACAACATAAAATTATTCTAGCTCTGATAAAACCATCTCGTGCTTGAAACCCAAATATCGAATTGAAGAGTCCGTCACTAATGTAATACAACGCTCTACATTCTGGGTATGATTGGGATAATTTGGAATGTTCAATGCGTTTCCTTTGGTAGCTAAAAATTCTGCTTTTGTTAACTTCATTGAAAGAGGTGGCTCACTTAGTTTAGTATCATTTTAATTAATTATTTCATCCCAGTCTTTTGCATCGAAATTAAGATTAGAAACCTTGAAATCTGTCAGTTCTAAATTTTGACCAGTCTCATTTCGCATGTCCATCATTTTGTACACATCTTTTTCACGTTTTTCCCAAGCTGAGCCACACAACATTGCCAAAAGTATATTTTCTTGGTGCGCAAAGTATGTATTTCGGAATATATACTTCTTAACAATTTCTACTGATTCGCTAGGTAAATGCCTAATCCTATTAATAGTAGAAAACACATACCTTGGGCCATCTATGCAATTAGGTCTACACTTGATGTCAAACTAATTAGGACCATAATTTGTCACAATGAAGTTTGTTATTGTGTAAAGTTTCTTTGTTGGTTTCACTGTAAAAATATAAAGCATACAAACCCTATTAGCAAGAGTTAACCACCTAGCATGAATAAGAGGACCTGGCTGTACATGAGCAAAGTGTTCATCAACTGAACCATTTTTGATTGCTGAAACGATGCGGTATAAGTACTGCTGATCCCCACTTAGATAATCAACAATGTGTTGTGGCAGATATAACAGTTCTTTACCACCAGTTATAGGTTTAAATTGTACTACTGGATTGTTTTCACAAAACTGAATGGCTTTCCCAATAGGACCAACAAAGGTTCTTGCCCGAGATGTTGTACCATCCAATATTCCAAAATATGTCCTAGATGTAATTCATTTGTATTAAGTATACAAATGAACCACTGAAGTGGCCTACGAAGTGCTTTCTCTATAACATGAATCACACCTCTTTTATAACCAGTGTTGGTACGATGGTGGGCTGAAAGGTAATGCCTCTACTTGAATAATTCTGCAGTGTGTAGAGGTAGCAAGATGAAACCGGTTTTGTGTTATAACGTGATATTCCCACCCCATTCCAGATTGTTTAGAGGTAACCAGATAAAACCGATTTTGTGCTATAGCCTAATATAGCCTACATTCATTCCACACGTTGGTTCAGTATCGATTACAATGGAAAGGAGTAAAGACGTTCGCTTCAAGCAACGTGCCGTAATTGAAATTTTGACCGCGGAAACTATTGCTCCCATAGACATTCATCGGCGAATGCAAGCTGTGTACGGCAAACAGTATGTTGATGTGAGTACCGTTGGACGTTGGGTGATGCAGTGTAACGAAGGAGAAGCAGGGCAAGAGAATTTGCGAGACAAACCGCGAAGTGGAAGGCCTGTAACGGCAACCGATGCGTCTCATCGGAATTACGTTGACGAACTGATTCGTGGAAATCGTCGCATTAAACAAAATGAAATTGCTGCAATGCTCGGTATCTCCAAAGAGCGAGTGGGACATATTATCAGTATTCTCGGTTACCGAAAGTCTGCGCCAGATGGGTGCCTCGCATGCTCACTGCCGAGATGAAAACTGAGAGACTATGCATTTGCCAAGAAAATCTGCAGCACTTCGAAAATGAAGATGAATTTCTGCACAGTATTTTGACAGGAGACGAGACGGGGGTCCACCATTATGACCCTGAAAATAGACGACAATCCATGGAATATCGGCACAAAAATTCACCGCAGCCAAAACAATTCAAAGTTCAAAAAACGGCTGGAAAAGTGATGATTACTGTTTTTTGGGATATCAATGGTGTTGTTCTCGAAGACTTTACGGAAAGAGGGATAGCAATCAATTCCGCACGTTATATTGAAACCCTGAAGTTGAAAAAACGGATCAGTAGGGTTCGCACCCACAAAAACGTGATCATTGTTGACCATGACAAAGCACGGCCTAACACCAGTGTTCAAACGCGAGAAGCAATTGAGGATCTGCAATTCACCGTCTTGTCGCAACCACCATATAGCCCCGATTTAGCACCATACGATTTTCACTTCTTTCCTAAACTTAAAGAACATCTCCGTCGAAATCGCTACGAATCTAGTAATATGACCGCAAGAGGTGAGAGTGCAATTACATGCAATGTTGATCAATGGTGCAAAGGGGGGTAGGGGTAATGTAGGAAAGGGGGATGGGGTTAACCCCCACGTTGCATGAAGGGGGAAAGGAGGTAATGGGGGAGGGGGTAATCCCTCAAGTTGCATGAAGAGGGAGCTTTGTGGGAGAGGGAGGATGACCTCCCCCCGAAAGGGGTTACCCTTACCAATTTGGAGGAGAAGGTGGGAAGGCCTCACCCCCCGAAAGGGGTATACCTAACAGAGAGAGAGAGAGAGAGAGAGAGAGAGAGAGAATCCTTCGCCTGGCAGAGCCAGACGCATAGTAAAGCCCTCGGCTTCAACACCTGGTGTATATAAGGTGTAAATCAGCCATTTGGCTTAATCAGCCATTTGGCCTAATGTGGCTTAGAAGGCGTAATTGGCTTGTTTAAGTGTATACACTCCCCGACTATATATACGCTCGTAGATCCCCTATTATTAAACACACCCACACCCACACACACCTACACACACATTGGCATAATCAGCCGGTTGGCTCAGAAGGCTTAATCTGGCTAAGAAGGCATAAATGGCTTGTTCAGGTGTACATTATTACTTTTTTGAGTTGCCAGATTTGTACCAAGACGACAACAATATGAAGTTTAACATCGAGAAATTTCAGCTATTACGGTACGGAAAAAGAGAAGACCTAAAATCCATGGAATATTATACCCCAAATGGACAGGAAATTCAGAGAAAAGATTTAGGGGTTGTAATGACAGATGATGCGAAATTTGAAACACAAAATAAGATAGCAGTTAACAGAGCAAAGAGAATAACGGGACAGATATTGAGAACCTTTAAACGAAGGGATAGGAATGTAATGATTCCTCTACTGAAAACCCTGATAATACCCAAATTGGAATATTGCTCGGTCATAACATCCCCATATAAAAAAGAAGACATTAGACAGCTGGAAGGGGTCCAGAGAAGCTTCACAGCCAAGATCAATTGGTGCAAAGAACTAAATTACTGGGAGAGGTTACGCGAACTAGACCTATATTCACTGGAAAGTAGGAGAGAGAGATACACCATTATTTACACTTGGAAAATAATGGAGAAACTAGTCCCTAATCTTACTCTGAACCCTATAACTCCCCAAACAACAGTGGAAAGTAGAAACGGTAGACTGTGTCGTATTCCCAAATTGATGGCGAGACAGGGAACATCCTTAATCCTGAAAGAAAATAGTTTTATAGTGGGAGAACCAAAACTGTTTAATCAGTTGCCCAAAGA
Organism: Bathynomus jamesi; assembly: GCA_023014485.1. Lineage (NCBI taxonomy): Eukaryota > Metazoa > Arthropoda > Malacostraca > Isopoda > Cirolanidae > Bathynomus > Bathynomus jamesi. The sequence continues at coordinate 127,257 of JAJOZX010000887.1, read as the reverse complement.
CCTGAGAAACACGAAGGGAGTTGCAGTGGAAATCTTCAAAAGAAGACTAGACGCCTGACTCAGAACAATCCCAGGTGAGCCGGGCGTACCTGGCTATGTGAGGTGGAGAGCGCAAGAATCCAACTCAGTACTTCACCAGGCCAACTCGAGAGGAGGGGCGACAAGCTTGACCTTCGCGAAATGAGAAATCATCGCGCGAGACCTTTGTAAGGTTGTAAGGTAAGGTTATTTATATTATTAAAACAGATGTTCTTGACAGTTAGTTAGCTTAGAACTCTTAAGCATCCAGTTGGTTTAGAAGGTGTAACCAGCCATTTCGTATAATGTGTATACACATATATATATATCTATTGCAGTAAACGTTTATACATATTCCCGTTTCCCCAGTTATTCCTTAATATCGTTTGTATATACAACCAAAAGAATTAAATAAAACATCATTATGTCATTCTGTTTATTTAGACGAATTATTGGAATTAATTTCAAGAAAAAAAAAAATATATATATATATATACACTGTATATTAGGGTGTCTCATTAATACATAGAAATTTTTTTTTTCGATTTTCTCTTGCTCGCGAATGCTGCCCCGATTTCAATAGGCATAGAGGTTCTAAAAATCGAAAAATGATGGGAATCGAACAGTATTTAGAGGTCACTCAAGTTTAACACTTTCTTGTAGCTATTTAGGAAAAAAAAGAAATTTCTATCATTCTCTTATTCTCTTTATTTCTGAACAAAAATGAAAATAAACGAAATGCACCTTTCATTAATTGAAATAAGCGCGTATAAATGGATTGTTTTCATCATCAATCTGTCCTACACTACTTGATTTTACTCTTCAAGCTCTCCTTCGTCTTGACGGGGATCAACTTCTGGTGAGCCCGAACCACCTTAAGGACGAATTGCTTCTGCTTCTCATCACGCGTGATGGTGGAATTGAATCTTTTCATCAAAGCGATACCACGCTCGGCGGCGTCATTGACCACCTTCAGGGCTTTCACCCTCTTTTGCGCTGTGATCCAATCCTGGTCATTGATCCAATCCTCTGGATCTTTCATGAGGAAGGTGGGAGACTCAGATTCTGGAAGGATCGCGCGGAAGAAGACTTCTTTTGTTCTCCGGGTGACGAAGGTGACGAAGAGCTCGATGGATTGCTGTGGATTGAAGTTCTTCGGATCGATCCGCTTGAGTCCTTTCTTCGTGGCGGGGGATTGAAGTCGTTGGACCATCTTTAGCTTCGTGTCCTTTGGAATGCGGTCGTCAAAGAAACCAAGCCCCACGAGATCCTCTGAGAGGTACCACAGGTGCCTTTTCAAGGCCATGGATGCCGTGTGGCTGACTTCCTTGTCAGGGTAGGCCTCGAGCAGGCGAAGGAACTCTAGGTCGTTCAGTGGAGCTCGATTCGAGACCATTGCCTCATTCCACTGCTTCACGTACGCGAGGGAGATGAACAAACACAGCCGCCGAAGTCCTCCTTCTTCCCTGGCTGTCAGGTCCAGTTGGTGATGGAACATGAAAATCTTGAGGGCATAGATGGCTTTGGCCATCCATCTGGCGTGGTGATAGGCCCCAGGCTGACGAAATCTCCCCTGGACCTGACCGCCAAGGAAGCGGTAGGAAAGGATGAGGAGTTCACGGTAGTCTTCTCGGGGATGTGTGCCGTGGGAAAGTGTCTGCTGCAGGTATTTCTTCATGAAGACGCTTGATTTGCCCAGTTGTCAGTTGTTGTGGGATTGCTTTCGTCACCGATGGACAAGAATGACCCTTTGTCAATGGAGGCCCACCGCTGTTGAAATCTTTTGAAGAGGAGAATGTCAGGGGAAGAGGACGGCCCCAGACATCGCACGAAGACATCCTTGAGTAAGATCTCCAAGACGTGGTGACGGCAAGCCAACCACAACATGGGACGGCCAAACTCCTGCTCAATGCGAACGCAAGCACCTTGGATCATCCCAGCGTTCACAGCTGTGGTGTCGAATCCCAGTCCAATGATTTGCTCCGAAATGCCAAAAGCCTGGACTTCCTGGAGTACGGATGCAGCCTGTTCTTTTCCAGTGCCGTCCACCGCAACGGGTACACCAAGAAGCTCCTCGACTCCATCGCCCGTCACCACAACAGCAATCCGGTCAACCTCCTTCTTCTCCTTGGCGATATCTTCCAACAGTTTCCCATCCCAGTGCAAGACTAAAGGACCAGAAGCTTCGAACTTTCGGGTCAACTCTTCTCCCATCTCCTTTCGGATCTTGTTCCGTGTTCGATGAACAGTTGCTGGCGAGATTACCAGGTCATCCAGGTCATGACCCAAACTCTGAGCTGCTGCTGCAAAGGACGACGTTGTTTGTCTCACGGACATGTTGTCGCGATCCCAAGCAGCGATGAGATTCGGGTCCGTGAGGGCATTCATTCGCCTTTTCTTTTGAGTCTGGGCCTTGCTGGTGCTGGGCGCTTGGTACGTCTCGTCGTCATCATCCTCGTCTTCCGTGTTCATTTCAGTGCTGCTACCATCCACCTCCAAGATCGCTACCTCCATGAGCTGTGTCACCCCAGCATCCCATTTACTCTTCCTAGCCGTGGCTGCAAGATCCCTCTTCCGCTTCACAGCTTTCTTCTTCGCTGTCTTCTGGTCCATCCCCGCAAGACTTGACGACATCCTGTCTTCCCTCTGCGAGGTGAGAAAATCCTTGTCCTCCTGAGGGACCTTGGAGGAGGATAGCGCGGAGGAGTGAGCCACGTCAAACACGTCTTCCAAATCCGACTTGAACATCCCCTCCTTGTACCGGTAACCCTCTTGCGGCTTTGTCCTGTTCTTCTTGAGTGCGTCGTATGGTATCGATCAACTTCGCCAGCTTCTCCCCTGCGTACTTCTTGGTGGTAGTTGGTATGTTGGCCTTCTCCCAGATGGGCCAGATGGTTTCCACCACCAGGCGAATGCTCTCCGATTTGGTCTTCCTTCCCTCTTGGTCTTGGTGGTGGTGGAAGTAAAGGAGCAGGCATTGCTCCCTCGATGGAAGTCGTGGACAAACAATCGCTGCAATTGGGGCCTTGTCCAGCAACCACAACTGGTTTCCTGCTCTAGTAACCATCACCTGCGAAAGAGAAGAAAATCTTGTATAAGTGAAACAGAAGTGGCGAACTTGAGTGACCCCTACAAATCCTCCTACAGCTGTCAAATTTTGTGATAACAATCCTTTATAAAGGTGTAATACGGGCAAGCGTCGCCCTGACCCGAAATCCTCCATTCGTATATTTGAGACACCCTACTGTATATATACACAATAAAAATCAAAGTAGTTCATTCTATACAGAGTTTAAACGAGGAATATATATATATTATATATATATATATATGTGTGTGTATATATATATATACAATAAAAATAATAATAGTATAAGAAATACACACTTTAACGAGGAATATACAGTATATAATAGAGTTTTAGCAAATAAATATAGTGCAAAACCATCAAACCACATACACTTTATGTTTTACTGCGTTTAACTAAAATACTAAACTCGCACTTCATCGAGTCTACAATTACATCATTGTTGCTTTGCGCTAAGCAATAAATACGATTTAACATTATTTCAACGCTCAAGTTATAGGGGTGCCAATACTCGATGTAAAGGGCCTTCAATTCGTTCAATACTATTTTTGTGCCCACTTTACATTCGTTTGGCAAGTTTTCTTTAAAAACGGACAGAATACATTCATAAGCACACACAAAGAGGTCATCGTTAGCCACATCATTATTAAATTCAAGTTTATAAACACTCCTTTCCAATCGAGGGTTTATTCTTACCGATTCGAGCTTTTCAATCGTGAACTCTTCTTCACAATGCATATCGGCAGTTGAAATAATCTTCTAAATAGTAACGACAGCTGCTCATTATATAAAGAAACACTTCTTCAGGGTGAACGGTGTAGGTTAGCTCAGCCTTGTATCGCTCAAGTCCTTTGTACTACCAAAGTTCATGATATTTCGAAGAGTCTAAACCTTTTAAATAAGCATCCAGTTCCAGACCATTCTCGCCTTGTTCAGTATGACACTCGATAAACCCGTCCAGCAGAGCGGTGTATGCGTATTCAAGAACCGTATCAAAATAAACCTATCCGTAACACGTGCGTCTAATATACACTTCAGCTTGCGGAAACCGACCATTTCAAACATTCTGTCGAGGATGAATCGGTTTCGCGTAGGGACAAGAACGTTATTATCAGATGCATTCTTCCACATCAGTCGGATATCAATGCATGGCTGATCGATATTTATACACAACGTACAAACAACGGCATATGAGGGGGTATCACTAATCTGTTCTCTTCTTGTACCTACACCTGCAGGTATTTTATAACGATCCTCGCTCCACTTCTCAACTACCACGAAGCTCTATTCATCTCCTCAACACTTAAATAAATAACATTCTGTTTACCAGAGTTTGTTTATCTACAAGTCGTTTCAAGTACATAGTTAATGGCGCCGGTTTTGCGCCTGAACACACGCAATGACTTCGTCACGGACACATCGTATACGGTATTGAGAATGCTGCTCAAAGGAAGCTCCATCGTATTCTATTGTGAGGAGTGCACGTCCAGTCGGTTCAAGCTCTGATGACTATGAACCACAGGTAGGCGGATCGGCTCGACGGGAGGTATGGAGGAGTGAATCACACCATAACTTGATGAAACGTGTACGGTGTTGTTCCAAAGTGAGTCATGTGAATACATGTATCCCACTATACTGGGCATTCGTTTAGAGAAATTTTCCGACACATGAAGTAATATCGGCTTTAATGTCTTATCACTCTCACTTCCCAGAATGCGCACCAGACATTTTCGTTCAGCGGGATTTTCACGAACTAACCACATTTTATTCACACTCCGGCGTACTATTTAAGAGAAACGTACCCATATTTACCCTTTTTGTTTAGCAGGCGATACTCCTCTCTAAATTCTATTAAAAATTCACGCAGTCCTTCAGTCGCAACCTCACTGCAACCTCGTCATAATATATATTAATGTAGTTGTAAAAGTATTTGAGATTGTCCATTGTGACGAGGTTTGTATTCTCAGCCGCAGGGTACGAGTACTCGGTATGATGCAGCATGACATAATACCCCTTGTCACACCACTCATCAGCAAGACTCACTAACCATAACCGTTGCTCCTCTTCTGTACGTGTTGTTTCTTCCACTTCACGGTATATATAAGCTTTTATAAAGTTTAGTCGTACAACATAGTCCATTACATCGTTTGTACCACGAAATCCTGCATTGCTCTCGCTAGAATACCCGTAGAGTATTTAAATCTTTTGTTCCTCAAGCTTCGCACGGTTCAATGTAGCCTTATGAGTCTCAGAGGAGGGAGGGCAAGGGAGTTTTTCAGTATCCACCATATCTTCACACTTTATCGAATACCACTTCATAAACGTCGAGCAAGCAAAATTAAAGGTAGCCAGAATCATGTGCCCATCATCGATATTACAAGCGATACCGATGACGGTGTAGTTGTGGTTACAGACTCCATATCCGCTGACGAACCCATATGAACGACACCTGTAGCCCACCACGCGACAATTCAAAGCGGAGGCATGATGAAGAGCCTCCCACGTCAGGTATAAAGCGGGCCAGGAGTGCACCGGTTGTTAGACTCCCAGTAATAGCGCCCCAACCCTATATGTCTTACGACACAACCCTCACACTAGTTCCTTCCTCAAATAAAAATACGTCCCTTTATTCCTGTTCAATTCCGGGCACATCCTCCACAACAGCAGCAGCTTCTCGTTCTGTAAAACTAACGAAAATATCACAACTTAACCTAACCAATTGTCAAGGGCATACAGTTGACATAACCAGGCATTCAATTAATCTACCTGGGCATTATATCCCATAGAATGAATTGTTTGGATTATTTGTCATTTAATTTTTTTTGTTTTAATGTAACTGAACTAATATTTGACTTCATGATTCCCCCTTTTATAGTCTGCCTTGACCTCACATTCGTCCCCAAACATAGTCAAGTCATTTTAGGTCAGGTCAGCACAAATTCAGGTCAGGTCAGGTCAGCACAAATTCAAGTCACGTCAGGTCACTTTAGCGCAAATTCTTTTGTAGACTAAAGATATCTTTGTAGACCGCACGCTACAGTAGCACCGAAAAATCTTAAATGATAAACTGCAGAGTATCGATGACGTCATACAGGAACTAACTGAGAAGCATACAGGAAAAGAAGACGAGCCTATAGAAGCGATAAAGATTAACTCAAAATACTTCTAAAATTTTGCAAAAAGGAAGTCGAAAAACCATGCGACTACCGGACCTTTGAAAACGAGAACAGTGCTTTACTTGATGATCTAACAAATATCTTTGTAGACCGCACGCTATAGTAGCACCGAAAAATCTTAAATGATAAACTGCAGAGTATCGATGACGTCATACAGGAACTAATTGAGAAGCATACAGGAAAAGAAGAAGACGAGGCTATAGAAGCGAAAAAGGTTAATTCAAAATACTTCTAAAATTTGGAAAAAGGAAGTCGAAAAACCATGCGACTACCGGACCTTTGAAAAACGAGAACAGTGTTTTATCTGATGATCTAACAAAAGTATTTGAAATATTAAGAGCTCAGTACGAATCAGCTTTCAGTATCCCAAAAACTGACAAAATGGTATGCGATAGAAACGCGTTCTTTGAAGAACAATTACAAGGGGAAAGTATAACGGAATTCGAATTTACGACAGATGATATTACACAAGCTATAGGGAAACTAAAAGCACACTCAGCTGCAGGACCGGATAAATGGAATGCCACACTGATTAGAAACTGCAAAAATGCAATCGCTGAGCCCCTATATTGGATATGGAGACAATCACTAGACACGGGGGAAATACCGGGCATCCTGAAGAGCGCGAACATAGTCCCAGTATATAAAGGAGGAGATCGATCCGAGGCCAAAAACTGTAGGCCAGCGTCTCTTACATCTCATCTCACTAAAGTATTTGAAAGAATAGTTAGACAGAAAATCTATGACTTTTTGGAAACTTAGAAAAAATTCAATGATAACCAACAGGGGATTAGTCAGGCAGATCATGCCTATCACAAATAATGGAACACTACAATAACATTATTGATGCACTTGAAAGTAATGAAAATTATAATGTAATATATACAGACTTTGCCAAAGCGTTCGACAAGTGTGACCATGGAATTATAATACATAAACTGAAATACCATATGTCCCACAAAAAAGTACACCCAACTTTAGATTCTACTAACTCCTCCAAAAATTGAGATATTTTGGATCTGTTTGTTTGATTTAATATAGCAAATTATTCTTTGTTAACTTTCAAAATTTATTCATGTTTAAATGATTTAGTGTTTAAGCATCTGCTTTTAACTGAAGGGTACAACAAAATGGATTGCGCAAAATTGGTCAATGAAAAAATAATGTGTGCTATCGATGTAATGAAAAGACAAATACATAATAATAGATACTTTAACATAATCTTAATAAGATACAAAGCAGATTTTTCTTTATTCCTTATTGCAAAAGTTATGCTTAGTTTCGTTTTCTTTCAACATGACCGCCATTCCTATCGATACAAATCTGGAGTCGAGCTCTCATCTTCCCCATCACTCTTTTGATAAGATCTGGATTGTCTTTTAACAAGTTGATTTCAGCTGTGATGCGAGTCCTCAAATCATCTAAATTGATAGGTTGTGATGCAAATACTCTATTTTTCAAATGACCCCATAAAAAGTAATCACACGGGGTCAAGTCAGGGCTGAATGCTGAATGTTCTCGTCTGTTCTTGCCGTCTTCGGATGGCCTGAACGTCCTTTGTTCAAATTGAGGACTGTACTTTTTTGTGGGACATATGGGTATGTCCCACAAAAAAGTACACCCAACTTTAGATTGTACTAACTCCTCCAAAAATTGAGATATTTCCGATCTGTTTGTTTGATTTAATATGGCAAATTATTCTTTGTTAACTTTCAAATTTATTCATGTTTAAACGATTTAGTGTTTAAACATCTGCTTTTAACTGAAGGGTACAGCAAAATGGGTTGCGCGGAATGATCATTTCTCCCAGCCAGATAGCTCCTCTTGCTTTAACCAATGTGTTACTTTTTACGTCGAAGGATATTGCAAATATTTTTTTTAAATAATTCGAACTTTTGTATCTAAGATACGAGTCATACATATAAATGAAAAATCTGAATTACTAAATTTATAAATAACTTTGAAACCCTTATCATGCAGTTTACACGAAGGCAGCGCGTTCTCATGGTCACAACTTATCTGCAAACTAAAAGCTTAAAACAAGTTCAGAATACCTTCGAACTGCAATTTCCCGATGGAGCTTCTCCAACTAAACATACAATTTTGAAGAATGTTCGGAAATACAAAGAAGAAGGAACGGTCCTCAATTTGAACAAAGGACGTTCAGGCCATCCGAAGACGGCAAGAACAGACAAGAACATTCAGCATGTTCGGCATTTATTAGAGAGACATCCAAAAGTGTCCACCAGGCGAAATGGTACAGAACTCTCATGCATGTCATTTCATCGAATAGTTCGTGAGGATTTGAATTTGTACCCATACACAATGGAAATTCGACATCAAACAAATCTGGAGTCGAGCTCTCATCTTCCCCATCACTCTTTTGATAAGATCTGGATTGTCTTTTAACAAGTTGATTTCAGCTGTGATGCGAGTCCTCAAATCATCTAAATTGATAGGTTGTGATGCAAATACTCTATTTTTCAAATGATCCCATAAAAAGTAATTACACGGGATCAAGTCAGGGCTTCGGGAGGCCATTCAATGTCATGGCCTGTAGCAATTACTCTTTGGTGGAAGACTTCCTGCAAGCGTTCCTTCACAATAACTCTCCTGTGAGCAGGAGCTCCGTCTTGCACCCACCAAATACGATTAAATCGGTTTCCATAAGCAATATGTAATTGTGGAAGGATTTCCCGGTCTATCATTTCTAGGTAAGCTTCACCATTTAGATTACCATCGTAAAAGACCGGGCCAATTAACGCTCCATTACCGCACAGTCCTACCCAGAGAGACAGTTTTTGGCTAGAGTTATTCTTTTCGTAGATATGATTTTTTGGTGCATATTGACGGAATAAAGAAAAATCTGCTTTGTATCTTATTAAAATTATGTTAAAGTATCTATTATTATGTATTTGTCTTTTCATTACATCGATAGCACACACATTATTTTTTCATTGACCAATTTTGCGCAATCCATTTTGTTGTACCCTTCAGTTAAAAGCAGATGCTTAAACACTAATTCGTTTAAACATGAATAAATTTGAACGTTAACAAAGAATAATTTGCTATATTAAATCAAACAAACAGATCCAAAATATCTCAATTTTTGGAGGAGTTAGTACAATCTAAAGTTGGGTGTACTTTTTTGTGGGACATACTGGTATATGGGAATAACAGGAAAAGTAGGGAAATGGATATATAATTTCCTTAGTGAACGGCAGGAAGTCGTTACAGTAAAAGGAGTATCTTTATCAGAAACAGAGGTTCTGAGCTCAGTACTACAAGGAACAGTATTAGCTCCACTACTCTTCATAATCATGCTAACTGACATAGATGAGGACGTTACCAGAGACAGCACAGTAACATCCTTTGCCGATGACACAAAGATCAGTAGAAAAAATAGAAATCCAGAAGATATAGGATCTCTACAAATCAACATGAACAGAATCTACAAGTGGACGGAAGACAACAATATGAAGTTTAACACTGAGAAATTTCAACTGGTAAGGTACAAATCCATGGAATATTGGGTTGGGTACGATTCGATGTGGCCGACTCGATGCGACCCAACTCGATGTGACCGAATCGATGTCAGGACAACTCGATGTCAAGCCAAGTCGATGCCAGGCCAAGTCGATGCCAAACAGTGTTTTAGTCGAGTCTGAAGCCAAGACCGAGGCGAGTTCAATAATTACCTTACCTACCTAACCTTACCTAACTTTACCTAACCTAACCTACCTTACCTAACCTTACCTTACCTAACCTTACCTAACCTAACCTTACCTAACCTACCTAACCTAACCTACCTACCTAACCTTACCTTACCTACCTAACCTTACCTAACCTAACCTTACCTACCCTACCTACCCTACCTTACCTAACCTTACCTAACCTACCTAACCTAACCTTACCTAACCTACCTACCCTACCTACCCTACCTTACCCTACCTTACCTTACCTAACCTTACCTAACCTACCTAACCTAACCTACCTACCCTACCTTACCTAACCTTACCTACCCTACCTACCCTACCTTACCTACCTTACCTAGCCTTAATTATTTTTTATGCTTTACTTTTTCTTCTTAAAATACCCTTAAAAGATAATAAAGCACAATATGCTTCGACTTGGCCTGGCATCGACTTGGCCTGGCATCGACTTGGCTTGACATCGAGTTGTCCTGACATCGAGTCGGCCACATCGAGTTGGGTCGCATCGAGTCGGCCACGTCGAATTGTCCCATCCCGTGGAATATTATACCCCAAATGGACAGGAAATTCAGAGAAATTCTAGAGCAAAAGATTTAGGGGTTGTAATGACTGATGATGCGAAATTTGAAACACAAAATAAGATAGCAATAAACAGAGCAAAGCGAATAACTGGGCAGATACTGAGAACCTTTAAAAGAAGGGATAAGAATATAATGATTCCTTTACTGAAAACACTAATCATACCCAAATTGAGATACTGCTCGGTCCTAACATTCCTTATAAAAAAGAAGACATTAGACAGCTAGACGGGATTCAGAGAAGCTTCACAGCCAAGATGAAGGGGTGCAAAGAACTAAATTACTATGAAAGGTTACGTGAACTAAACCTATATTCACTGGAAAGGAGAAGAGAGAGATACACCATTATTTACACTTGGAAAATAATGGAGAAACTAGTCCCTAATCTTACTCTGAACCATGTAACTCCCAAACAAAAGTGGAAAGTAGAAAAGGAAGACTGTGTCGTGTTCCCAAATTAAAGGCGAAATAGGGAACATCCTTAACCCTGAACGAAAATAGTTTTGTTGTGAGAGAACCAAAACTGTTTAATCAGCTGCCCAAAGACCTAAGGAACACAAATGGTGTTGCAGTGGACATCTTCAAAAGAAAATTAGACGCCTGGCCCAGAACAATCCCCGATGAGCCGGACGTACCTGGCTATGTGAGGTGGAGAGTACAAGAAACCAACTCACTACTACACCAGGCCAATTCGAGAGGAGGAGTGACAAGCGTGACCATCGTGAAATGAGGAATCATCACGCGGAACCTTTGAAAGGTTGAAAGGTATATATATATATATATATATATATATATATATATATATATATATATGTAAAGAACGACGCTTCTGTAGAAGAGCGTCCGCAGAAGATGAGGAGTGAGAACGAGCACATGAAAATTGAGGCACCTCCCAGGAATCGAACCCCGGATCATCCAATTGCCGGTCGTATATGCTAACTACTGCATCAAGGTCCCCGATCAGTCAGAACTCGTAATTCTCCTACATACGAGCGGAATCGAATGCCCTGAGGGGGCACCTTCTCATGCTGTACATACAGTATATATATTTTAACTACAAACAACACACAAGCTTCGTTCTTCTTCTTCTTCTTCTTTCTCTTCGCCCGTTCCCGCCTCTATGCGGGGTCGGCGTTTCTGACCAGCCTCCTCCACACAGCCCGGTCCTGGGCTTCTTCTTCCGACAAACCCTTCTCCCTCAAATCGTCCCTCACCTTCTCCATCCACCTTCGCTTCGGTCTGCCTCTCTTTCTCCTGCCACGCACCTCCATATTCATCGTTCTCTTACCCACATAATCTTCGTCCCCTCTCATCACATGTCCATACCATTTCAGTCTACTTTCTTGTATCTTCCTCGAGATTTCTCCAACCTTTGTTGTGCCCCTTATCCTTTCATTCCTTACTCTATCCAACCTTGTCACTCCGCACATCCATCTCAGCATTCTCATTTCCGTTACATCTAGTCTTTTCTCATGATCTTTCTTTATAGCCCAAGACTCAGCCCCGTACATCATAGCCGGTCTTACCACAGTCTTATACACCTTTCCCTTAACCCTTGCGCCTATTCTTCGGTCACACAACACCCCTGAAACTTTCTTCCAATTTTTCCAACCAGATTGCACTCTGTGTGTTATTTCTGTGTCCAGCTCACCGTCCTCAGCCACTGTCGATCCCAAGTACGTAAACTTACTTACTCTCTTTAACCTCGCTCCGTTTAAACTAATTTCTGAGTCTTGATTTTCGTAGAACCTCAGGTACTCCGTTTTCTTTCTGCTGATTTTCAACCCTCTGTCTTCAAAAGCCCTCCTCCATTCCTCCAATTTTCTTTCTACTACTTCTCTCCTGTTACTGCACAGAACAATATCGTCTGCAAAGAGCATACACCAAGGGGATTGATCTTTTATCCCCTGGGCCAACACATCCATAATCAAAACAAAAAGGTACGGGCTCAAAGAAGATCCCTGATGTAGACCAACCCTCACGGGGAACCATTCCGTTACACCTACACTACTCCTAACCTGGGTCCTTGCTCCTTCATACATACTTTGCACCAACCTAACGTACTTCTCCGGCACACCTTTCTCTCTCATACACCTCCAAACCTCCTGGCGTGGCACTCTATCATATGCTTTCTCTAGGTCGATGAAAACCATGTGCAGTCCCTTTTGTTGCTCCCGGTGTTTCTCCATCAACTGCCTCAGTGCAAAAATCGCATCAGTTGTTCCCCTACCTGGCATAAAACCCAACTGCTCTTCCCCCACGGTTGTCTCTTCTCTTAACCTTTTCTCTATAATCCTTTCCCAAACCTTCATCGTGTGTGACATAAGCTTTATTCCCTTATAATTTCCACAATCCTGGATGTCCCCCTTCTCTTTGTAGATAGGTACGAGTGTACTATCCCCCCACTCCTCCGGCATTTCCTCTTGTTCATATATCTTCTGCATCAGATCCCACAATAGATCTATGCCCTCATCTCCCAAACAATTCCACGCCTCCACTGGTATCCCATCCGGTCCCAATGCCTTCCCCTTCTTCATTCCTTTCAACGCCACCTTCACCTCCTCCCTACTCACTCCTGAAGTTAACCCTTGATTTGGGACACCATCTTCAAAAATAACCCTTGGGTTTTCCTCATTTAACAGATGCTCAAAATAACTCTTCCATCTATCCATGATTTTATCCTGGTCCTTTAAGACCACTCCCTGACCATCCTTTACCTGTTTAATTTGAGTAAAATCTTTACTCGCCTTATCCCTAGCCTTCGCTATTCTAAGGATCTTTCTCTCTCCCGCCGGTGTCTCCAACTCTTTATATACTTCATCCATCGCCTGCGCCTTGCCTCTTGCCACTCCCTTCTTCGCCTCCTTTTTCGCCTGCCTATAGCTTTCTCTATCCTCTTGTCTACCAGATGTGTCCCACTTCTTTTTAGCATCTTTCTTCCTTTTAATCACCTCCTGAACCTCTTCATTCCACCACCACGTCTCTTTATCTTCAGGGGGTCTTCAACCTGATGTTTTGCCCAGTACTTCCTCACCAACTCTCAATATCACCCGGCTGTTCTCCTCCCACCATTCTTGTACACTCTCCAACGACCTTACTTCTTCCAAAACCTTCTCCTCAAATTTCCTTTTCTGGTCTTCTTTCTTCAGTCCCCACCACTCACAAGCTTCGTTCTTTACATTAATTATACTGTGTGTTGTGTGCAGTTAATATATATATATATATATATATACAAGGTGTCCCATAAGTCCGGCATCATAGGAGAAATTCATATTTTTCTATTTCTCCAAACCATAATTTATACTCGGGATGCCAATTTCCCGTCCACCATCCTTTTCAGTGACGAGGTTGTTTTTTATGGAAATGGTGAGGTAAATCGACAGAATACCTGCTACTGGTCTCAAAACAATCCTCACTGGTATACCTCTTCAAAGGAACAAGGTGCATCTCCGGTGATGGTATGGTGTGGCATTTGGAAGGATCGCATCATAGGCCCCCTCTTTTTCGATGAACATGTCACTGGAGGCACCTACCTACGTATGCTCAAGGAAGAAGCATTTCCCAGTGTCTTGTCTTGAACGAAGAAGGAAATTTCCCAACATGGTTCCAGCAAGACGGCGCTCCTGCACATTACAGCACCCACGTAAGGGAATACTTGTACAAACAATTCCCTGTCATTGGATAGGACGTCGAGGGCCTGTGAAATGGCCAGCTAGAAGCCCGATCTCACGCCACTAGATTTTTATCTTCTAAATTATAGCGACAGTTATAGCTTATATAAAGAAACTGTTCCTCTGGATGAACGGTGAAGGCGAGGGATGGTTTGTAACGCGCTAGACCCGCGTCCCAAAGCGGGTGGTACTTCTCGAGGGAAAGTGTCTTCAAAATATTTTTAAGCTCCAATCCATTCTCATCATGTTCATCTCTACACTTCATAAAATCGTTAATTAAAAATGCATAATTATGCTCGAGAACAGTGCCCATTAACGCATATCAACTCCTGCATTCAATAAAGGTTTCAGGTTGAGGAAGATGAAGCAGTAGTATGTTGGAAAAATGTGAGACAGAAATAGATCGATTTGAAAATTTCTCCCCTCACCTTCCTTCATGGCGGTCCTCCACCGTCCTTCATGGTCCTTCATGGCCCTTCAAAAAAAAAAGAGAATGAAAAAGAAAAAAGAAAAAGAAAAAAGAAAAAGAAAAAAGAAAAAAGAAAACAGAAAAAAAGAAAAAGAAAAAAAAGGATTCTTCTTCACCTTCCTTCAAAAAAAAAAATTTAAGAATTGATTCATCCTCGCCTTCCTCCTTGAAAAAAAGTTTTCATAATCTTTCATGAGACAAACAAGAACAAACATGCAAAAGGTTACATTCGAGTACTTTCTGTTCGGGCAAGTTCCGCCAGACGGTAAAAATGAAAACTTAAAATGAATATCTGAAAGGCTTTAATAGGCCTAACGAGAGTATGCATCGACATGAACACATCCAACTTTCATATGTTAACAAATTGCGAACAATACATAAATCAAAATCAGATTGAACACATTTTAAATCGAAAACAAGTTCTTTGTTTAATATCTGTATTATGAAAAATAAAATGAACATTTATTATTTTAATTTAAATAAATTAATATCTCTCTTTTTTAAGGGAAACTGGCTTATTTTTAAACGAGATGATCCTCAAATACAAGATCTTTTTTATACACTCACACATGCATATATGTTTATTTACTTTTAAATATGTAGTTTTCTGTTATTTACAGATATATACCAGTACATTCACTTTCACATGCCATCTTCTGGTATGTGAATTAATAATTTTACTGTACATCAAATTGCGTTATAAAATTGCATGTGTTAAACGAACATCAAGTTGCGTAATGCGGCTTTAAAACTAAAGCATCAATTCTGTTATCCTCCTCTAAACATCCACTTAAATATTATTGCTAAGATTGCTTTATTGTTATTATTACATATATATGTACACGTATTAAGAGTATTTAAATTAAATATATTGATTTCAATTCCCTTCGTAATAAAAGCAAACTGGCAATTCAGCCTTCTAAACCAACTGACGGAATAATATATGCTTTAATTAAACAGATATTGCTATCAGGCAACTCAGCCTAGTCATACCTAATCGAATAGAATCAATTAGTGAACTATCAAATCAAATATATATATATATAATATATATTATATATATATATATATAATATATATATGCTTTAAAAGAGAACACATTACACAATTTTATTTTAGAAGTACAAATCATCAAATTTTATTTCCATTTTCGCCATGACTTCTTTCCACGGTAGTAAACATCAAATTATTATCCTTAAGTTTCTCTAAACCAGTAATTGCAATTGTCTTTTTATCTTATTCCTATTATGTCTATAAATAAAATTTACGCAGTATCCATTGCATAAGAGAATCAACACCTATGATCTTAAAGAATAATGTTAGCTTCTTGGCTTATTTCAAATCGGATAAGTTTACCAGCAGTATATAATACACACACACACACACACACATATATATATATATATATATATATATATATATATATATATATATATATATATGTTAATCACAGACCGTGCATGAAGCAAGGAACTCTTCTGGGAAATTGGGGTGAATTTCACAATTAAACACGTGAAATGAATGAAAGGTACAGCTGTATATATATATATATATATATATATATATATATATATATATATATGTATATATATAATATATATATTTATTTAATAAATTTACTGATTCAATGTACAATAGTTGCATATTTCTTTCTTAAGTATGTTGATTATATTCGGCATCTCAGTTCACATTCTTACCAGATTTTCCAGGCTAGTTAATAAATAATTTTAAAACGTATGTAATTTTTTCTAGGAATTTAACTGTAACGAGTAGTAGTTAATCATTATTGCTAACAACTTTTGGATATAAACTACACTGGTCTGCGAATGAGAAATTTGTAAGAGCAGTTTTTCCTACTAATAGTTGATTTTATATAAATCAAATACTCTGATTTCGAATAAGGCATGCATTTCACTATCACGTAAGGAACTTCTGCAAACTGGGAGGAAAAGCAGTTACATAAATAAATGTTATTTATTTCAATTTACATTAGGTATCTATTTCGTTTTGTTATGCTATTTACAAATGCATACAACTTTAAAAAGAAAGATTGCTATTAAAGTCAATTACATATCCATCTTTATCTACTTTTCTTGCAGCCTATGCAATGGTCCTTTTCTTTTATGTAATAACTCTGTAGCATCCCATTTCAACATCCAACGGTAAGCAGTCGCCGTGCTGATGGCACAGATTCAATGACATCTTATTAGTTTTTAATCAAAATTAATTTGAATCAGTTTTAATAAAAACTACTTACATGTGTAATATGAAATATGACATTTTATGAAACGCTGTACGTAATGTCGAAAACTAATATTATTTCCGGAATCAGCATGCAAAATTACTATACAGGCGATACATTATTTCGAGCAACAAAAACATCTACTAGTCATTGTTAGGCATTCACATTCAGAGATAGCTGCAGACATGCCTCCTCTTTAATGTTTCAAATGTAAATTTAATTTCGAAGTCCTTAACATGTAACATTGTCGGTATATTTTAAATATTTTTACTCGAAATGAAAAGCACTGATTTTTTTCTACTGCCGCTAATCCATCATTCTTGACGAATACCTAATTCAATTTTTCATTCATTTACAGCACGAATTTCATTATACGTGAATTTAAAACAGAAGCGTATTTATAATGCAGAATATGTAGACGAAAACATGAAATATAATATCTCTATAAGTACACGTTTATTTTGAAATTATTGAAATATGCAAGATTGAAAATTGATCAATTCATCATTCTCATTTATAATAGTGCTACACTAAATGCTGCAAAAGCCGTTTTCTACGAACATTACAATACAGAAAACGAAATTTTGCCTCATGAGATGGATAGCCGCAAATTAATATATTTGTTTAGGATCATTCTATAATTTTAAAACACTACTTGTAAGCAATTAATTTCACTGATTAATATAAGTTCTTTTCATTAGTTTACTAACCCCCATTTTTAACAACTTTCCGGAATTATACAAACAGACAGGGATTGCGAAATTTCCCGTAACGTTATATTACATTATAATACGTTATAATACGTTTCAAAACGTCTGGAATATAAGTTGCCGGTAATACTCATCTGTACATCGAAGGAAGAGCCCTTCATTTATGTTGCAAAGAAACATGACTGGATATATAAAAAGCATTCGTTTTTCTCATTAACAAACTATGAATTCTGTTGGTAGCATTAAACAAATTGCATAATGAAATACACACCGAATTGAAATTATGGCGAAATACGGCAACATCTATGAATTGCAACACAGTGAGAAGCAACTATTTAAGTCCATACTCTATTCGTAGACGTCATTCCCCATGCAATTTTCGCAGCGGAAAGTTTGTTAACACTTCACCTCCTTTACCAGTTTGTGAGTATTTTAAACTTTTTAGCATGTTAAATGTTAAACATTATTTTTTAAGGATAAGCTTTGAGTGAAATTTCATTCTAGATGTTCGAATCCTTTCTGGTTCACGAATAATATATATATATATATATATATATATGTTTGTATATATATATAATATATATATAATATATATATATATTATATATGTTTGTATATATATATATATATATATATATATATATATATATATGTTGCAGTTATAAGTTATCTACAAAATATCGGATTATATTTAGACTAATAATTTGGCTCTTACATAATACTATAGTGTCATACTACATAAAAATTTTTAGTCTCTCTCTTCAACAAAGAGTCGCTCGGAGTTTGGAAACGGTTTCATTTTTAGAGAAATTAAAGACTTTTAATGTTTTAACTCACATCACTTTCAATGATAATTTGCAAATATTTACAATAAACCAACTTAATTTCGTGTCTAACGTTTCAAATAAGCTGCAGATATTTTCTACAGTTAAATTATTACACTGTCAACCACCATTTGCTTTGGTGGGTTTGCAAAAATAAAAGCCTGACCAAACTGTATGTTCTTGACAATGTAATTTGAAGAATATTAGCTAAAAAGGTGCAAATTAACTGTATAACGCAACAAAATAATTTTATATCTTGAAATTACGTAGGAACAATCCGGAACTATAAACTATATATGATACACACAGACCGTGCATGGAACAAGGAACTCTTCTAGGATAATTAAATCCACTATAGTCCGAATAAGTAATATATATATATATATATATGGGAAATAAGAGAACAAGACAGACTGAAAAATGTTGGCATAAGTTTAGATTAGTTTAGATTTTCGTCACTAGTGCTGAAAAGATAAAAATAAGAATTGTAAATGAAAATGAAAAGGTTTATTGGTAGACTATAGACCATATGATAAATATTATTAATACAATGACAGTTCATATACTAAGGACAGAAATATATACATATGATTAGAAATAATACTGTAATGTCGAAGTTAAGTGGAGCAGCAGACACGTTTTCGTACCAAGAAGTCCATAGCTTAGAGGGTAAATGGCAGGACTCGTGGATAGCTTGGATGAGCGGATTGGGTGATTTTTTAATTCTTTGCATTAGACTGTAGTCTTGTTATCTCCGGGAAGCTCGGGGCATTGCGGGTAGCAAGCATTTGCGAAGCTGTGCATCTCGGGGCTAATTTATGTAAGAGTCTAAAATACCTGCTGTACAACAAATTTAGGATTCTGCCAGAGCCTTTTTTATAATTTACCCACAGTTGCTGTCTATATATATTACAGCAGAAAGTACGAGAGTGTCCTTTAGCTTCAAATGTACAGAATCGAGAGTTCCTTATGGTCATATTCGCTTTAGCACACAGACTTCGAGATTGTTTCCTTATAACCGAGTCATCACTCAAGGAGCTGGTAATAGTTTGACCCAAATACTTAAACTCTTGTACTTCCTCAATTACTTCACCATTCATTTTAAACATTACATCAGCTAGCTGATTACAGCTTTTAGGATGAAATTGCATAATCTTAGTTTTGTAACGTTAAAAAGATTATCAAGTTTCTGCGAATACACTTCGCAGACTTTTAGTAACCGATCCATACCTTTAACAGAGGGACTTATTATCACCATATCATCGGCGTAAACTAAGTTATTTATTCTTGTGTTATCTATACAACAATCCACTGTTGTCTCATTAAGTGAAGCAATTAATCCGTAAATATATACATTAAACAGCATAGGGGAGAGCAAGGAGCTTGTCTCACCCCGCAAAAGGTGCCAAAACACTCGGATAGTACATTGCCCCACCTAGCAGTGAAAGATTGTTGGGAATACCAAAAATTTCAATAAATTTAATATGTATATGGGAACCTTCCTGTCTTCTAGTTTTGCAAATAAAATATTGCGGCTCACCCTATCATATGCTTTACTTATATCTAGGAAACAGCTATAAATAGTTGAATTACTGTCAGTTTATTTAGATATTGTTTCTTTAAGTACGTAGATACACAGGTCAGTTGAGTTGAACGTTTAATGCCAAACTGTTTAGGAGATGTCCATAGGAGATCATTTAATCTGAGTAACAAGATTTTTTCTAGAAGTTTCGAGAAGCAGCAACCGATACAGCCAAATAATATCACCATCAAAGCATATTCTGTGTTAACTATATTACTATAACATATATGTAGTTTTCCGTGTCACAGTACTATAGTGTTCCTTCATCCAATATTTCTAGGAAACGTTGGGTACCACAAACAATCAAAATATGGACGTCGATCAAAATTTACTTGAAACACTTGTACAGTAGGGTGGATCACTTTACTTTTCACTTCTTTTAAACATTTACAGCTGGTCAAAGTTTTTCCCATGATTTGGTTCAGTGGAAGAATACTGACACCATTTTTACCAAAATCAATCAATATTTAGGGGTCGCGCATCGACCTTGAAAATTTCAATTTTGGAAATTTGGCCAAATTGACAATTTTTTACTGAATAAAGATAAATCATCAAATGACCATATTTTCTGAATCCTCTCAGTGAAAGAAATCCTCTCAGATACTTACCAAGTTGATAGGACAAGTGGTTTAGAAGTTATACTCACCTTGAGATAGCATTAAAATTTAAAATACCGTATTTGTCCCCGTACCTCCATATGCTGTCTGCCATTGTCTGCTTTTTAGGATAAGATAAAACGAATAAGGAAAGATCAAATGTATTTTGTATTAAAACGGTTTACCGATATCACTAAAGGCACTTACTCCAGTGCCCCTAACTAGGTTCAAAAACTGTATGAATCGTGGTTAGAACACACGTCATCTTAAGGCGTGCGCCATGTACTCTCTCTGCTACTCCCTTTCCCTCTGCGCTACATCATCTTGGCAAGTGACGACTTCTTGAAGTCACCGAGTTCTTTCCGGCTCTTTTCCATGAGCTGAAGAAGACCCTGCAGCTGTGACTCGTCTTTTGTGACAGTGTTCGCGTAATCTTCTATCAGTTTTATCCCTCTCTCTGCCACGTCGTTGGTAACTTTCAGATGCGAGATGACATTCTTCAGATCACAGTAGTTCTTAGCTTGATCCCACTTATTCACCGCAGAGTGAGCCACGTAGACGCGCACACCTGCAGGCCTGTGAACACGAACCACGATGACTCATCGATCAGGTCTGGAAGGCGCGTCATGTCATCAACCAAGACGTTGTCATACGTGAAGTCCTCAGGTACAGCGAGGTGGCACAGCTTCTTTGCCATCTCGTGCTTCACAGTGTCTTCCACTTTGTCACTACAGAGGGCAAAAACGACGGTCTGAGGCCTCAGATACCACAAGTGCCGCCTGATCACTACCAGTGAAGCCTCTGCAATCTCGCGATCCACAGCCCTGTACTGCAGAAGATGCTGGTACAACATAAGGTCATTCAGCGGGGCATCACCTGCGACAGGAGTCGCCAGCCAGGCAGGTGCGTAGAGGAGTGCAGTAAATAGTACCACTCTCTGAAGTTTCTGTACCAGCTCGTCGTCGAACTCCAACTGACCGCTGAACATCAGGAGTTTCGTGTAGTAGATGATCTGAAATGAATACGCACTGTGATGTATAAATACCGATACCACTCCATATAAGTTTGTTTAATGGTAAATTATTTGTCATATTTTTTTCTGGTAGGGACTTCAAATGGCTGTTTGCAGAAGGCAATACAATATTTAACTTCTAATTCAAAATACCAACCTTGGCCATCCACCTCGCATGATGGTAGGCTCCTGGGCGCATGAAGTGTGTGCCACGACATGGCTGGGCCCCGAGTACCAGGAGTGTAATCTCCGCCACTTCTCAGTAGTCTTCTCTGACAAGACCAGAAGCGGTGCCGAGGAACTTGACTGCCTCATCTTGAAGCTCCATCAGCCACGTCACCTCCGCCAAATGCTCAATCTCCAGCTCGCGATAAGTCGAGAGGTCGAGCTTGTCCCACCTGAAAGGGGTGTTATGAAAATATTGCATGAAAACGACTGAAGTTTCCCTTTTCGACTGCTATTAACATCATTAGTAGAAGGACGCTGATATCTCAATTGCTCTGAAGGCAAAAAGTCATTGGAGAAAACAAATGCGCCTTAGACTTGAAATTCACCTTCTCCTCAGATACTGGAACAAAGGTTCAGTTGGTGCTGTGGTTCTTCCAAACGCGGTGATGACCACTGCCCCCACGATGAGCTCCATAACGTGATGGCGACAGCCCAGCTGGAAGAGTGGTTTACCAAGCATGTTCTCCAGCCGGACCACCGCACTCTGCACCCTCCCTGTATTGGAGGAAGTTGTGTCGAAGCACAGTCCAATCACGTTGTTCTCGCATCCCCAGTCTTTGAGAGCACGAAAGGTCGCCTGGGCCTGGGACAGACCGGTGCCGTCAGCAACAGTCGGAACGGCCAGCAACTTTCCTTCTGTGCATTGGGGAGCTCCGGAGATGAGAATCGCCTGGCGGTGCTCCAATGATCCAAGAGAGTCCTGAAACGTATGTCATACATGCCAATCCATTATCGTCCACTGGAATATGTCAATCTATTATCGTCCACTGGAATATGTCAATCCACTGTCGTCACTGGAACATGTTAATTCACTGTCGTCCACAGTGAGGGCAAAACTGACCTTCATTACTTTACCGTCCCAGTGGATGACAGCATGCCTCGGAGATACGAAGGATTTCTGCACAGCTGTCGACACTTCACAATGATGTGCCACTCTTCCACGGCGAGACGTGTCCTTCGAGATACTGAATTTGGCCAGGTCTGCGGGCGGATCTGCCGAATGTAGGACTGCCGCCACGACACTTGCCACCGATGTGCGAAATTGAAAGGAAATTAACAAGGATGCGTATGGTTTTTATGTGACAAAATAATCACTAAATTTTCCGTCATTACGTCTATTATATCATTGTCAAAGAAAGATCACTACTGATATATACACACCTGATTATTGGACATCCGGAGGCGATCAGCCACTTCAATAACAGCCGGTGCATTGAGGATGCGGTGAGGAAGGCTGATTGATACAGTTGATTCTCTCGGCTGTCGGTATGGTGGTTCTAGCTGTGATTCGGAGTTGCTCGATGATCTGCTTTCTATAGATTCATCGTCGCTCTCAGCTTCAGTTCCTAATTTCATTTTTGAGGTGCCTGGCTCATCACGAGATTGTTGTCTTGAGAGTTGCCGTTTTCTCTTGACAATGAACACTATCATTCCCACTCATTGTTGTCTGGCGCAGGCCCCGTTGATCCTCATAAAATTTAATATCTTCTTCTTTGTTGTTGTCTGAGAGCAGTCGACTTTTCTATATCTCTTCAATAGCATTGGAAGCTCCGATGTCCCAGAGCTTGTTCAGATTTTCTGAAAACTTTCCCCTGCTTTTTCCCGCGTCACTGTCTCTCATCTTGCTCTTCTGCAGCGAGAGCCACTCTTCCCACAGTAACTCCAGTTTTCTTTCGCAGTTACGCCTCGTGATCGTCTTTATACATGCCATGTTCCACAATGCCAGAACATTGGCCACCGTGTCTTTTATGGCGGCCTTCCTGTCAGTAGTTTCCTGCTTGACATAGAAGAAGTACTGGAGAACTTGATGGGTGGTTGGCAATTTGGCACCACCGATCGAGGAAGATGGCTGACCAATTAAGAAGACATCCGTGGCTGACCTTAGAGAAGGTGGTGCTGTTGTTGCTACTTTCTCTTTTCCAGAATAAGTAACTTTCAGAGTCTTCCCACTCCTGGTTGTTAACAGTTTATCCATTGTACTAAAGTCTAGACTTATCAAACAAGAATCAATTGACACAGTTGATCTGTAAAAAGCAAACTGTGATTAGTAAAAATATTGGTCATAGACATAGCGTGTGTGTGTAATTGGGATTTTAGGATGCGCCAGCTACTGATGCTATGATTACGTCCATAACGGGGAGAAATACGGTATTTTAAATTTTAATGTTATTTCTAGGTGAGTGTAACTTCTAAACCACTTGTCCGATCAACTTGGTAAGTATCTGAGAGGATTTCTTTCACTGAGAGGATTCAGAAAATATGGTCATTTGATGATTTATCTTTATTCAGTAAAAAATTGTCAATTTGGCCAAATTTCCAAATTGAAATTTTCAAGGTCGATGCGCGACCACTAAATATTGATCGATTTTGTTAAAAATGGTGTCAGTGTACTTCCACTGAACCAAGTCATGGGAAAAACTTTGACCAGCTATAATTGTTTTAAAAAAAGTGAAAAGTGATCCACCCTATTTTACAGCTTCGTTCAGTACCGATTCCAAATCACCGATTATCCAGTAACGGGGAAATGTAAGCAAGCTTTACTTTAGTAATATATATATATATATATATATATATATATATATATATATATATATATATATATTGTCGGATGCAGTGGTTAACAACAACTTGTGAGAACGATCAACGCATGTAGGATTCTAAAAGTACATCTATACACATCACTCATTTCCAATGTTCTGTAAATACTTGTGCAGGTTTGTAGGAGAGCAGCTTTAGTTCTATACAAACTTCTTATACACGTCTAGTTACGCAAAGAGGTGGTGCTTGCTCGCCCATATACATTTAAATTCTTGTACATATTCTGTGTTTCATTTCTTATTTTGGGTCTGATACTGGCAGAATGACCAGAGTTACCCTTACAGAGATGCATGTCCTTAACCTTGCAACATTGAAAGAACACTACGGTTCAGTAAATGTAACTCGTCAGCTTTCAGGAGACGCATTAAGTCTTTAACAGAAGGAACTGATAACTTTGTATTAGAGCCCTAGTCCAAAACATCCATATTCACATCATGTATACTACATTCATCGCATGATTCAGTCTCAAATCGCTAGTCGGCAGTATGGACAACAAACTTTAGTGGAGAGAATGAGTGCCAAACCTTACTCCGCAGGAGATTCCAAAACCCTAATACATCACATTAACGTTGCCTAGTCATAAAAGGTTGACAGATATATATATATATATATAGTCATTTTACCATCCTGCAACCACTTAGTCGAGATGTTCATGTTCCTCAGTCTGACTCATAAACTTCTACAACAATCGTGGTCTTTTCTCAAATTTTCAATCTGCTGAACACCGCCTCACCTCCTCCAAACATCATCCCTCACTGAAGCTCAGGTTCCTGCGATGACAGTGAGCAACATCATTTCTGTACCCTCTTACATTCACTGTACTCAGATTCATTCCAAAGGTGTATGCTACGTATATGTACACAATGACCTAACTTGTACAAGTATTCCCGAACCCCGAATTCTATACCCTCTGACTACGGCCTACAATTCATTATCAAACTAAATACACCTGCGCTGTTTCCCTTTCTCCTAATTCTACAGCCTATCTAAATTTCTTTAACTACCTCACTTCCAAAGCGGAATACATTCTATTCCGCTCTCCAATGCTGAAATTTTAATTTTAGGAGATTTCAATGTCTACCAATACCTTTAGCTTTCCTGAATAACCATGAGCTAATTGTGCTATTTCATCACACTCTTTCAGGTATCTAGCTAAGAACCTCTTCAACAACTCTATCTCCTCTTCTTTCCCTCCTCTATTCCGCCACGACGGCTCAGCAGCCGGATCTTCTCCTGACAAAGCTAAACTATTCGCTCAAACTTTCACTTTCACCTCAACCATGGATGATTCCGATGCTGTTCCTCCATCTCCTCCTCCCTCTGACTTTATCATGTCTGAAATTAGAATCGCTTCCAAAAATGTTCTTTCTGGCCTATCTGGGGACCATCTCTTGAACGGTGTATGGATCTGATGGGGCTCCTCCTGTTGTTCTTGCGCTTCAATGCTAACATCCCGACAGGCAAACGCCTACGTATTTGTTTATCATCTTGTACTTTACCTCCCTGCTAAAAGTTTGCTTTTATTCATTCTGTCCCAGGAGGGCTAACCCCCATAAACCCTTCAGTCAAAATGTTTTGATTTCTATCCTATCTAATATTTTTTTAAACTAACCTTAATAGGAAGAATCTTAACCACCTCTCTTCTCACAATCTTCTTTCATATCGTCAGTACGGGGACCCAAGGGTACTTCTATCGATGATCTTCTTGCATATCGCCCTGAATCATGGTCTTCCTTTAAGGATTTCGATGAAACTCCTGCTATTGCGCTAGAGATATCGAAAACTTGTAATATCCAAATTGCCGACCTGTGGATTTTATCCTACTAACTGTGTCTTCACCTCTAATTCTCCCTCTTGCCGTCCTATAGCAGCGATTGTAGATGACCTCTGTTCTTCACCTAAAGCTATCAACAGATGTGTTCCTCAGGGACTCTGTTCTGTCAGACAATCTTTTGCTTTTATTTATTAATGAATTTTTAATTCGTCCCTTCCTCTCTTACTCACTCCTATGCCTATGACCCCACACTTTACTTCTCAGTCCGCTCCCCAGAGCTTCCTTCTCAACAGTCGCACTATGAACCGTGTAGAATGACTATGGAACACCTGACTTCAGGACTTTCTGTTATCTCTGATTGGATCAGAGAATATTCACTGGATCAAAATACGGTTCCTCCGCCTATCTATTCGTCACATTCTTCAACACGACTATAGTCTTGTCTTCAACAATATACACCTCAATCTTTCCCCTTCTCTTATCAACCCCGACATTTCCTTTCTCGTGATCTTTCCTGTAAAGATCGCATATACTCTCTCTCCAAAACATCTTCTAAGAGGTTAGGTGCAGTGTACTGCCTATACAGTTCCTTAGCCCTCGTTCAGTTGGTACCTCTGTGCACGACCTTATCCGTCTCTGTATGAAATACGCTTAGAGGGCGTTTTCGTGGGCATTCGCACAAGTCTCATTCTTCCTACATAAAAACAAAACAAAACAAAAAAGAGTATTTTTAAGCACTTACTCGGATGAATGTAATTCTTTCCACATATTATGGATTCATCACCTTTACATGTAATTACTTCAACAGCAAGGTGCTGGGTTTAATACCTCTGTTTAATTCCATAGGGTATCTTATATTCCTCAAACTCTTGAAGAAGTTTTGTTGTTTCTTGATAAAAATATCTTATCTAGTCAAAATGTTTTGATGGGGTAATACATTTGGAAAGCTATATATTAGGGTGGAGCGAAAAATACTTTTTTTCTAGTATGAAGTTCTAATAGTGATTAAAAGTTGCATGTAGTGGACGAAATATGCCAGCCAAAATATGAGTTCATTTGTTTACAATTTTCAGCTGCCACCAGGGGGCTAAAGTTAACACAATTTTGTGTAAAAATGAAAAAAATGCTTCTATTTTAGGTTTGTCAAACTATTATAAAATTTTATCTTAGAATTATCTAATAGTTTGATTAAGATTTGTAAATGATTGGAATTCGTTTTGTAAAAATGCCTTTTCATATGCTTAATATCTTCAGCTGCCACAAGAGAGCTGAAGTTAACACAATTTAGAGTAACTGAGTCATGTTGAGACTACACTGAATGTTGTGGGGGAGGGTTTGGGGAGGGTTGTGGGGGAGGGTTTTGGTGTGAAGGAATTTCTTTCTGTGAGTCATTAGAACAGTGTTTTAACACTTGTCTTCTTAGGTAGTAGGCCTAGTCGCTCAGTTGATCGGAGAGTTTTTTAATATGATCGGAATATTATAAAACTTTATTTTAAAGTGATATATATAGAGATAATATTGGTTTTATTATAAAATGCTTGTTATAATGTATTATATAATTTTAGTTTATTTATATAATATATTATATATTATATAATATATTATATATACTTATAAAATATATTATATATATTAATTATATAATGTTTTGATGTTACAGGATATTTTGTGATTGTGAATTTTTCTTAAAAATATTATGGCATCAAATACTAAATATAAACATTTCACTAGAGAACATATGAAGTGTGGCATATTTGAAGTACCTTGTGAGATGAGTGATATGCAACTACCAACTTATAACTGCATTATGAAAGATTACCTGTTCACAAAACATTTAGTGAAGGAGCAGATGAATAACAAGGAGCCTTCATTTTCTGAAATAGCAGAGGCAGTTTCCAAAAAGGTAGAAAGGAGTTTAGGAGATGCTCATGTGAAAAGAGTAAGAAAGACCCTCCAAAAGAGCAGGATTTTTTAAATGACCAACGAACACGCAGAATAATGGTGATAGGAAGCATTGACATAGCACACACAAGACGATTACAAGCAAGAGAACATCGAAAGGAAATGAAAAAAGCACGTCTGGAATCCTCACAAACAACTAGTGCTGCTATAACCAATACGTCCAACTTACAAATCGAAACAGAGACAAGTGAACTTCAACAACTATAAGAGATATCTGAAGATAATGAGGAAGATACAACCTCGACTCAATATGTAATATCAGAACAACAGATGCTTGAGCCACTGCCTTCATTAGCAATTACTTGTGATAGATTTAAAATGTCAGACAGAGCTGGGGCTGCTATTGCTTCTGCAGTATTGGCAGATCTTAAAATTGTTACTCCCGAAGACAAAGGGAATATTATAGACAGAAGTAAGCTAAGACGTGAAAGACAAAAACAGAGAAAGGAACTACAACAGATAGGAGAGCCAAAAACCATGCGGGGATTATACTTTGATGGCAGAAAGGATAAAACAATGATTCATGTCCAGGAGAGTGATGGCTCTAACCACCAAAGAACCAAACGCGAAGAGCATATCAGCATAATATCTGAACCACACTCTCAGTACTTTGCACATGTGACACCTTCCAGTGGCAAAGCTAAATACATTTGCACAGCGCTAATGAATTGCTTGAAAGAAAGGAATGTTGATATAGGGAACATCGTTGCAGTTGGCTGTGATTCGACAGTGGTTAACACTGGTAGTATTGGAGGCACAATAAGATTACTGGAAGAAGCCTTTAATAAGCCATTGCAGTGGCTGATATGCCTTTTACACCTTAATGAACTTCCATTGCGACATCTGTTTCATCACTTGGATGGTACCACTACTGGACCAAGAGCATTTTCAGGAGAAATTGGCCGAGCACTTTCAGACTGTGAAAAGCTTCCCATAGTTAACTTCAAACCCATTGAAATTCAAGAGGACATGTGTGAAGTTGATGTAGATGACATAAGTACCGACCAGAAATACCTTCTTGAAATTCACAAGGCTATATCAAGTGGAACATTCTCAAAGAGTCTTAGTCATAAGAGTCCAGGCAATATATCACATTCAAGGTGGCTCACCACAGCAAACAGGACTCTGCGGTTATATGCAAGCACAGAGAATCCTTCAGGAAATTTACAAGAATTAGCTACTTTCATTGTTAGGGTATACGCACCAATGTGGTTTCAGATAAAGCGTAAACCATTATGCCAATATGGTGCTAAACATATGTGGCATATGATTGCAAGAAGCCGGTATCTCCGTGAAGAGCTTAGGAGAGTACATGACTCAGTCATTCAGCGAAATGCATATTACGCAAATCAAGAAAACATTCTCATTGCAATGATAGCTGATGAAAGGGAGCATGTGCGTCAGTTGGGATTTAGGCGTATCATAAAAGCAAGGGCATGCATTCAAGAAACAGATGTTATCAGGTATTTTAAGGTGCCAGAAATAAATTTTTATGACAAAGACTATACAGATCTCATTATGTGGCAAGATTTTCAGATAGCAGAACCACCGATAACCAAAGGAGTTTCTCTTCATGATATTGAATCATGCATCAAACATGGTACTACTCTTCATTCAGAATTATTTCAGTTTCCATGTCATACACAAGCCGTAGAGAGATGCGTCAAGCTCGTTACAGACGCTGCTGGATCAGTCTGCGGACCTACAAACAGGGACGGTTGGATTCGTGCTACATGAGAATCAAGGAAAAAACAGCCAAAATTTGACACAAAAGCAAATTACTAAATAGTCTTCAGCAAGAACCCTTTCTAGAGGGAGGTTGGTTGGGGAAAGGGTGGTAACTCCGCTAAGGCACGAAATAACGTTTCTTAACTGTCTCAAGCCAGTATAAAGGAGGAGAGACATCCTAATTTATTACTGTTCCCTTTTTCAAGTAAATACAGAATCATACTTAATTCTCATTTTTAAGTTAACTTCAGCCCTCTTGTGGCAGCTGAAGATATTAAGCATATGAAAAGGCATTTTTACAAAACGAATTCTTATCATTTAAGAATCTTAATCAAACTATTAGATAATTCTAAGATAACATTTTATAATAGTTTGATAAACCTAAAATAGAAGCATTTTTTTCCTTTTTACCCAAAATTGTGTAAATTTTAGCCCCCTGGTGGCAGCTGAAAATATTAAACAAATGAACTCATATTTTGGCAGGTATATATAGTCCACTAAATGCAACTTCTAATCACTATTAGAACTTCATACTAGAAAAAAAGTATTTTTCGCTCCACCCTACTATATATGTATGTATAAGATCGTGTACAGAATTTGTAAATGATGCAACTTTTTCATCAATGAATATACAGGCCTTAATAAATCTACTAAGCATAAACATAGCTTTGATAAACCTTGTGGAGCTACTTACAATACATGTTGATAGGTTTGTAAACTTGATTTTCTAGAGAATCTAACTATTGTATGTCATGTTTTAAGAAGCTCGTATTCAGCGTTTTTCTCTTCTTTTCCAGGGCATCGTGTGACGAGCCGTTTAAAAGATCCCGAAACGCATTACCACCAACATGCTCAAGTGGCGGTAAGTGGGATCGAAAGAATAAACAGGAACCCTTTGGCTCTACTGTTGAGGTAACCCCTCAAACAACCAGCCAAGACCTCTACACCTCCGCAGGCATTAAAAGATCTAGGCCTGTTGAAGATCAATCTCCTGCCACATGCGGTATGGAAGCTAAACGAACAAGGTACAGCATATCGTTCAGCTCTGAGGACAAAGATTCATCGCCGACAAACTCATTGTCGGGGGAGCCAGATGAACAATGTCCTGAAAACCTCCAGCATTACACATCATCTGCAACACACCAACCCCTTCAAGGGCTACCGCTAGCCATACAGAGAGAATGAGCTATCATTCATCCAACGGTGTATCTCTTACCTTAATGCAAAATGTGAGTAATACCTATACACTTTCTAGAAGTCGCTACAACGTCAGAATTGACCCCCGAGTCGCATATTTCAAGGGCTTCGAACAAGGACTCTCCAACGTAGTTCGATGTGTCATCGCATATGCTCTTCACAACAATAATGATCGGGAAACCCGAGTAAGGTTAGCATCTGGGATTGATCCAAATAGCGAGGATAGCGATCAGTTCTGGATAGTAATACCATACAGAAACCTGGTGGCAGAAGATGTTGACTACATCCTTTCACGTTTTGCACAAGCTTCTCAAAGTGGCTCAAAGTTTAGCCTGGAGAAATTCACGGTTGAAATTGATCACGTGTACCGTGTTGTGGGTCATAGTGCCACGCCTATTTTTAGACGCTATTTTTAGACGCTATTTTTAGACGGCATATAAACGACGATCGTGGTTGCGGATTTATAGCTATAATCCTGTCTCATATGTTTACCATGGTAAACAAGCTGTCTAGAAGTTTCCGACAGGAAGCAGTCGTAGAAAGAGCACCAAAACTGGCTGAAGATTGTAAACTCGAGTTTGACTGTGCTATGGGTCCTGAAGAATTGACGAAGGTAGAAGACCAGATGAAAGTTAGGATTGCTGTGTTTGGCCTGGATGATCGTCGTAGGACTGTGTATGTTTTTAAAAGCTGTGTGAGAGATCGTACAAGGCCCCTACTTATTTTAGGACTGTCACGGACAACGTATCTCCCCATCCGTAATATAAGGGACCATTACGCGAGTTATGAAAAAAGTCGAAAATATGGACGACATCATGATTTGTGTAAGGGTTGTCTCGAGTTTGCGGATGATATCGTGAAACATTGTAAAGATTGTCACATGGTATGTGTGCAGTGTAAAAGCCCCAAATGCGAAAGTCGTGTAGTTGAATCTAAGAAGAGGGAACGTGGTGTATGTAAGCGCATGTTTTTCAATAATAACTCTTTTGAACTCCATAAATCAATTGGCACGTGCAGGAAAATGAGAATCTGTGAATGTGGTATGTTTCACACCTTGAATGGTAGCGGCGAGTTTGTGCATAGTTGTGACGAAATTCACTGTTCTATATGCCATGAGAAATATAAGGCGGATGGAGTAAAACATGTATGTTATATGAAAGACGTGCCAAGCCTAAAAATAGACATTGTATAACTGTGTATTACGATATAGAAACATACACGAACGCTGAAAACAAAGAGGTTATTCCACATCTACTTGTAAGCCAGACTATCTGTGATGAGTGTATGGAGATCGAGTGTGATGAGTGTCACAAATGTGGTAAACGGACAAACATTTTTAAGGTGTCTGCAGGATTCCCTGTGAAACTCTTTGTGTCCTATATTGTCAAGTTAGCGGACAAGTTCAAAAAAATGACTGTATATTCTCGCCCATAACGGGGCAAAATTTACACACAGTTCCTTTATAAGGAGTTGCTTGAGCACGAATCATCTGAGATATTTACAGGTGATCCCTTGAAAAGAGGCAACAAATTAATACAGATGCAAATAAGAGGTAATGTACAGTTTAAAGATACCTTGCTGTTCGCTCCATGTAAATTAGCAAAGCTACCCAATGATGGGCGTAGCAGCTGAAGTTTCAAAAGGATATTTCCCTTACACATTCCTCACTAGCGAACTTTAAATTACGTAGGACTACCTCCCCAAACATTACTTTAACTACCAACATGGATGATAGTGAGCGTGAAGATTTTGACCGATACTACAACAGTTTTAATGGACGTAATCCTTATAATATAGCTGATGAATGTGAGCGTTATTGCGTGAATGATGTGCTCGTGCTTAGAGTATGTTTCCAGCCTTTAAAAGGATGTACATAACCCGTTTCAAATGCGATCCGTTGCAAGTCGCAACCACCATCGCCTCATTATGTTTTACGGTGTTCAAGAATAACTTCATGCCTAAAGATACCTTAGCCGTCATTCCTCGAAACAATCCCCGCAGTTATGGGCACAAGGCTATTTACTGGCTCATACACCTACAACAGCAGATAGGTGTATACATAAAGCATGCCCGCAACACGGGGGAAGTACCCATTAAGGTTAATGTCCGTGTTTTTTGGGTTGATGGTCTAAGTGAAAACCGTGCCACTGGCGAGAAGACTGTGTACTCCTTTAACGGTTGCTGGTGGCATGGATGCCCATGCTCTGAGTGTGGAATCGCAGGAGATATCCACGGTAGATCTCCTGCCGACTGTCTTGCGTGGACGCGCATCCGCGATGAACTTATAGGATCCCAGTTCACTCACAAAGTCTTGTGGGAGCATGAGTATGATGCACGGATGGAGACAGATGCCCTGTACCGCGAAGAAATAAGGGCCATCAAACGTTCAATGGTGGTAGATCCCCTCAAATGCGGTGACAGCTTGTTCGGTGGGCGTACAAATCCCTTCAAGCTATACTTTCCACCTACGGAGGGTGTGAAGCTGCATTACTACGACTTCTGTTCTTTATATCCCTACGTGATGAAGAACAATCCGTACCCCGTAGGTGCGCCTGAAAAACTAGTGGGCCCCACCATGCCAACCATCGAGGAGTTCTCAGCTAACTTGAATGACCTCTACTTTGGCCTTTCTTTCGTAGACGTGCTCCCCCCTCGCGATTTATGGATGCCTATCTTGCCTGTTGTTATAGACCACAAACTCATGTTCCCTCTGTGTGTGAAGTGTGCTGAAGAGAACAATGGTGATTGTGAACATACACCCCACCAGCGCAAGATCAGAGGTGTATATACAAGCCCTGAACTGGACTTAGCCGTTCGCCATGGCTACAGCATATTGAAGATACATGAGGTGTGGAGGTTTCAGAAACTACCTAACCTTTTCAAACCGTATATAAATACTTTTTTGAAAGATAAGGTTGAGGCGTCAGGATATCCGCGATGGGTTGATACCGAAGATGAAAAAACGTCTTATATACAGCGTTACCGTGAACGTGAAGGTATACAGCTTGATCGTACACAAATTGTAAAGAATCCTGGCAAGCGCTTTAGTGCAAAGTTGTGCCTAAACAGTCTTTGGGGAAAATTTGCCCAGAATACAGCCAAGGGAATGTACATTTGGCACAAAGTTATAGTGAAATTTGGGATTATGCCAACGCTCCCGATAAAGAGGTGGAGATTGTGAATGTAGGTAATACTTAGATAATAAGGTACAACCGGGCCGAATTAGCCACAGATACCTCAAGGGCTACAAACATGCCTGTAGCCAGCTTCACAACGGCATACGCACGTATCAAACTTTGGGACTTATTGCAATCTCTTGGGCGGAGAGTATTGTATGCTGATACAGATAGCGTGATATTCACAGAGAGGGCAGGTGAATATATGCCTCCTATTGGGGAATTCCTTGGAGAGTTGACTGATGAGATCAAGGATGAGTATGGAGACATCGCATACGCCGACTCCTTTGTATCAACAGGGCCAAAATCTTATGGGGTACGGGTGAGGGTGGGGGAGGATATGAAATATATCGTGAAAGCAAAGGGTATCACGCTTAACCAGGCGAATCGGCGGGTGGTTAACTTTGACTCGATGAAGGAGCTAGTGAGATTGGAAGATGATGAGGGTGGCCGATCCCCCACCTGGTTGTGGGACCTCACAACTTCAGAGCACAGAAATTAGCGGGTGTGAAGGAACTTAGGGGTACAAAGGTGTGCCGTGACACCTATAGGAAGCGCTACCAGGTACCTGGTACCTATGATACCGTGCCCTTTGGGCACTGTATCAACTAGATGCTTACCTTGTAATGCTTAGTCGAATTTAATTATGTATATATCTTTTACATTTTATTATATATTCTTTGTACCACTGTTTACCATGCACGTTTAACCATTTTCTGTGTATTGTATTTGTACTGATAATAAACTTTTTATTTTGTATTAAACTGCTTTTCATTCTAACAACCTTCATTATATTAGTTATGGGAAAATAAAAGCTGTATATGCACACCAGTCATTAATAACGCATAGGTTTTTCCTCAGCTTATTAATGACGTAAACTTAGTGATAGTATTAACCCTTTCTACGCCAGCGATTGCGATTCCGTATGGCGTCATCAACAAAAAATATGTGTATTTTCCTCAGATCATTTCACTGATGATTTATGGCATTTGAATATAAATATTTGTATAGCAGAGGAAAAATATTGTTGCTATTTGTTCAATTCAAAGTACCAAAGTTATGTTAGTGTCTCTTATTACTTGACAGCGTCATTGGCGCTATATAATTTCTAGTGTAATTAGTTATTTCTAAGCAAAGTTTCGCTTCCTTACCTATTTTTAACATTTTTAAAATGTTAAATTTTTTAGGTCAAAACAATAATTTGGGATAGAAAGGATTAATATTGTAGACACCATCATCGCTCTGTGCAATACATACCATTCAAATAAGTACTTACAGATCCGAATAAACGCATGGTGTTTTCCAGGGCTGTGGAGTCGGAGTCGTGGAGTCGGTCAATTTTGAGTGGAGTCGGAGTCGGAGTCGGAAGTGCATAGTTGGATGGAGTCGGAGTCGGAGTCGGTGCAAATCCTTCAATTATAACCATGCCTAGGCCTAGGCCTAGCTCAATTTTATGAATAAAATAGATTTAACTTAATGTTTTAATATATAATATAATATATATATAATATATAACATATAAATATATAAATATAAATAATATATAAATATAGTTACTTATAATTAATAAGGATTATAATTAATTAATTAACATAATTAATAATAAGGAAATTTAAAAATTTTGTACTAGCAACCCTAAATCTTTTTCAGATTTTTAGATTTCAATTTGATAATTTTGATAAGCATCACTGAAAGAAGATTTAATGGAAGCGATCCTTTTTTTAAGAACAAATTCAGTTTAGGTTAGTACATTTTGTTACGGATGTTTATAATAATACAGAAACATCTTATTAATTTGCTAAACCAATAATAATCTTATTTTGTTTAAGTTTCAATCAGTTTGTATTTTGGGATTTATTGTAATTTTTGAATAGAGAAAAAAAGCCATTAAGGCATAGTTACAGCTACTAAGTAACCTGATGAGTCATGTGGAGGTGACGAAATGCCTTGTTTATGAATCTCCATTGGCCTAATAAAGCTAATCGTAATCAATTTGGCCTTAACATTCCGTCGGAGTCGGAGTCGGAATGTTAAAATTTTTGGATTCGGAGTCGGAGTTGGAGTTGGCAAATTTTATCACCTACTGGTGTTTTCCACATTCAGTAGTAATGGAAATAAGACAGCTAATATTATTTTAAGTCATTTCATAATCAAGGTTTTAATCTTCCTGCAAGCGTTTGAAAAGCTTGTTAGTTATACATTCACTTAGTATGAAAAAATAAAATATGTCTACATAAATAAGATGGATGCTTATCTTCTCATAGACAAATTTCAGTTGAAGCCTATACATGTACCATTGTGTTGCATGTTGAAATCTAACTCATTACAATGTCGTTATTTTGCTGAGGTTATTGCACAAACGATAACAAATGATAAGAATATGTAATATTACAATGGGCACAAAAGGTTACAAACAACGACTTATACGAGAATGTCTGTTTAGGAAGTTCTAATAAAAGATGCTAGAAAATTAAAAAAGATAGGTGAAAGTATTAAAACATAGCATAGGAGAGAGATTGGAAGGAAATAGAAAACTTAAAAGATAAAGCGTAAATTTAAAAGTAAAGAGATGTGGTTCCGTGTGAAATTCGACAATACTTTTATGTGGTATAAATGTTTTTCAAAGGAGATTTAAGACAAAGTAACCAACTGGCCATTTTAAAAGGATCTGATTGAGTTACTTTGAAATATGTTAGTAGCAGCATTCCAGCCACACAACTTTACTATACGCCTGAGTGATACACGCTTAGTTTCATCAGAAATAAAATGTTTACCCACTAATTTGAGGTCAATATTCTGAGTGCATCTTACATTTCTGCAATCAAAATGTTTTTAGACATCAAGATTGGCAAAATCTTTATTAATTAATTATATATATATATATATATATAGAGCGGGTGCAAACACTAAATGGTTCATAGGTGAATTAGTGGTGTAAAAAGTTTTTAAAATATGAACTATGGATAATGTGAAAATCTCATGATGATGCAATCCTAGATTAGTTTAAGTAATGTACGTATTTATAGCCTTCAGGTGTGCTTCAACCAGGTCAACTAATCTTTTACACGTATCGTCATTCATCGTTCTCTATGTTTTCCCCCTTTATTGTGTATTTCTCTGCGATACATGAACTATATATTTGTCATGGATAAAACATGGCGGTAGGACGCCTCAGTAAATATGTAAATAATCTGTTGCGGAACTCGATACCGTATTTTAAATTGGTGGTACGGTTATTACCATTATATATACATATACATATACACACACTCTCATGTGTGGTTGTGTGTGTGTGTGTGTGTGTGTCTATATATATATATATATATATATATATATATATACAGAATACCAGTCTGGTGAGCGGGAATGTTGATCCTCGTGCAGCTAAAACTAACGGGGACCGCGAATACGTCGGAACAAAAAGTACTCGTATATTTGTTTGTCTATTTTTGCTTGTTATTGTTTGTTTTTGTTTGTCTCATGAAAGATTATGAAAGAACTTTTTTTTCAAGGAAGAAGGCGAGGATGAATCCTTTCTTAAATTTTTTTTTTCTTTTAAGGAAGGTGAAGACGAATCTTTTTTTTTTTTTTGAAGGACTATGAAAGACACCTCATAAAGGAGGGACCGTCATGAAGGACGGTGAGGGGAGGAAATTTTCAAATCGATCCATTTCTGTCTCACATTTTGCCAACATACTACTACATTGTTTGTTTTTGTTTGTCTCATGAAAGATTATGAAAGAACCTTTTTTTCAAGGAGGAAGGCGAGGATGAATCCTCTCTTAAATTTTTTTTTTTTGAAGGAAGGTGAAGACGAATCCTTTTTTTTCTTTTTTTATATTTTTTCTCTTTTTCTTTTTCTTTTTTCTTTTACTTCTTTTTTTTTTTAAAGGACCATGAAAGACACCTCATAAAGGAGGGACCGTCATGAAGGACGGTGGAGGACCGCCATGAAGGACGGTGAGGTGGGGGAAATCTTCAAATCGATCCATTTCTCTCACATTTTGCCAACATACTACTGAAGCCATACACCTTTCTACAGAAAAATTAATGTTACAGGTCTTGACATAAAATCTTACCCTTTTTTGCCAAGTACTGTAAATACACTGAAAACTTAATTTTTACTTTGCTATCTCGAGCGTACAATAAATTACAAACCTTACAGAACGAACTAGAGTTTTAAATTTTCTTAATAGAAATTAGATTTCTTTAACAATATAACGAAAAGACCTATCAGCAGTGTTTCAGTAACAAGTATATCCTAAAGCTAAGCCATACAATGTTCTCAACGTAAAAATTGTGTTAAACATTTTTCCTTCTAGAAAATAAAGTACTGTATATTCTTTTAAAAAATAGCATTTCTGATCACGAGGTTTCAATTTGTTCATTCTGTTGGATGGATAAATTTTTCGTGTGAAACAGCGTACAAGCATCCCTTTTGCTTATCATTTATTTACAGATATACATATGATGACTGCAATTCATCCTATACACGCATACTCGTCAACCTGAAGTATACGTATAGAAAATGTAAGCATACAAAGGAATTGGTAGGTGCTTACATACATTCCTCACAACACGAACACATTCTTCAAAAGGTTCATCACAGTATATCAATGCAAATTCCATACTTGAGTTCTCATTATTCTCCTTCCCAATATACAGTATAACAAAAATTCTAAACCTAGTGAAAGATTTACTACCTCCCAGCGCACAAGTTAATCCTCTTTTTAACACCAAATGCAACCTGATACCTGTCTCATCGGGCGATGGTGGCCAGATTTAATCACCTTTTATGGATTATACTTCAAAATAAGTTGAAATGTACACAAGTTAAGCTTCTTTTTAATTAATTAAAGCCTAATTCCCTTTACCACTTTATGTTTCTACTGTTTTAAAACAGCTGTTTCATCTCTCACATTCACACACATAGAGGTACATGCGTGTATACACATAATACACCAAAGTAAAATTATATTCACACCACGGTACATGACTAAAGGTTCCTTCATCATATAGTAACACTCCGAAAGTACAGTTTCACTGAGGACAGTCACCTATACAGATACTCTTCTGACCAAAAGTAGCTTAAATTTAGTGGTCTAGGGGGAGCGTTGATACATTCATTACGTGGACAAAAAAATATTGTGTTAAATACGCTTTTACCAATTCATTTCATTCCGTCTTGATAAAAGAACTTAGTATAGTAACATTTAGGAAGACAGAAATAGCTCGAATTGAGAATTTTAACCTTGATATCCTCACGTATATTTATGAGTTACATTTACAAAAGATTTTAGCATGATGATGTCACGAGGTCTTCACGTCCGTTGATGAGGTGTATTTAAGGGGCTAGGGGAAGGTTAGGTTAATCTAAGATAAACTTAAGGCAGGGTGGATTAAGGGAGACTTCATGAACTTTTACGAGATATATTTGAAGATTGCGTAGCCTCTGTGCGGATGTCATACTCTCGCAGAGAAAACGTGTTCTAGAAATATTTATTACTTTTTTTTCAGATTTATCTTAACGTACGGTAACACAAATGTTCAACTTAAAATTTTAAAATTTTATTAACTACAATTAGAATTGTGCGAAATTATAAATTATTTTAAAGAAGATTTACCATTTCAGGGTCTGTAAAAAAGTTTTTTTTAGATTCCTTCAATCCTATTGTCTTGGATATTCAAAATTTTTAAGGTAGTCCTGTTGGTAGTATTTAATTTAATAAAAACTTATCTTAATTCAGAGGAAGTTAACAGTGGTTCTCAAAAGTTGGTATAAACACAGATTGAGATTTAAATAAACAAACATGTAAACCTAACTTACAGTTAATAATCACAATAATCATAGAATCGAGAATAAACTTTACAATTTCAAATGACCTAAACTCTTCTGAAGCTAAACGAGCACACACTTCCACTTTTTCAGATCGCTTC
The DNA here is from genome assembly GCA_023014485.1 of Bathynomus jamesi. NCBI lineage: Eukaryota > Metazoa > Arthropoda > Malacostraca > Isopoda > Cirolanidae > Bathynomus > Bathynomus jamesi. Next base: position 86,978 of record JAJOZX010000887.1, on the reverse strand, counting down.
CCCTCTTATTTTGATTTGATTCTGAATGCTGACAATTTAGTAGGTTGATCTTTTACAATAAATAGGAAATTAATTCTAATACTTGAGTAGCACATGGAAACCAAGAAACACCCCGCTCACACGCAGCCGTCGCATAATCGCGAACCCACGGTGTACCAAACGCATCCACCTGCTTGCGTATCGATACTCTCCCATCCTTTCAGGACTCTGTGTTTGTTTGTGCATGCATGAAAACAGCGCTATCATGCATCATTTTTCTCCATATATAGACCACCTACATATTTGACGTGGAATGAGATTTAGAAAAGGTTTTCAAAGGATAAGCCGTTTATGGGTATTTGCCTTTTTGCGTGCTATCTTCTCTGGGATTTATCAAACAAATAGAAAAAATCTAAGAGTGGTCCAAGTAATTTTAACAGCCACTGTACAGTATACTGTGTATATATATATATATATATATATATATATATATAATATATATATATCAGAAGTACTAACGAACCTTCGTTTCAAGTAAAGTAAACTTTCACCATTATAATCTCTCAGAACTAACCACTAGTCCGTTACTGCCAAGGGACAATCGTTTTATCAAAACATGGATCATGCAGGTCAAATTACTCGTATGTATGCGTAGTAAACAACCCAATGATCTTCATTCCACGAGGAATAAATACTTTGTTTAAGGATAGCACGCAGTACCAGACTTTCTACACTTTCTCATTCCTTTTCTGTCAAACTCTCTAATTCAAGGGTTAATCGGTATTTTCAATCTTTCATCTACTCAACCGGTCAATTCTGGAACAGTCTTCCTCAATCCATCTTTCCTCCTGTCTATGACCTCTCATCTTTCAAACGCAGAGTGTTTAGGAATCTGGAAAACACCGATCCTTGATTTTGGCTGTCTTCTTCTTCTATGGCGGGGTTGAGAGCGCTTTTGCAGGCATTTGCCCTTGGCCCCTCCTTCCTACCAAAAAAAATATTAACGTTCATTTGCCAAATTTCTGCCCACTCGAGTAATTTATTAATATATTGAATCTGCAAACGTTCTGACGCTTATTTTGTTATGGGACGATAATTTTCCAGAACCATTTTGTCACCTTTTTTTAAATATTGGCGGAATATTTGCAAGTTTTCAAGTGAAAGGAACTTCTCCAGATTGTAACGATTTATTACTATTATGAAATATACTGTATATGTGAGAGGAGAGACTTTTGCGCCGTTCATTTCATTAAGTACAGTTCCCTCTGGGAGAGCTTATCTGAACCTGAGTTTTATCACGATTAATTTTACAGATGATCGAGAGTACTTCAGTTTTACTCGTGGTAAAATCGTGAAGCTTTAAGTGATCATCACTGAGCATGATTACGGGAACGGGAATGTTGTTAAATTTTTTGCAAGTAAAGACGGAAGAGAAGAATTTATTTAAAACCTGTCATTTGTAAGTCATTGTAAATTTTTCGTAGTTTTCGCCAATGAGTGGAAGCAAAGCTACTCTTTATTTCTAACATAATTATATAATTCTTTCGGATTCCATTTAATTTGGTTCACTATACTATATAGCTCATAGTTTTGCTTAATTTTTGTAATAAGTGTTTTGCTTCGGCTTCTAAATAGCTTGTAAGCATTTTCATCGGACAAGTTATTTGTTTCTTTAAATTTAAAATACGCGTTCCTTTTTAACATTAAGCTACTTTTAATTTCAGCATCTCCACCATTTAGGTTCAACAGACTTCGCCACTCTCTTTTTTTGGGTAAAGGGATATTGCTTGATTCTAAACATTTAAAATAATTATAAAAAGAAGTCTAGGTGCCATTAATATCATCGTACGTATGATAAAGCTTCATCCCAATTATGGGTCAAAGTTGCTGTTTCATGTCACGAAATTTAGCTCTTTTAAAATCCAAAACGTATTCCAGGCTCTCCGAATTATGGGCATCAATTTTAATTTAAAATGTTATTTGCCAATGATCAGTGGTGGAGTAGTGGTCTCCTACAGAGGTATTATCAATTAAGTCTAGGTCTGTACTTAAAACTAAATCTAGAAAGGTTGGTTGGTTAGAAAGAGGTTGGTAATCTAGGCTAACTAACGAAAATATCACAACCTTACCTAACCAATCATCAAGGGCGTACAGTTGACCGAACGATTGGTTAGGTTAGGTCGTGATATTTTCGTTAGTTAACCTTATAAGGTTAACTAAAGAAGGCTGGGAGCCCTGATCTTCAGGTGATCCAAATATTTTACATTCACAAAAAATGGCAAAGCATAAGTTAAGTTGTCCATAAATTTACATTTTCTCGACTAGCTAATCTCTAAATATTATAAACTATTGTAATGTAACTGTATTTGGTTGTGTAATGTCTATTTTTGGGAAGCAATATGTTAAAGTGATTAACATTGGGAAGCAATATGTTAAAGAGAGGTTCCTGGGAAGCAATATGTTAAAGTGATCCAAAATTAGTTCCTGAAGTCTATTATCACTGTCGACAGTATGAGAGGGAGGACTAAATCTATAATTAATTTCTTTCGCGAGTTGTCTTTAATTTCGACCAACGTCGCATTTATATTATCAATTTCCATGTACTTAATCAGGATTCAGTAATTACTGCAACCTCATATTTTTGGTAAAGGACAATACTTAATAGTTCATCAAATTTAAATCTTCAACTTTGAACATTCATATAAAATACAGTACATTTGTAAAATCTTGAGTACTGCAGCAGAATCTCGAGTTCTTCGTGGAGCCTGGAGGCAATCGTAAAAAAATTTATGTTTGGCTGGTTGCTTTGGTAGGAGTTAAGCCAGTTTTTGCCTGAAAAACCGTCGCAGAGCTATGCAATAGTCTACCAAGACGAGCTGCTCCTACCCTATTCATTTGAAGACCATCACGCAAATCCTTTTTATCAGAAAAATGACTCCACAAATCGACGAATTTAACAATTTCCTGTTGGCAAAGGGACTTAAGAACATTATTTATGTAGGTAGTAGCTCTGCTGAAAAAGTTATCGGATCCTGCTATTCTTGGGAGAATTCCTGAAAAAATTAATTTATTCGTCCTATCTTTAGAGTCCGTATCAGCCGCTTATATTTCTCTATCATCTATAAGTTTCATAAATGAATACCAATATTTAAATTGGTCTTCCTTATGTTGGAGGTATTTTCTCTCTTCAACAATATAAAGAACAACAAAATTTTTCATTAAAATTTCAAGGCCTTGCTGGCCTGTTTGAATAAAAAAATTTATATACAATTTGGATTTATAAAATTATTAAAATACTTAAAATAAATTCAATATAATAAGATGGTTTAGTATGAGAATTATAAAGTATAAGTTAATATAGAGTTATTAATATAGAGCAAGAGAAAATGTAAATTTATGGGTAACTTAACTTATTAAGCTTGCCTTTTTCGTGAATGTAAAATATATTTTATACGATTACACTTTGAAATGAGTATAAATTATTATAAATAGTGTTTTTGGTATATTCAGTTTCCTATAAATATTTTGTTTTGTGATAAAAATTTTGGTACTTTCCTGTTATCCCGGACCCCAGACTTTTTGCCAGATTCGGACGCCACTTGCCAGATTGCCAAATTTCATGGATCTTTTCCGTTTGACTGCCGCCATTGAAACATAATTAAACTTTTTGTATTTTAACTGAAATGTCTTGATGATACAAAATAAGTTACTTTATAAAAAAGCTTTTCTTAATTTTCCCTTATAATGACTTATATTTATAAGTTGAACTTCCTTTTTTGGATCACCTGAAGGTCAGTGCCCCCAGCCTTCTTTACTTAGCCTTATAAGGCTAACTAACGAAAATATCACGACCTAACCTAACCAACCGTTAGGTCAACTGTACGACCTTGACGATTGGTTAGGTTAGGTCGTGATATTTTTGTTAGTTAGCCTTATAAAGCTAACTAAAGAAGGCTGGAGGCCCTGATCTTCAGGTGATCCCCATATTTTTCTGAGTACACGATTAAAACTTAAAAATTAAGCATGGATCTTGAAAGTAATTAAAATTGTTTATAAGAAACAAAATTTGAAGGGGAAATTAAGAAAAGCTTTTTTATAAAGTGACTTATTTTGTATCATCAAGACATTTCAGTTAAAATACAAAATACAAAAAGTTTAATTATGTTTCAATGGCGGCAGTCAAACGGAAAAGATCCTAAGTTAGGTGTGGTTTGTTGCTTAACATTTAAAAAAAAAAAATTTGCCAATGAAATTTGGCAATCTAGCAAGAGGCGTATGAATCTGACAAAAAGTCTGGGGTCCGGGATAACAGGAAAGTAACAAAATTTTAATATTTCAAAGAATCAGTAACAGAATCGGCTAAATTTGGCCGATGCCAATGCCACATTGCCACTGCCGATGTCGATTAATCGGTACACCACTACTTTTATTATTTGGTTACTTTGTCTCTCTGTTTTCAACTTCAGCTATTTAAACACGCCTATAACTATCAAAATTCTTCCATAGTAATAATTTTACATCTTGCATGAACATTTACTTTTCCTTTAACTAAATGAAATTATTTAGTAAAAAATCTTATTCTTTAAAAACACGTTACTGCTATTCTTAAGCCGTCATCTTTTCGTCAATGATATCCCAATGATGATTGCTTTAATTGCGATCCAACGTCATCTATGCGTTAATAATACTGTATCAGAGGAATTACGGCTGGGGTATGAAAGCGATCATTCTGTAAAGGATGTTCATTTTCTGACCACGTAAAGACGTCATCACACATGTTTGTAAACAGAAGCAGAACTCAGTGAGCTTCCCCAAAGGCCTCATGACTTATTTTACTTGTAATCTTATCAAACTCAGATAACAAAATAAATCCATGTCTACACGCAACCCCTTCGTTTGTGTGCCTGGTCACTCTCGTGAATAATACCATGTCTACACTGAATTTTAATTAAATGAACATAAAATTGGCAATTTTTAAAAACGACAGCTCGGGTCTAAGTAAGACTTAGTCACTAGGATAAGCAAGGTTAGTTTAGTAAGGCTCAGATTTTGCTTCTTTGTAAACAAACTGGGACAAGCTGAATGAAAACGAACTTTCCGTAGGAAGTTAATCACAGTGACTGAGACAAAGTTACCATTTGAGAATAATGTGTTTCGTACTAAATTTTAAAATAGACCTAACGTAGCCCACTTAAATCCTAGGTCCTAGGCTAGTTTAATTGTTTAAATCAACGATCAATTACATGAAATTTTGCTAAATTTGTATATACAGTGTAGACCTGTACAGTGTACACCCTTGTCGATCGGTTAGGTTAAGTCGTGATATTTTCGTTTAAACTAACGAAAATATCACGACTTAACCTAACCAATCATCAAGGGCGTACATACCTAACTGGGCATTCAATTAACCTAACTGGGCATTCAATTAACCTAACATAGTGTACTAATATTCGATATGGATCGACAATTGTTAAACGTGCACGTGGTATATATATATATATATATATATATATATATATATATATATCAGGGTTGGGTCGATTAACTTCCCAAATTGATAAAATCCTATTTTAATACCCTAAATTAAATTCCAAAACGATGTTGTTTAATAATATTATGTATACTATCAAAATAGTATATCCGGTTTAATTAATGAAAATAAGCAATTTAGGAATCATTTTTGAATTTACCATATTAATCTAGGTTTGGGTTTAAATTTTTGACTGCCCGGTTAGGTCACCTCTACACCCTTGACGATCGGTAAGGTTAAGTCATAATATTTTCGTTTAAACTAACGAAATATAACGACTTAACCTAACCAATCATCAAGGGCGTACATACAGTTGACCTAACTGGGCATTCGGTTAACCTAACTGGGCATTCGGTTAACCTAACTGGGCATTCAGTTAACCTAACTGGGCATTCAGTTAACCTAACATAGTGTAGTAATATTCGATGTGGATCGACAATTGTTGAACGTGCACGTGGTCTTCCAGCCATCTTTAATTTGCCATATTAAAATAGGATTTTACCCCAAAATTAACTAGTTAAGATAAGTTAATTTGAGATTCTAACTAGTTAAGTTAATGCAAATTTTAAAAATTAACTAGTTAAGTTAATGCAAATTTTAAAAATTAAGTAGTTAAGTTAATTTTGAAAGTTAATCAATTAAGTTAATCAATTAACTTTTTCTTTCTTGGAAGTAGTCTGTAGACTCATCAGAAAATATAACTAATCAAGGTGTAGTGAATACTCTTATTTTAGTTTCAAGATAAATGTTAATTTTACCGTCTTGAATTTCGGAATAGCTATAAATTCATTTTAAATTAGTTACCCATCATAATTCAATTGTAAACCACATTAATACTAATTTTATATATACTGTATTATTTTATTGTATGTAAACATAATTAATTATATATCACAATTGTCAGTTAATTATTTATATTCAAATAATTATTTTAATCTAATACCATGTCCATTTTGCAAATAAATAATAGAAATCCAAGGGTTATATTTTCCATCCTTGGTACTGACGCAGTTTCGCCTAACGGACTCAATACGGCTAGTGAGATAATCAGTGGTTGGCACTTAACCAGCGGCAGTGCTTATGGCTACATCATCCAGGTTAACCTATACCGGATAGATGCGCTACGGTCCCAAGCCGTAGCTTGGCTAGGTCCAACGACGACGACGACGAAAACCAACAATTGGTGACCCCGGAGTTGGATTCCCCCCTTTTACCCGAACGACCAGGACTAGACTGTAACGTCGTTCGTGCCCATCACCCCCTTTTACCCGAACGACTAGGACTAGACTGTAACGTCGTTCGTGCCCATCACCCCCTTCACCCGAGCGACTAGGACCAGACTGTAACGTCGCTCGTGCCCTCTGCCCCTCACCCCTGCCCGTGCGCTCTGTGCCTGCGCTCGTCTCAACCTCCACTCCTTCGTTGGTAACTTGTCGTCTTGCTTGTACGTCAGCAAGCATAGGAGAAGATGCCTGACGACGCTGGTGCCATCTCCCACTTGAGCGTAAAGCTCCCCGTCTTCTGGCCGGGTGATCCATTTATTTGGTTCCACCAAGTGGAATCACAATTCAACTTGGGAAGGATCACCGCTAGCAGGACAAAATACGATCATGTTTTGTCCTCTCTACCAGCGAGCATCATCTCTGAAGTCCGTGACGTCATCGTGTCTACTTCCGCGAGTGAGGACCCATACAACGATCTGAAGTCTGCCATCCTGTGCCGCACCACTGTCTCCGAGCGTGAGAAACTACATCAGTTAATCTCAAAAGAAGAACTTGGAGACCGTAAGCCCACTCAAATGCTGAGGGCTATGCAGTGCGCTCTAGGCGAACGCGCACAAACCTTCGATAAGGACATCTTTAGACAGTTGTTCTTGCAGAAACTTCCTCCATCAGCTCAGCGTGTCTTGGCCACTATGGATCCTGCTACTCCAGTTGATAAACTAGCAGAAACTGCCGACAAAGTAGTGGAGATTGACACAGCTCCGGTCAACACCGTGAACACACAATCGGAACTGGAGTTGAAAGTGGAAGAGTTAAGTCAACAACTCAACCACGTTTGTTCTCTGCTACAAAATCAACGGCAAAGAAGCCATTCTCGGTCAAGATTTACGAAGAGGCATCGTTCGAGTTCCGGAAGATCTGCTTCTACCACTCTAAATTTGGAAAGAAGGCTAGGAAGTGCATCTCCCCTTGCAATTTTTCGTCGGAAAACCCCAGCAGCGAGTCCTAATGGCGTCTAGTACTCGCACTGCCAACCTGTTATTCATAAAGGACAGGAACTCTGGTGTCAATTTCTTGGTCGATACCGGAGCGTCAGTCAGTGTATTCCCTCAAAAATCTGGTCATACGCACTCTGAATCTCCGCCTCTATACGCTGCTAACGGTTCACGCATACCCACGTACGGTACTCAGTCGCGTGAACTAAACTTGGGCCTTCACCGATCCTTCAAGTGGATTTTCATCTGTGCTCAAGTGCAGCATCCCATAATCGGCGCTGACTTCCTCCAGCATTTCAAACTCCTGGTGGATCTTGACAAGCGACGCTTATGCGACCAGGCCACACTGCTTTCTGTTCTTGCCAAACAGGTTGCCCTTCCGGACGCCTCGAACTCTGCACTTTCCCTCGTTCCCCCTAATTCCATGTACCAGTGCCTTTTCCAGCGATATCCAGGAATTCTTCAACCGATGCAGATGGGTGATACCATTAAGCACACCATTACCCATCACATTACAACAAAAGGTCCCCCTGTGTTTGCAAAACCCAGACGTCTTGCCCCGGACAAACTGAAAGCTGCCAAATCGGAATTCCAGCTTATGATAGATCTTGGGATAATAAGACCTTCCAAAAGCAGTTGGTCCTTCCCCTACACCTGGTCCAGAAGAAGTCAGGAGACTGGAGACCATGTGGGGATTACCGGTTTTTGAATTCAACAACCATCCCTGACCGATATCCGGTACCAAATGTCCAAGACTTTACTTCTCTTCTCCACGGCAAATCTATCTTCAGTAAAATAGACCTCGTTAAGGCTTTCCACCACATTCCCGTAGAGCCTTCGGATATTCCCAAGACTGCAGTTTGTACACCATTTGGGTTATTCGAATTTGTGAAGATGCCGTTCGGGCTACGGAATGCTGCGCAAACCTTTCAGAGGTTTATAGATGAGGTCACCAGAGGCTTAGACTTTGTTTATGCCTACATCGATGATTTGCTTGTGGCCAGCTCAACGGAAGAGGAACATAAGGAACATCTTTCACTCCTCTTCCAACGCTTAGAATAATACGGTGTTACTATTAATGCATCTAAGTGTGTGTTTGCACAGCCAACCTTGGAATTTCTTGGTCACACGATTTCGCAGCACGGAATTACCCCCCCTTCAGGACAAGTGTGAAGTGATAAAAAATTACCCTATGCCAAATAATCAGCGTGAGTTACGTCGGTTTCTAGGTTTGGTAAATTATTACCACAAGTTCATTAAAAACTGTGCCAGTGTTCTTGCTCCTCTACACGCTATGATCACACACAAACGCAAGGTAACGAAATTGGTATGGTGTAGCGATAGTTTACAGGCGTTCGACAATGCCAAAAATGCTATCAATAGTGCATTGTCTCTGTCATTTCCTATCAGTGATGCCCCCCTAACTCTGACGGTCGATGCATCAGATGTTGCTATCGGTGGGGTGTTGGAACAAACCATTAACGGTCAACAAGCACCCATCGCGTTTTACTCGAAAAAGCTGCAGACAGCCCAAACGCGTTATAGTGCTTTCGGACGTGAACTTCTTGCTATTTACTTAAACGTGAAGCATTTTCAACATTTCCTTGAAGGCCGAGAGTTTTGTGTTTTTACCGACCACAAACCTTTGGTCACTGTCTTCAATAAAAACAGCTGTAACCACTCTCCCAGAGTCATCAGGCAACTCGATTATATCTCGCAATTTACCACAGATATCCGCCACATCAAAGGTATCTTGAACACTCCAGCGGATGCACTTTCAAGAATAGAGATTACTTCTGTTACCCTCAGCTCTACACTGTGGAATGCTACTGCACAGGATCAAGATAAGGATACGGAACTACAAGACCTGCTCAGAGAAGACTCCACTCACTCACTTTCCCTCAAGAAAATGAGTATGCCAGGATTGTCTGTGCCCCTCTATTGCGACGTATCAACAGCTGCTATTCGCCCTTATGTCCCTCCATGTCACAGACAAGCAGTCTTCACGGATCTTCATAAGCCCTCCCATCCTGGTATCCGTGCTTCGCAACACCTGGTTACCTCTCGCTTTGTTTGGCCCTCGATGCGGAAGGATGTCAAACATTGGACCAAAATGTGCCTTGCCTGCCAGCGTGCCAAAGTCCAAAGGCACACCAGGTCCCCCTTTGACGCATTTCCGCCCCCATCCCAGCGATTTGAGGTAATTCATGTAGACATTGTTGGCCCTCTTCCAGTGATTCAAGGCCAACGTTATCTGCTCACCTGTCTCGACCGCTTTTCCAGATGGCCTGAAGCCATCCCACTTCCTGATATCCAAGCGGACACTGTTGCAAGAGCCTTTCTTCATGGATGGGTATCAAGATTTGGATTGCCGACAAAAGTCATCACTGACCAAGGTCGCCAATTTGAGTCTTCGCTTTGGAAGAAGTTTACCAACTTGTTGGGTACAGTACATGCGCATACCTGTGCGTAACATCCGCAAGCTAACGGCCTCGTCGAACGCTTCCATCGCCAGCTGAAGTCATCCCTTATGTGTCACGAAGACTCCCATTGGATGGATAAGCTTCCACTCGTGTTGCTTGGTATTCGCTCTGCATTTAAGAGTGATCTGAAGACTACAGCGGCTGAACTAGTCTATGGAACAACACTGCGGCTACCAGGTGGCTACTTCACTGCAGGGGATAAGTCATGTGATCCTACGGAATTCGCTCAAACACTTTCCTCTCACATGCAGTCCCTTCAGCCTGTTCCCCCTCGATTGACTAGCCAACAGAACATCTTTGTTTCCCCAGCCCTCCAGTCTTGCACCCACGTTTTCGTTCGTGTACCTGTCCCAAAACGGCCTCTCTAATGTCCATATGACGGGCCCTATGAAGTTCTCCGACGTACGCGCAAATCATTTCTCATCCAGCGCGGTTCCAAGGTCGACAAGGTTTCTATCGATCGTCTTAAGCCTGCGTTTTTGGAATCAACCTTAAGCGAGGTACATGTAGCTACCAAAAAGGTCCAGGGGAAATCTGTGTCGTTCGGAACTCTTTGAACTTCCTCTCTGGTGGGGGAGTGTGTAGTGAATACTCTTATTTTAGTTTCAAGATAAATGTTAATTTTACCGTCTTGAATTTCGGAATAGCTATAAATTCATTTTAAATTAGTTACCCATCATAATTCAATTGTAAACCACATTAATACTAATTTTATGTATACTGTATTATTTTATTGTATGTAAACATAATTAATTATATATCACAATTGTCAGTTAATTATTTATATTCAAATAATTATTTTAATCTAATACCATGTCCATTTTGCAAATAAATAATAGAAATCCAAGGGTTATATTTTCCATCCTTGGTACTGTCGCAGTTTCGCCTAACGGACTCAATACGGCTAGTGAGATAATCACTGGTTGGCACTTAACCAGCGGCAGTGCTTATGGCTACATCATCCAGGTTAACCTATACCGGATAGATGCGCTACGGTCCCAAGCCGTAGCTTGCCTAGGTCCAACGACGACGACGACGAAAACCAACGAAGGTAATGATAAACATGTAATTATGTGGGATCACCTTGCTCGTGTGGTTGTCAATATCTAATAAATTATGTGTATTTTTTTGCATATTAAACAAGGCGAGACATAAGGCTAATTTCTTCTATAAGCTTTTATTATTTTTCTGTTTCTTATAAATAAATTAAATTTGTTTATGGTCTCAACTCAACTTTTCTTAACAAGTCTCAACTTTTAGGCATATAATAGTTTTCCATTGTAAAAATGAAGGCAAAATGAATTTAATAACAAATTGTTTTCTAAACTGTTTGTTTTATATTGTATACTAGTGACACTGAACATAATCCAGATTCATTACCAACAATAGTCAAATTAGACACACAAAATATATATTTCACTTACAAATTAAACATGCTTCTTAACTTTATAGAAGATGAGGTTCTCAAACCTTTCATCTCTTAGCCTATTACATTTCACTTAAAATAAAAACAGCATTTTTTTAGGAAAATCAATTAACTTGGAGATATTTTAATTAAGTAAATTCTATAAAAATTCGAAAGAAGATTTCACAAACCAGGACCTACAGACAAAACTAATTCGCGAGATGGTCAATAAATTTAAAAGAACAGGACTGTTCTTCACGAGGCAAGATTTGGACGTCCAGGTACCTCTTAAGAAAATGTCGAATTGGCAAGAGATGCCTTTGAATCAAATCCTAGAATGTCAAGTCGCACAGCATCACGTAGACTGAGCATACTAAAAACGACTGTTCTATGGATTTTAAAATCAACATTAAAAAGAAAAGTTATTATATCCTAGTGCTATATGAGTTACATGAAGAAGATTATCCTAGACGAGCCACCATGTGCACAGAATTGATTGAAAAAATTCATACCGAAAACTTAACCATATTCTCTTCAGCTAAGAGGCGACATTCCACACATGCGGAAAGGTCAACCAACATAATTGCCGTATCTTGGAGAGTGAAAAACCAACCGTGTTCTACGAATTGGAGAGGGATTCTCCTAAAGTTAATGTCTGGTTGGGTAAGATCGAAGATTTATGGACCTTTTTTCTTTCCAGAAGCTACGGTAACAGGGTCAATTAATCTTAACATGCTTCAGCAGTTTCTTGAACCCCAACTTTGTTCAGATAGCATTCTCGACACTGTTGTCTTTCAAAAAGATGTAGCTTCATGTCACTATACAAACATCGTTCGGTCGTACCTTGTTGAGCTCTTTGCAAATCGCTGGATTGGACGTAGTAGAAAGAGGCCCTGGGCAGAACGACCTCCGGATTTAACACCATTAGACTTCTTTGCGTGGGGCTTTATAAAGTCTGAGGTTTACAAAACAAGAGTTACAGACCTGCTGGATCTGCGAACGCGCATCGTCACACAGTCGCTAAAATAATTCAAGAGATGCTTGAGAATGTGTTCCGCAATGCAGTACACAGATTTGAAATTTGCAGATTTGAGGTTTATGTTACTATATTTTTACCCTAAAATACTCTTATTTCAGGAAGATAGGGAATTTTGGACCACCCTGTAGATAATTGTTATATCGAACTCGTTTTCGTATGACACATAACATTTATAAAAATACTTAAATAAGTCTTTACATGGTAATATATTAAATTCTTCTACAGCATTATTAGTTCCGCACTTGCGCGGGGTCGCTGCTGAGGATCCTCCTTCTCTACTCTTGTCTATCCTGTACCAACTCGACATCCAGCTCCCGCTCCCTCTGGTAGTCCCGAACACTGTCCATCCATCTTCTCCGAGGTCTTCCTCTTCTTCTCCTACCCGGCGGTTCCATATCTAACATCCTGTTTCCTATGTACCCTCCGTCCTTCCTCTTCACGTGTCCGAACCATCGTAGTCTTGCCTCGCGCACTTTTTCAGATATGCGTCCAACCTTTATTAACTCTTTCCTCACTCTATCCCATCTAGTCACTCCACACGACACCTCCAGCTTGTTTTCCAGCGCCTTCGTCATGGGTACTGTCTCCACATTATTGCTGGTCTCATCACACTCTTGTAAGAGTGTGGTGAGCAGCATTCTGCAGCATTATTATTCCCATTTATATGGGGTCGCTGTTGCGGATACTTCTCCACTCCTCCCTATCCTGTGCCATCTCCTCCGTCAGGTTTTTATCGCTCATGTCCATCCTGATGCGATCCTTCCACCTCATCCTCGGTCTTCCTCTCTTCCTCCTCCAGGGCACTTCCATAGATAACACCCTCCTCCCAACGTAGTTCTCGTCTCTTCTCATTACATGCCCATAGCATGCCGTTCTTCTCTCCTGAGCCTTCTTTGAAATTTTCGTAACTTTCACCACCACCCTGCTCTGTCGTTCCTTATCCTGTTTCTTCTAGCTACACACCTCGATATTGTCCGCATGTCATCCTCTGGTTTTGGCAATAAATTTTACGGCCGGATTCCCTTCCTGACGCCAACCCTAATAATTTTAATTTTCCTATAAAAAGGGAGTCCCATCCGTTCGTCCGACACGTCCGACGTGCTTCACATCACATCAGATCACATATATTACATGGTAATATATTAAATCTTCTCTAAAAATAAATTACCAATTAATTTCAATAACCGAAATATTTAATCCTTATTTGTTTTTAAAACATTTTTACAAGAAATCATAATATATTTCGCAGCACAACCATCTCCTCTGCAAGAAAGGAAACGATAATTCCGCAGAGACAGAAAGGAAAAACAAATCAAACAAAAATTCTGCAAACCTGACCTGATTTAGACAAACGAGGTTTTAAGGCTAACGAATACAAAATAACATAAAATGAAAGAAGATAGGATTGTGTATCTACAGTATGTACTGAAGGAGCTCATAATTACATATACAGCCAGTAATTCAACTATTTATAATTGTTTCTCTTATATAAACATAGCATATGATGGAGTGAACCAAAATATTTTATTTCAAAGCTTACAGATATGTAAAATCCCATGTAGATATTAAATGATTGAAATTTTGGTATACCCATCAGTCTTTTACGTCTCGTTTGAGTAATGGTGTTCGGGTGTTTTGGTTCCCCCTGCCGGTTGAGGCCAGGTTCCTTGCTTCTACCTTTGCTGCTTAATTTTATAGTAGTGAGTTAAATGCATCACTTAATAAATAACATGGAGTGGGGGAATTATCGAATTATCATATATATCAGTAGATGATTGGTGTATGAGAATGTTGTTCCCTGCATGGGCATACAAGCGCTGATCCATCTTAAGAAGCTGGTTCGTTAGTGTTTAGCCTCGAAAATGTTTGTTAGCCACAATATATCGTACCACACGGAGGCTGCTCCAGTGATACGATACAATCTAATGCATACAATTGAGAGTCATCCATGGATTATACATGTAATTTAATATTTATTGTTAAATTTATAGATTTTTTGCTATTTATTTCCACATATTTGTTTTATAAATTATTACTTTACCCATGAGCATTCAGAGTCGGTTAACGGTGATTATTATAAATTTTCTTATTAGTACTCCCCTCCCCCATGGCACTGGCATTGGTTCTCCCTAAATGCACCTACACTACTCATCCGAGCCCAGAATAACTTCGCTGCTGAAATGCAACATAGAGAGAATGACGTCATTTGGCTAGGTTTAGATTTGACCATGTATATGGTAAATAAATGTCTGCTGAAGATAATTCTTTTTTGAGAAAAAACCTTTTGTAATAAAATGTTTTTATATACTAGTTCGTAGCGTTGTTTTCAGGATGCGTAGTTGGTTACGTATATTTGTAATAAAAAATGTCATATCTATAATAATGAAAGGACGTGTGTGTGTGTGTGTGTGTGTGTGTGTGTGTGTGTGTGTGTGTGTGTGCGTGCGCCTGTCTGTTCCAGCCACGACTCAAAAATGGATGAAGCTACAAACATGAAACTTCACACACATATTGATTAGGTCCAGTGGTTGTGCACCTGGGTGTTAATAAATTAAATAATTAAAATTACTAGCCCCGGAGGCCCCAGCACCGCGATAAAACTACAGAAAAGAACGCAGCAGAGGAAATCTTGAGTTTCACATTTTGTCAAGATTTGTGAATCTTGAGATTTACATGACTATAGTTTTACTGACCAAATAATTGAACCCCAATTACTGTCGGTTCAATTATTTGCTCAATAAAACTATAGAAAAGAATGCAGTCATGAAAATCTTGAGCTTAACATTGCCGCTCGTAATAATAACCTATAATAAATTATATTTATTAATAATAAAAGGACACAGTTACAAACATAAAACTTCACACACATATATTGATTAGGTCCCGAGGTTGTTGTTTTTGTTGTTGGTTAGCCGATGAGCCCACCCTGATCGAGCAAGCTGGCGGCACGCAGGTAACCGATCGCCCTCTCCGGAGTGGACCAGAGGTTCAGCGCACTAGTGATGTTGTGTTGTGTTCTATGTTGTGCTAGAGCAGTACAGTCTGTCATAATGTGTTCAATTGTTTGTGGTGTGTCCTGGCACAGGTGGCAGGTGTCGTCTGTGGAGTTGTCTAGTCTGTGTTTATATGTCTGTAAGTTGGGGTGATGTCCACATCGGAATCGTGCTAAGTTAACTCGATCCGATCTGCTCAGGCTGGTCTCCAACCTGTCAATGGGTGGCGGCTTTGCACCTAGGACCACAATCTGACCGAGTCGCGTCAGTGCTTTGTGTTAGGTGTGTGTGTATGTGTTTTCTGTACTGTGTGATGTCTGTGGGGCGTGGTATGGACTGGAGTATTTGGTTATAATGTGTCTCTGGTGTTACTTTAATGATGCGAGGTGTTCGTGCATGATTGTACGTGTGATGACAAGAGTGTTGTGGATTAGTTGTCGCTGCTGCCATGAATTGTGTTCCCCTCATGTCTAAATGTTCCCTAACTTTCAGTATTTTTGTTTCTGTGTGCAGGTGTTCTATTGGTGTTGTTTGAGTACATCCTTTAATGATACGAAGTGCGTTGTTTTGTATTGTCTGTAAGGTATTTATGTGTGTGTTTGAGAGAATGGGTGCCCAGCATGGGCTAGCATAGTCCATAACTGAGCGAATATATTGTTTGTATATGAGTGATGTTGTTTCCTGCTGGTGTCCAAAGTTTGTGCCTGTTAGTACATTTGTTTTTTAATGTCCTGAATGTGGTTTGCAAAAGATAATGTGTTGTATATGACCCCAAGTATTTTGGTCCTGTGAGTGTGTGGAATGTTGGTGTTGTTTAGTGTAAGATGGTTGATGATGGTGGGCGCTACTTTGAGTCTATTGTGTGTGAGCCAGTCTTGTATACTGTTTATGTATGTTTGTTGGTTACTTGTAGCGGTGTCGATGTTGTTGTGGGTGAATGTTAGAGTGATGTCATGTGCATATGATGATTAGGTAAGCTTGTTATCTATGGGTGTCGGAATGTCATGCATGTATAAGTTGAACAGTGTTGGTGAGAGACCAGATCCTTGAGGGACTCCGTTCGGAAAAAGCTTGTTTTTAGATGACTTGCCATTAAATGTGACATGTGACTATCTTTCTGTAAGATAGTTGCGTGCATGTTTGTGTTGAGTATTTTGTTTATGAGAGTGAAACGTGAGATAGCATCAAATGTTTTACTAATGTCTATTGTTGCAAATAGTATACGCTGAGCTGGTCGTCTGGATTTGATGCCATCCATGATGTGCTGCGTGAGGTTAGTGAGTAATGTTTTGGTTGAGTGGTGAGGTCTGAATCCATGTTGAGAAGGCGATAGTGGTATGTGTGGGTTGGTGATTTGTAAGATTAGTCTTTGTATTACTTTGGAAGGTGTGCATAGTAAAGTAATGGGTCTATAGGAAGCTGGTTCTGTTGGATTTTTGTTTGATTTGAGTAGTGTAATAATTTTACCTTGTTTCCATATGTTAGGTCCCGAGGTTTGCACCTGTGTGTTAATAAAATAAATAATTAATTTTAAAAAATTAAATGATATCACCAAGATCTTTGTGTCATTACGTATATATATTTATCGAAACCTCTGGTAAAATTATTGAATACCCGGTTAGGTCAACTGTACGCCCTTGACGATTGGTTAGGTTAAGTCGTGATATTTTCATTAAAACGCGGGATATTTCTACTACCTGCACGAAGGGCGGTTTCTCTGCTAGTATATATATAAAAATCAACTCAGTGCGATACTTCTAAAGTAGAAAATTTCACGCCGATTATATTACCTTTCTTATTACTCTGAATATAGAAATTATTGCGGTTGCATTTGTTTTTATGGTTTAATTTATTGGTCATTACAGCTCATACGGCCATTTTTATTTGCTTTCTCTGCATTTGTATAAAAGCCAAACTGTATTTTATGCCCACATATCATCTCATTTTTTATTCAACTGCCATTATTTTCAAGTTATAAAAGTTGACCTAAGCAATATTTATATGAAGCGACATATAATGTTTTCCATTATTGATCTCGATGCTTAGTTTTGTTGCTTTTTTCTTTTGTATTTGATTGACTAGTTGACTCCCCTACTGAAAATTAATTGAGAATAAACTCCAACATTCAATATCTGTGATTTATATAATAACTTTTTAAGTGTTTGAGAAGTTGTATATCCATGAATTAAGCAATGAAAAAAAATTTATATATATGTATATACATTAGGGTGCTCCAAAAAAAAACATGGTTTTGAATATTTGCTCCCGAGTTATTTTCTCATTGCTATCATGCTTCTGAATACTTTTGGGAATTTTTAGCTCGATCCTAATATATTAAGCCTTGCCACCAGCCTCATGTAAAATTGAGTTTTGTGATTTTCGAATTATGCAATTAGGTCTGAATTGTAGTATTATTACTTAAGATTAAGTTACATAAACCTCATAAAAATAAATTAGGGTTAATTAGAATTGATTTAAAAATACAAAGCATTGATATAGTATAAGTATATGTGCAAAAAAAAAAACAAAGATGAGCTTAAAATGTGGTGTTTCTTCTTATTTCTAGGGAAATTAGATGAAGATTGGCCTTTACCGAGGTTTATGCCCCCTCACTCCTGCGTAATTGTTTATAACTGTAGCCATCAGGTTTATTTTTGTTTTAGCAGGAATGGGCCTCTTCCTTTTGGCAGTTATAAACAGTCAGTTTTGATCTTATTTTGATTTTACAGAAAATGGTTTAGTGTTCCTTTCTTGAAATCAGGAATTAGTTTCCCGTGGCGCTCTACAACCTGAAGCATGTACTGTCTTTGGGGCTCGTCCTTGGTAATGTTATTTGAGTAATCTTGAATGAGCTTCACAGCTCTTTCTGCAAGATCATTTACTACTTTGACACTTCTAACATATCCAAATGCTTTTTTATATTCAGAATCTACGTTCCACTCACTTGGGTCCTTTGTCATCCATTCCATATCTATTCCCAGAGTTTGTAAAAGAAGCATAGAGTTTACTCCAATCAGCGAAATTAATTTCGTTGAAGAGTTTAATTTAGGGAAAGTGGGAACTCCCATTTTAAAACTGTTTACTTTTTTCATCTTCATAATTTTTTTAGCTATTTGGCGCTTTTCAGAGATCTCAATTTTATTTGAAAACAGTGAAAATGAAGCTAACTCTTCTGTCATATACCAAAAATGTCTTTCAAAGGTTTTTATAGCCGCTGGCTGAGGCCACATCTGAATCAATTTTACAATAAGAATTTAAATCGTGCCACAATTTTAGGTCATTTATTGCAGCATCAGCTGCATTGGTAGCTGATAACCAGGGTTGTATATAAAAAAGCGATGTGAATGTGCAAAAGCGCTCAGATTTTTTATTTTTTTGGAATCGTACCCAAGTTGACCACTGAAAGCAAACATTTTAGCCGCATACAAAATGTACGCCATCCACCTTGCATGGTGATATGCTCCTGGCTTTAACCAATGTACACCACGAGGCGGAGTCCCTCCCAAGAGAATAAGCATAAGTTCCGCACACTCTTTGTAATCTTCTCTTGGTAATGATTTTTTGTCAGAACTTTGGGTCAACGTTTCTTGAAGAAATTTTTTAAATCTTCACAACAAGATTTCAAGGATCGATCTTTAAATTCAAGAATTTTGAAATTTTCTTTGTTGATGGTATTCCAAAACTGAAATTTTTTAAAATCTAAATTATTTGGACAACTTGTATTGCAGAAAAGTTTTGACCAAATTGCTTGCAAGATTCTTTCCTGTATGTGGTGTCTACAAGCAAAAAAGAAAAGTTGTTTTTGGAATAACTCTTCTAATTTTACACAGGCTCCATTTTTCCAGCCGGAGTTGGACGCCGTAGTGTCAAAAACAAGACCGTATATATTGGATTCGACTTTCCATTCAGCTACTAGAAAATGAGTAGCATTCGCTTGTGTATTACCAGTGCCATCGACGATTTTTGTAACGCCAAGGAGCTTTCCCTCTTCATATCCTGGGGCATCAGATATCAGCACTCCTAATCTTTCATCATCTTCATGCAAAATTTTTCCATTCCAATAAAGATTACAAAATTTTGGGCATACAAAATTACTTTTGATTTCTTCGCCTTTTTCTTGCCGCACTATTTTACTTGCTGTCCTCGTACTTGTTTTAGACAACGTGATATTCTCCAAATCAACTCCCCCCCCTGTTGTGATGGCAGCCATAAATGCAGTTCTTTGGCCAGAAGATAAATTTAAACGATCAGCCATTTCAGATATTTTTTAACTTTTGAATGGGTTTCGTGGAATTTCTAGTGTGATAGTTTTCGAACGCTTCCTTTTTGATTTTTTATCAGAATTTGAAATCACATTTTCATCATTATCACTATCATCTAGTTCTAAATAATCTTCATCAACAATGTCTATCTCATCGTTAAGTTCGCTAGTTGAAGCCTCTTGTAGCTCTCTTCTTCACATGTCTGTCTCCATTCTGGAAGTGAAATTCTCTTCCCTATTCCCTTTAGCTTGAACTTTTTTTTAATACTTTTTATCTTCGGATCACAAAAGAACTTTTCTACCCTCTTTCATTGCATTTATGAAATCAATTTCCTCTTTTTTCTGTTCTGTCGTCCTCAACCGATCAGTTTGAACTCTGAGTTCAGCATCTTTATGGGCAATAAAAAATAGGAGTCAAGGTCTCTAACAAAATTTTCTTCCTTTACCTTGTTGGAATTGGAACCTTTCTTTTTTGGAGTGTCCTATAATTCTCGTAAAGGTCTAAAATCTTTTTCTTGACTTTATCTTTACGTTGTGTTTCGATTCCTGATTTCATCCACTGCTTTTCTGTATCTTCTAATACTTTTTCAGCAATTGTACCGTTAAAATTTCTAAATTTATCTTTCTTCATTGGTCCATCTTTTAGGTAGAAAAAATAGCGTAAAATGTCCCCCTTCGTTGGGATTCGAACATCAGAGACTTTTTCGATAGGCTTTTCTATTAGCCATATTATATCATCTTTTCTTAAGGAAATATTTGAATTATCCTTTGATTTTTTATTTGGTACATCTTCATTATTATTACCGTTTCCGCCTGCCATTGAAAAGTAATAACCGTATTTCCCGGCGTATAACGCGCACTTTTTTTCCCCAAAAATACTCCAAAAATCATGTACATGTTAAAATTAACTCGTTAAAATTGTACATGTGAAGTGAGGTAGGAGGTATATTTTTTCCTAAATTTTTATTTTCCTAAATTTTCTCTTCAAAATTAGGGTGCGCGTTATACGCCGGGAAATACGGTAGTTATTGCTCTTCTTGACAAAAAAATAAGTATTAAATTTTGTAATAATTATTTAAGTTTATATAAACTCAAGTAAAACTACGATTTATTTAATAGATACGCTATTTATGATAGGTAAATCTGAAAAAAAAAAATGTAAGTAGTATTAAGTATAATAAATTAATTCAATAAAGCATATTTTTCAGCTGCCTGGTGGCAAGGCTTAGTATGTTTCAATGTAGCTAATATTTTTTTCTGGCATTAATATGATATAAAAGAATGAGAAGAAGCCCGGGGAGCAAAGTTTTATGAGCTTCTTTCAACATTTTAATTTTCGGAGCACCCTAATATATATATATATATATATAGTTTATATATATATATATATATATATATATATATATATATATATATATATATATATATGGGAATGAACTCAGAATGGTCCCCTGAGTTTTTTATGATACACACAGACAGTGCATGGAACAAGGAACTCTTCTGGGAAAATTAAATCCACTATAGTCCGAATAAGTAATAGTAAATGACAAATACCATAGTTTTTTCTTTTTCATGATGCTAGCCCGACGTGGGCAACGGGTCATTCGCAAAGAGGTCCCATAATATAGCTTCCCTCACCAGCTATCTGCAAAGCAGACAAGATCCAGCTTTGGGACATGGATCTAGGGTTTAAAGCAGCCTAGCCCTGCTACATTTAGAACCTCAATATAAGCAAAAGACTCGCTGCCTTCGCGTCAGATTGAATACATAAAAGAAAAAGGGTAACTATTATATTTTTAGCCAAAAACCAAAACTTAAACCTCAACTGGTAGAATTGAGCGTCCACTTTTCAAGGCACATAACATGTCCGTTTCAAGATGGGAATGAACTCAGAATGGTCCCCTGAGTTTTTTATGATACACACAGACAGTGCATGGAACAAGGAACTCTTCTGGGAAAATTAAATCCACTATAGTCCGAATAAGTAATGGTAAATGACAAATACCATAGTTTTTCTTTTTCATGATGCTAGCCCGACGTGGGCAACGGCTCACTCGCAAAGAGGTCCCATAAATATAGCTTCCCTCACCAGCTATCTGCAAAGCAGACAGGATCCAGCTTTGGGACATGGATCTAGGGTTTAAAGCAGTTTTGGTTTTTGGCTAAAAATATAATAGTTACCCCTTTTTCTTTTATGTATTCAATCTGACGTGAAGGCAGCGAGTCTTTTGCTTATATTGAGGTTCTAAATGTAGCAGGGCTAGGCTGCTTTAAACCCTAGATCCATGTCCCAAAGCTGGATCCTGTCTGCTTTGCAGATAGCTGGTGAGGGAAGCTATATTTATGGGACCTCTTTGCGAGTGACCCGTTGCCCACGTCGGGCTAGCATCATGAAAAAGAAAAACTATGGTATTTGTCATTTACCATTACTTATTCGGACTATAGTGGATTTAATTTTCCCAGAAGAGTTCCTTGTTCCATGCACTGTATGTGTGTATCATATATATATATATATATATATATATATATATATATATATATATGTGTGTGTGTGTGCGTGTATTTTCCATATAGACAAATGATCAGTTTAAGGGTGGTAGAAAAAGACAGATAAACGATGGAGTTATATTCCGTTATGTTTCGGCACAAAGCCTTGCTCACACAGAATGCCAACATCAGTTGAGCAGACAATATTTAAATGCAGACGATCTTTTCAAAACCTACTGGACGAAAACTCGTGGCTTCATTTGACTGGCTGGTTGCTGTTGATGCTCCTTGACCCCGCCCCTTTCTGCTAACTTCACCATAATTTTTCCCGTTATTTTGGCTAAACGAATAAATCCTTCTCTATGATTTACCACGTTTACTGACCTTATATAAGCAGTTTCAATTGTTTTCCTCATTTTGAGGACGAAACAAAATGAGTGTATTAATGAACATAGTATAGTCTCCGAGATTCCATGTAATGGTTGTTCTGCCGTTTATTATGGGGAGTCAGGGCGCGGCTTACCCAAAAGACTATATGAAGAGAGAGAGCAGACGTGCGTCTACATCGAACATCTAACTTACTCCTCTTGCACACAGGTAGGAACAGACACCTCCAAACTGGCAAGAAGCTAAGATCATTCAAAAAGGACTAGATAAGGGGATGAGGAATAGGGTGTCCTACTTATGACTTTTTTTTTCAGATCCACTAAATACGTACCTTTTATCCTATTAGAAATGGTTCACTTTTACTACAGTAAATATATCAAAAAAAGATTCAATTTGACAACTTCGAGGTCCCCGACCCATCCCTGTAAATGAGCCCCCTAAAAATGCTAGAAATACCCATTTTTTGTATTGTAATCAACCTAAATGAACAAGATTTTTGTCAAATATCAACATATTTGATGTCAAAAGAAAGGCAATTCGAAGCTTTATTCAGTAAGGTACAAGAAACAGTAGTAGGGTGTTACCGCCCCCCTTAGAGCATCATACCAATGCAGCTCTGCCGCGATGGGCCTTGAAAAGATAAGACGAGTAAGAACTTTATTCATCTTATCGAATCGAAGTGGGAACAACTTGGTTAACATTAGGTTAAAATTATATAAATTAAAATACTTTAAGCTTTTGTCAATGTTAACAAAGCCCCATCGTTTTTTTTTTTATTTATTTCTAAAAAATAACGCAAAAAAGATTTTTGCCAAGAACGTAAGAAAATAAAGGTTAAAGCAAAAGAAAGTAATCTTAGGAACCTTTTACACTTAAAGCAATGAACAAACTTTTATTCGCTTGAAACAAAGCTTAAAATAAAAACAAAAACAAGTAATCTTACATACATTTTAACCTCAGAGCAGTGACCAAATTTTTCTTCGTCATGTTTGGGATTGCGTGTCTATTTTGTTCTACGACCTGCAAAAGTTGTTGAAACTCACTTTCATCCCTACAATGCCCACGAAAATCTTGCATGAGCTTGACGCCACGCTCTGCCGTGTCATTTACTAGTTTGGCAGACGAAATAAGGCCCCTCATTCTTTTAAAATCGTCGTCATCTTCCCATAATGATATGGGTTTTTTAATCCATTCCCTAAATGAGTTGAGGATTCTGAATAGGTACAAACATCTTGGACCTATGAGGCGATGAAGTCTTACACCCTGCTTCAGAATAGGGAAGATAGGCTGACCTGGTATGAACTCTTGAGGAGGATCATATTTTGTTAATTCTTTGGCCATCTTAACGTTTTCTTCATTATTAAGAGAGCTAAACAAAGCCATGTGGACGAGCTCTTCAGTCAAGTACCAATAATGACCTCGAAAACTGGCTAGGGCAGATTCGGCAACCTCACTGTCTATTTTTTTGTATTTTATCAATTCATTGTAGAATCTAAGATCATTTACAGGAGCGTCGGATGATTTAGTACAGGACAACCAATACTTTCCATAAAAAAGGGATGTAAACTGACAAAATCTTTCAAGTTTTTTAATAGTCACATCATCGTAGCCAGCTTGGTGAGAGAAAGCATACATTTTATTGGCCGAGCTTTTCAGAACATGTTGACAGAGTTTAATATCAGCTACTACACTAACAATTCTATACATAAGGCATCTTTAGCTGAAAGAGTTCAACGTACCATAAAAGAACGCATGCACCGCTATTTTACACATAAAAACACATACAGATTTATAGACTTTCTGGAATCATTAGCCTCTTCCTACAACCGCTCACACCATCCCACGATTGGGACAACACCTAATGAAATTTTAGAAAGAGGTACGCACCCAGAGCCTGATGTGAGAAGAGATGGAACACCACCACCACCACACTCTGAGCGTTTGAAAATCAATGATTATGTAAGGCTGTCGCGTTCGGGAAATAAATTCGCGAAGGAATTTGAGCAAGGCTGGACACGTGAGATTTTTAAAGTTAGGGCTATGAGACCTAAAGGCGAGATAATGCTGTATTACCCTAGGAAGCAAAGGCTCAGGAAAGAGAAAAATGTACCTGGTGAAGTGGCTAGGGTACCCAGAAAGCTTCAACACCTACATAAAAGCTGATGCAATAATGAAGCTTAAATAGTATGCAACATGTCGCCTAACCATTTCTAAGTCACACTACCGTCCTCCTCGTCCCTCTCTGTACATCGTAACAACACCCTGGCTAACTTTGTAACAGAACTCCATGGATCATTGAAATGGGTCGTGATTCGTACGAGATGGGGATGTGCGAAATTCAGCTGGACACCCTCCTTTTAAATATTGATTATAAAGATCCCGTTTTACGATTTTTAGAGACCTTAATGAGTGTGAAAAAGCCGGGGTAACTCGGGATGAAACTATACGTATCGCCCGGACTGAGGATGCACGGTATTACAGTACAGTAGTAACACTAGGTTCGGGCCGTTATAGTGCGGCTGAGGATGTTGTGAGAGACTTAAACGTATGTTTACAAAACTCA
This sequence comes from Bathynomus jamesi, assembly GCA_023014485.1. Classification (NCBI taxonomy): domain Eukaryota; kingdom Metazoa; phylum Arthropoda; class Malacostraca; order Isopoda; family Cirolanidae; genus Bathynomus; species Bathynomus jamesi. The sequence continues at coordinate 61,633 of JAJOZX010000887.1, read as the reverse complement.
AATCTTACGGCTGATTTAGTATACGAAATCATAAACAAAGAAAACCCTGCACATACTCTAATCCTAAAATCAAAGGCTAACAGAAATATTAAAGACAAAGGGCTGTTCAAAATTATAACCGAAGGGCGATATCGATCAGCCTTCCAAAGAGATACCTTTCACGAGGTACAACATGACTTGTCCAGCCTAATGTATCAGATGAAATTGGAGAAATTGGTTGCTGGCTATACACCCCCAGACATGTGCTATATTTAGAGCAATATAGAGGAGCACCAGTTTGTTGGGGATACCCAGGAACGCCTGCTACGCATTGCTCACATTCCCAACCATAGAGGAAAGAGTTTGAGTATTACATATGACAGACCCCATTATTTGAATGTCACAACTAATCTAATAACCAATACCTCAATATATATAAGAACGATTGAGGGAAAATTTTCCATTCCGTGATGGGAGCTTAACAGTGAAGCTGCACTTTCGACGTACTAAGTTATAATGGACAGAAAGCTTTTCACACTCTATCGAGGGGTGAGATACCAGCGTGGTAGTGGGCTTGGATCCATTTTTTCAACCATACTACGTACGGCTGTTCCTTTGCTGAAGAGGGGTGCCAGATACATCGAGGAGAAAGCGCTACAATCAAGTCTTAACACGGCAGAAGACATAATGGCTTGGGCTAAACCTAAAGAAGCTCGAAAAAAACACTTAAAGCGTACACCGGACGAAATCGTCAAAAATGCATAGAGAAAAATGCTTGGTGGTGGGAAGAAGAAGAGGGCTGTCCGGAAGAAGGGATTACCACCACGTGGCATTAAACGTAAAAGGATATAAAAAAAGAAGTGTTCTAAGCGAATGAAACCTCTGGTTGACCATTTTTTTGACTGATATAATGTGTCAATTTTGGGGGTGAAATGACTAAATTGAAAATCATGTGATTTGGTAGCAATTTAATGTAATCATTTGGCATACAAAATAATATCCTTGCTTCAAAAACAATAAAAAATAACTCCTACCTACATCAATTTTAATTAAAAAATTCCATTTTTCTGTAAATTCGTAATAAAATAACAAATGTGCGCAAACATCCTATCAACATTTAAAGTGGCAATAAGATATCATTCAGAGTCTTTATTTGAAAGTAACCAATGCAGTCATGTCCTTTTTGCTGCGGTTCCTTGACATCAGCATTCGGCTTGCTACTTGCGCTTTGATGTAGCCTTCTCTCCTCTCGTGACTGTAAACTTGACTAGCTGCTTCTGTGACCATTTTCACACATCTCTCCACACTCTGAGTGTGAGAAGGCCACTTTGGCACTTGCATTGGGGCCTCTTTAAGTTGTGTTAAATCTTTGTTTGTTATACATGTTATCAGTGGTGGCTCCAAAACTTCCGAACTCAAGTTAACTAATTCTAACAATTTCGTGGCATTGACGTTTATCGGAGGTACCTTCCTTGTCTGAACAGAGCAGTCTCCCAGCTGGTCATCATCTAGTGATGTTCCTCTAAGCTTTAAAATTATTTCCACAGCCTCAGTTCGCTCTTTGGTACATTGGCTGCAGAGTATTGCTTGCAAAACTGCCTCTGGCCGAGCATACCAAGCGGACCTTCTCACCACAGGTAACACGATGTCCACCACTACTTTCCTTTGGGTTCTCAGTGGCTGTAATTGAAACAAGATGTGGTTGGGCCCCTCCATCCACATTGGATTAAATTTTACATTGAACCAGTGAGGAAGATAAAACCCAATAATAAATTCAACAATCGACATCAAATTCTGTAGCATTTTTCCCTTCAGTGCATGTTTGGAAACCCAAATCCTGCAGAAACGAATCGCTGTAGTTAACCAACGACTGTGACTTACGGGTCCAATCCCAAGAGAGCCACATTTCGAGGCAACTCTCCTGATCTGATTGCTTGAACAATACGATAAACGTAAGATTGATCCGTGCTGAGGTCTTTGATAACTTCTTCAGACAACACTGGAAGGGGAGGGCCTACTTCGACCTTTGGAAATTTTGTATTTATTTCTAATTCCGTTGCTTCATCTAGCATGTTGCCAAGGGGGCCTGACCACTTGTTGCTCTTTGTATGACCATCAAGTTCGTGGATGAGACGACGAAGAGGTAGTTCCCCTGTGTGCAAATCACATACAATCCAAACAAGCCTTCTTCCAAGTTTTTTCTCTAAATGCGTCATAACACCGCCCTGCCATCCAGTGTTCACCGCAGTTGAGTCTCCACCAACGGCCTGCAGTGAACTGTCAAGTCTTCTTTCTTGAAGCCAACATATTATTTGATCAGCAATTGCCTCTGCATGTTTCTTGCCTTCTACTTCTGCTTCAGGAACAAAGTGAAACAAATAGCGGCCACCAGGTTCGGAACACACAGAGTAGTGTTCTTCTTTGATGAGACCGGGAAACTTTGTGTCCATTCCCTCTAACTCTAGGAGAACGTTTGTGTCATCTCTTCTTCCATCAAACAAAAGGCAAGAGAGACCTTCCTCCTTCAAATCTTTTTCATGCTGATCAGATATTTCCTTCATTATTTTTTCTTGTGCTCTTCTTATCTTATTATGATCTGTCACTAAGGATGTATCCTCTCAGCTGATGAGGCCTGTATCTATCCAAGCGGCAGTGGCAAACTCTGCAGTCCCTCGTAGCCCCGTATGGTGGCGAATACTGGCAAGGGCAATGTTTGAGATGTCTTTAGTGTTGTATTTCATTCTCTTCGGCGAAGGTTCAGATGGCATTTTGGAGCTATCATCTGATGTTGCTTCTTTCTGTTCATCTGAGGAGCTTTCAAAGAAGTGAGAAACCTCTTGATAGAGCTCTTCATCTCTTTGGGTGGCTTCTTCACTCTTCTTTTTCTTCCTTTCTTCCCTCTCTCGGATTTTCTCTTTTTTCTTAGCAATAACAATCTGTTTTTTGGTTTCTGAATAATCTGTCGAACCAATCTGCATACTTCCTTGGCCTCCTGCCTTTGTTCTCTACGCCTTTATGAAAGCCAGCTCCAAAACAGGGATCTTCTTCTCACGAGGACAGCGACAATCAATGTGAGGGTGAGGTTCTCTTCTGCATGAGGGAGAACAATTGGCTTCAGAACACAACTCTATGGGACACTGGCAGTTAAAAATGTCAAGAAAAGTATCAAGTGTGTGCAGAAATTTATTTTTCTTTGCTAGTTTTCCTTTACCAAGTGATGTCTCAACTGCTTTGTGCCACAGCTTTGTTAATGTTAGCTCAATAGTTCTATACTGATTGAGTACGGGTGGTTTGAATAACACATTAGCCTTTTTCCACTGATGCAGAAGAGGGGGAATCATGTCCCTTATGAGCTCTTTCTCTGTGTAGTTCCTTCTATCCTTTGTATCTCAGCATGTCTCGCACTGTTGGTAGTTCTGATACGGGAAGCTCCTTGCCTGTACCGACTAACAGGCTCAAGTGGCATGACGACTGACCTCTTGTCTTCAATTTTGGCATCTTAGGAATATTTGAAAAGAAAGAAAAACATTTAAGTATTTTATATCAATAACGATGTTTCAAAGTTGTCATTCGATGTTCTAAAATTCAATAAAAAAATATTTCATGGGATTACAACATAATCAGAGAGAAGAATATGATAATAATAAATAATTGTAATAATTCACTGGTCAACAACAATTTTGTCACAAGGGTTTTGATGGGTGTTCTAAGTGTACTTTTTCATGCTGAATCTAAATATGAAATCAGATTTTTTCTATCAGGCTTAGTTTACTTGTGACGCTATGTTCATTTTTTCCTCATTTAGCATGATCACCGGATAAAAAAATAATAACGTATTATATATAATTAAGTATATAACAATATTTTAATATAAAACATTATAAAAATAATAAATATAATAATATATTATATTAATTAATATAACTATAATAAAATATATTAATATTAATATATATGTTGTATTAATTTTTCTGTAAAATTAGTACAATTTATTCCTTTGGGGAGAAAGTTCTGATAAGGCTGGCAGGATAAATTTGGTCGGAGCAGCAGACTGTGCAGGTTGAAACATGTTTGTACCTGTTCAGACATGAGCCTAGTTTCTGTGTAGAGCAGCTCCAAGTCAGTCTGCTTGTAAATGTCACAGTGTTAACAGCTAGTGTCTGTTGCTGCTTGTTAATTTTACACCAGTGTTGTATTCATATAGATGTTTTGTAATGCCGCGGAACTGTCTGAATCATCCTAATTCCTTTTGTTATGTATGTGGTGATCTAACTTTAAAATCCCAGAAACGTAACTTTACACCATTAGTAAAAAAATGCTATGAACTTTATTTCGGATGTAAAGTAGGCGATCAGGACAAGAGTTGGGCCCCTAACATTTGTTGTGTGACATGTGTAAGACTACTTACAGGATGGCTAAACGGTTCACGTCACATGCCATTTGCTATTCCAATGATTTGGAGGGAACCCAAAGATCACACAACAGACTGCTATTTCTGCCCGGTAAATACAAAGGGGATCACTTCAAAAACAAAGAGCCTTATGAAATACCCTAATCTACCGTCTGCAATGAGACCAGTTCCCCACAGTGCTCAACTTCCAGTACCAAATCCTCCTGAACATGTAAGTTTAAGTGATGAGGAATCAAACGTAGCTGTAGCATATCACGAGGAAAAAGATGAAGACATTTCTGATCCAACATTCCAGGCTACCTGTTCCTCCAATGAACCACATTTACTGTCACAAGGAGATCTAAGTGACCTAGTTCGTGATTTGAAATTATCTAAGAAGCAGGCTGAACTTTTAGGTTCAAGATTAAAGGGTTGGAATCTACTGCAACGTGACACTAAAGTTTGTTTTTTCCGCAGCCGCCATGATGAATTCAAAGAATGGTTCTCCCATGAAGATGGACTTGTGTTTTGTAAAGATGTTAATTCAGTCATGGGGGCTCTTGGTCATGAACATAACGTGGATGAGTGGCGATTGTTCATTGACTCCTCAAAAGTCAGCTTGAAAGCAGTCCTTCTTCAAAACGGAAATAAATTTCCTTCTGTACCTATTGCACATGCTGCAAACATGAAAGAGTCATACGACAACATGAAGTTGCTTTTAGAAAAGTTTCAGTATCAGAAATATAAGTGGAATATCTGTGGAGATCTGAAGGTCATTGCACTTTTGCTAGGGTTGCAGCTAGGTTACACCAAGTACTGTTGTTTTTTATGTGAGTGGGACAGTAGGGACAAGCAAAACCACTACGTTAAGAAGGATTGGCCAAAACGCACCTCACTTGTTCCAGGCAAGAAAAATGTTGTGAATAGTTCACTTGTTGACCCTGAGAAAGTGTACCTTCCTCCTTTGCATATCAAGCTTGGACTTATGAAAAACTTTGTTAAAGCGATGAATAAAGCGCAAACAGGATTCACATACTTGAGAAATAAGTTTCCCCGGATTAGTGATACCAAGATTAAAGAAGGCATTTTTGTAGGCCCTCAGATCAGAGAATTGTTAAGAGGTGAGAGATTTGAAGGAGAGTTGAATGAAGTTGAGAAAGCTGCGTGGCAGAGTTTCAAAAGTGTCTGCACAAATTTTTTGGGAAATCACAAGGCCGAAAACTATCCTGAAATAGTAGGAGATCTTCTTAAGTCTTACCAAGCAATGGGGTGCAATATGTCATTAAAGGTTCATTTCTTGGACTCTCACTTTGACTTTTTTCCGGAAAACGTGGGTGCGGTAAGCGACGAACATGGTGAGCGTTTTCATCAGGATATTTCTGCCATGGAAAACCGTTACCAAGGCAAATGGAGCCCCAGTATGCTGGCTGACTATTGCTGGACTCTTAAGAGAGACATGCCTGAGGCAAAGCACAGCAGAAAATCAAAACAAGCTACTTTTTAAACTACAGGTATGTCTTTTCGATCATATTTTAATAAGTATGTAACTATATGGGTTTTTAAAAATTAAATTGCATGTCACACAAAAACCAGACCCGATAGAGAAATTTTACAAACTTATTTGGATTCAGCACAGAAAATACTATAAGAATAAGGTATTTTCATTCTTGGGACACGAAAAAAATTTTTTTGTTGCCCAGTGTAATCAATAATCCATACTTACAGTTAAACTGTAGTATTCGTCTAGTAGAATAACTATGAAGTAGGTACAAGAGCAATAACAGCAAACCACCGTCTATGTCATCTAAGAGGCAACTGAGGACTGAGAGTGAGGGACAGTCCTATTCATGTTGTGACTTGTACATTGTACAACAACTATATGACCTTGGAAACACTCCATATGCGATCAGTAGGATAATTCTGTGACAGATGAATAGTTAATCAATTTATGTCCTATTATTTAGTAAAAGAGTCAATTTCTGAAACTTTAAGGTAAAATTGATGTAGGTAAGGGTTATTTTATTTCATTTTGGTTGCCCAATTTCAAGTTTTGATATGAAAAGACTATATTTTCACTACCAAAATTGATTTGAAAAAAGTTGACAAAATTGAAACACCCTACAGTGATATAAGCTAAGGACATTGATCTCATGAATCATAGTTTGTTTAATACTTGTCGAGAGAGGAGGCACTATTTCAAACTCGTCATGGCACGCTTCATCCATCCGTGTAGTTCACAATGTTGTAACTCGGAGCTGTCCCTCTTTGACATGCCCCAACTCAAGTTTCTATTGAACACAGTGACTTTATTACAATTAACCCTTTAAGCACAATTAGTTCCCCGAGTGCCCCTGTAGAATTCGTGGTACCCAGCTCAGGCCCATACTTTTTTGACTCAAGCTGCAAGCACATGTACGCTAAACTACGTATAGCCCATTCTGATGGAACGGACTGCGATGGCAAATATGCTGTATACCTTGAAACAAACTTTTTGCACTCCATATTCAACCAGTGTAACGTATGTTTAAATCAGGTCAACATATCGGCAGGAACAGGGTACTCTCACCTACGAGCCTATTTGTAAAATGTCCTCAACTTTTCCAAAGAAGCGAAGGATACCTTTTTAAGTGCCGATGGCTATTATCAAGCTAAAGACGAAGGTAGTATAAAGGACACATTTAAAAATTCTAAAAAGAAGACATATGAGTATTTTGGACGCCTGCATACAGATTTCACATTCCAGGAGAAGTTGCTTGTGAATGGGGTGGATAAGAAAATAAAGCTCACCTGCACGAATCCTGAGCAATGTTCCCTCTAAGGTGTGCGCGTGTGCGCGCGCACACGCTTTGTGAAACCCGCGCACACAGCAAAATAAAATGCGCACAGGCTCAAGCGTATCATAAGTCACGACAGTAAATGAAGTAATTTCAAAAATTACCTCACACAAGGTCTGACCATTTGCATCAACATACTCTATAGTCGCTCTTTTAAGTATTAACCCCTTCCGCCCGACTTCGCCGACGTCCGCGCAATTACGCAATACGGATTTTTTTTACTCTATGTATTTGCATTTTTTTCTTTTATACATTAACGCATTGAATATAAACCTTCTCTTTCTTATTTTTGCATAAAAACGAATAGTAATTATCTCATAATTCATAAGAAATAAAATTATTTTTTATTTTATCCCTATTTTGTGAATGGATAAAATCATGTATTAATCATGATAGTCTATTTTAATTTGCTAAATGCTAAAAATTGTTTTGAGAAATGATAACTAAAATAGTCATTTTCAATTAATGTTATTTTTATTTTATTTCTTTATTTTGTTGAATTTTATTTTACTATTTTTTATTTTATTCATATTTTTAGAATGGATAAAATGTTTTCTTTTTTAAGAATATATAATATTGTAAACAGTTTTTCAATATCCATTTAATAGTACCGTAATGATCAAGCTATCACCTTATGGAAATAATATTTATTAAATATTTAATATTTATATATATTTCATTTTGAAGATAATAGCGCTCAGAAAAGTTTGCACAATTTTTCACCATGAATCTAAATGTTTGCACAACGAAAATTTCTTGCGCACACGGACTAAAAAAAATTAGAGGGAACATTGATCCTGAGATCTGTTTAAATCTGGATGCTGATCAAGAAGAGGGAGCAAAACCCGTTGTGATTCACATTATGGAGACATACCTCCGCGTACGGCGAGTGAAATTAAGTTCACCAAAACAACTAGAAATTGAGAAAAATTTACTACACGCCACAGTAAAATACCCAATTAACAGAGTACAGATCAAACTATACAAGGTGCCAGCAGGGTTGGCATCGAAACAGATAGAAAACATCGCCCAGGGAAATCTACCTAAAAGGATATTAATTGGTATGCAGGAACACAATTAGGTGAATGGAAAATATAAAAAGAGTGCCTTTAAGTTCGAGAATTTCGGCCTTAAAAATATAACTCTATACGTTAATGGCATTGCGTTGGGAGGAACAGTGGATTCGGACTATTCATCAGATGCTGTATTATCGCTTTGCGGAAGAGCATGTAGTAATCTGGCCCATATTGCAGGTGATTGTGATGAGCTCGGGAATAGGGTAACGCAGAAAGAATTAATTGCTCAATTTAACCTCTATCCGTTTGACATCACACCTGACTTATCTGCTAGCGTAAATGCACATTTAAGTCCACAGCAGAGTGAAAACATCTCAGTCAGATTGGAATTCACGAAGCCGATAGACGCGCCTATTAGTTTACAAGTATACCTCGAGTCACAAGCCTTAATAGAAGTAGACAGATTTAGGGGCGTTGTCATTGACTTTTAAAACGGACGCGAATACACTTCAGAGAGTAATGAATAGTGAACGAATCACACGTTCCAAATTTATCGGTGTGTTTGCGAAGAATGAAACATCGAAATTGCCAACTACGTGAGATTGCGGTAGTCTTATTGTGAACACAGATGTTATTGGTATTGAAGGGATTCATTGGTTTGCAATCTATTTTAAAAATAGGGACCGCATGTACTATTTTGATTCACTCGGGACTCAACTCTGGAGTGACCCTGTTATTGCAAAATTTCTTGATCAGATGCATATCCCCAAAATTGTATGGAATCCCTTCCGTCTAGAAGAATATTTTAGTAATACTTGTGGGGTGTACTGCCTTTCATTTCTCATGCATATGTCACGTGGTAAAGAATTTACAAATTTTAAAAATTTATTCGACCTGTGTCACACTCATCGAAACGACGAAATGGTATGCAGACAGATAAAAAGTCGTTTTCCGATTATGTGTACTCGTTGTATAGTATGATGTTTTGTTCGTGTATATATACACATATATTTGTAACCAATGATGTTAGTTTGTATATTCTGTAGCTTAAGATCGAAACATAAAAAAACTTACATTATTGAGTTAACGATGTGACAATCGCTGGGTTGACTGCTCGGTAAAACTTCTACCTCCGTATTCAGGTCCACGACATGCGTTTCTTCCAAACGAAAAGATTGTATAACACGTGTCAAATCCTCACCGGACGTTAAAGGAGAAAGAATAATTAATTACTTCATACTGAATCTTTTTTAATAAAAACCCAATTCTTTAAAACATACAGAGTATACATATAGTAAGAGTATTACAATGTGAAGATATCTTTGAACCGCTCAGAGAAGTTTCTTTAAGGGAAAATGCCGAATAACATTTATTATGGAATTTATAAAATTATTTAAAACATGCAAAGAATGGCTATAAAAAATTCAAAGAATCAAAACAGGATTTTATCATAATATTAATTGCAAACTAATCTATAATTGCAGATACCTAAATGAAGCATTTTTAATGTGATGAGATGAATTACTACAACCCTCTATATATATGATGAAATAATCCAGAACAGTGCTCTTTCTCCTAATGACAGGCACACTAAATAAATAACTAATTCGCGAATAATTGGCTACAAAAATTAAAATTACAGGTACATAATTACTTACATTTCTACGGCAGTCCCTTGCGTCGGATCGTAAAGAGCGTCACTGCAAATATCATCAACGGTTTGCGTTGGAAGTAATCCATCCCGGTCGGCTGCGTTATAAAGATTAATTGTGGACAACGCTGCAATGTCTCCATCTTGATATAAATCCGGTAAACTGTAAAGTGCTTGATTCATGACGGAGGGAATGTTTATTCACTGGTGAAAATAACTACTGTGACTCCCAGCTAAAAATATTTCCTTTTATATGCATGATCCCCAAGCACCACGCGAAAAGACTAATAGGCGGTTCGTAAGTTTGATGATTGGTTGTCAGTGTAACTGGGCGGGGCTATGTTATATTTGTGTACCAATCGTAACACCGATATAACGGGTCCACGCTTTGGACGTCCTGATTGGTCGACTAACGGTGTCTTTATATTCTCTCCGTAGATTTAATGCTCACATCTCAAGGTGTATTGTCACTTGCAATCTCTATCACGACAATAGTTGCATTAATACTTGCGCCCATACTATTCTCGGTTTTCCCATTTTAGAATTCACCACTTTATGCAATATCCCTTACCCCTTTGCAACACTAATCAACATTTTCCACTAGCAGTCTCTATCATGAAAATATTTTGCATTATTATTATTTGCGGTCATACTATTCGAGCCTCAACTTTGGTTCATGTACTCGGCTTGACTTTCTACTTGCCAATTCTCGCGTATGAGTGTGATTAAATTGTGTTTAGTTCGTGAAAATGAATGTCTGGTTGAGCTGGTAAATAAATGGGCGCCCTAGGTATCCTAGTGGTTAAGAAGCTAGGGTGCTGTTTGGATGTTGAGAGATCGACTTCGGGTGGTGACATTGTAATTTCTTGGTACATACAATCCCCGATGAGCCTGGTGTAGCAGTGTCAGGTGGAGAGTAATAGCAACCAACTCACCACTTCATTAGATCAACTCGAGGGGAGGGGCGCTGAGCTTAATCTTCGTGAAATCATCGCAATAAAAATTAAAATAATAATAATAATAATAATAACCCTTTCCATTTTTAAATTTTCATTCATTCATTTCATTGCAAACTACACACAACTACACGCAAAGAAAAATAGTTCGGATTTAACATTAAATTGTAGGTCTAAGACGGGAGACAAGCTTGATCTTTGTCAAAATGAACAATTCGGGGAGAAGGAAAACCGATTTACCTTATTATTACTACTGTAATTTGCACCATCCTATATATATATATATATATATATATATATATATTATAATATATATATATATATATATATATTGTTGCATATGGAAATATGATAAGGAAATTCATTACTTAATCAAAGGCTAATTTAGCCTATAAATAATTTGGAAAACAAGCACGTGATGCTTATGTGTATATTTATGTTGTTTTGAACTTCAGTAATGATGGTAATAATAAAAACAATAAATAGGAGACATGAGAGGTTCTTCTTGGGTGGCCAGCAGAAAGTGTGTAGAGGGGACCTTTGGGGTCAACCTTTTTGGTCGGCTCGGCGATTCACCTCTTTCGAGTTTATGCTGTTATTTTTTTTTTTTATTCGAGGAAAGGCAGCAGAAAGTTATTTTCAAAGAAAGGATCGCGGACAAGTTTAGGGATTTAAAATGTTGTTTATCAAGAATTATTTTTATCTGAAAACATGAATTTTCGTATCTTAGGATAAAAAGAATTACAAAATTAATTAATACTTTGTTTTCCCCATAATAATAATAATAATAATAACACACACACACACACACACCACACACAGTTCCAAATTGGGGACACCCGCATTCCGATACCTCTATGTTTTGGAGAGCCTCGGGCGATTCACGTGCGTGTAAAGTGACTGGAGTTTTACATCGTTACACATTTTTGTGGAATAAAAAGAGAAGTTGATATTGAAAACATTTTATATAGAGATGTTTGGCAAAAGTAAATGAATGTAATTTATTTACTAATTACACTGTACAACAGTGAAAAAAAAACGGAAATGAGATCGTCATTTTTATGGCTAATTACACTGGTCTACAGCCAAAATGCTTCGGAAATAAAAGTAGTCAATCTTTTCTAATTTTGGGTCACTGAATACGAAAATGATGCCTAAAATTGCCAATTGGCTCTAATTATAAAGATATCAGGCAACCCTGCACCCTACTAACTGGACTGCATCTGTCGCGTAGTATGTAGACGCCTGTAACACATCGACGCATTGACTCAACTGCGCATACGCGTAGTTATATTTTTTATTTTAATAAATTAATGTAAATATATACATATATATATACAATTAAATGTAATTTTAAATTTATCTATTACATTATGTATTTGTAAATTATTTATTAAGAAATAGATTGGATCATTTTAACATATTGCTTCCCATAATGTTTTTGATATTAATATAAATGGAATACTAACCTAACTTAACCTTACCTAATTTAAAATTATTAAAATGCAATGTAATTACATTAATTTATTAAAATAAAAAAATATAACTACGCGCATGCGCAGTAGAGTCAAGGCGTCGATGTGTCACAGGCGTCTACATATTACGCCACAGCATCAGTTCATTCGCGGAAGTCATACAGAGCACCCATGTCAAACTCTTTTTAGTGTTTGCTTTTGAAACTGAATTTTTTTCAGGCTAATTTGAACAAAGATACCTCGTAATTGCGTGAACAGTGTAGATAACTTCTGTTATGTTTGTGGAGAATTGACTTTTGCCTCACAAAAGCGTGCTATAACCGCCGTGATTAGGAAAGCCTATCACCTTTATTTTGGCTGTAAGATTAGAGATCAGAACAAGAGCTGAGCCCCACACATATGCTGCACTACTTGTGCAACAAACCTTCGCCAGTGGTTGAATTGGAAAAGGAAATCTATGCCTTTTGCATTGCCAATGGTGTGGAGGGAACCAACAGATCATGTCAGCAATTGTTACTTCTGCATGGTGCCTCCAGGCAAGAAAGGTATTTGCAAGAAGAAAAAGTGGATTTTACAATATCCGAATATACCCTCTGCTATACGCCCGGTACCTCACGGCGAAGGACTACCCGTTCCTGAGCCCCGACACTCATTCTCCCTGGAGTTAGAGGACGAGGAGAATGAAGGAACCTGCGAAACTTGTGAGCCTTCAACTTCACAAGACCCTGAATTTGTTTATAACTTGACATCTTCTAAACCGCACATGATAACTCAGAATGAATTAAACGACCTTATCAGAGATTTAGAACTGCCAAAGAGTAAGGCAGAGCTGTTGGGCTCCTGATTGCAGCAGTGGAATCTCCTCGCTGAAAATGTTAGTGTGTGTAAGTTTCGTAACCGTCAAAAAGATTGTCTCATTCTTCATCATGGAAGGTGACATTGTAGCTTGCAACGACATCGATGGTCTGATGGCAGCTCTCAACATTATTCACAATCCTGATGAGTGGAGACTGTTCATTGATTCATCGAAGTTGAGTCTAAAAGCTGTTTTTTTGCATGTTGGCAACGTATTGCCATCAATTCCAGTTGGTCATACAGTCCACATGAAGAAAACATATGACAATATGACAAACATCAGTGGCAGGTTTGTGGTGACTTGAAAGTTGTTGCTATCGTGCTTGGACTGCAGCCGGGCTACACTAAGTATTGCTGTTTTCTGTGTGAATGGGATAGTCGGGCTAGGACTTCTCATTACATCAAGAAGGATTGGCCACTCCGACACTTATTGGAACCTGGAACAAATGTTCAGTATCCTCCACTTGTAGAATCGAGCAAGATTTTGTTACCACCCTTACACATCAAACTGGGCGTCATGAAAAGTTTTGTTAAGGCTATGGATAAAACGGGGGCAGCTTTTAAGTACCTCGGTGGTAAATTCCCAAAGCTCAGTGAAGCAAAAATCAAGGAGGGTGTATTTGTTGGTCCACAGATCAGCGTGCTTCTTAGCGATGAGGAGTTCGACCGTATCCTAGGTGGTGAGGAGAAGACAGCGTGGAATGCTTTCCGGTTAGTAGCAACCAATTTTCTCGGAAATACCAAAGCTGACAATTACAAGGAGCTGGTGGAAAACCTGCTGTTGTCCTATCAAAAAATTGGCTGCAATATGTCTTTAAAGATACATTTCCTCCACTCGCACCAAGAATTTTTTCCGGCCAACTGCGGAGCAGTCAGCGATGAACATGGTGAACGTTTCCACCAGGATATCTCAGCGATGGAGAAAGGCTGCCAGGGGAAATGGAATCCATCATTGTTAGCAGACTACTGCTGGACAATAACAAGAGATGCTCCAGAAGTTGAATACAAGAGACAAGCAAAGAAGTGACGGGTTGAATCAATATAAGTGACTGCATTATACAGGTACGTTACTAATATATGGTATACATATACGAAAATGTGTAACTTAAATTTTCTTGGAAACTGTAGCCAATCGACTGTTTTTATGGTCATATTCGTTTTCAGCACTCCAAAATCCATAATAGGAAACACATTTTATCTCCGAAGCACAAACTTTTTCAAAATTTGTAGACCAGTGTTACATGCGTAGATTGCGAAAATAACACTTATTTATTTGTATCACCGACCGATTTTATGAAAATGACCCTATTTCATTGTATCATTTTGAGAACCACTGGTTCCCTGAACGCATCTTTTACATTTTGTTCAGTCATGCATACTATGCTGTGGTGGTGGTGTTCGGCTCTGTGTTTCCACTTTGATTTTATGAAAAATTTCTTTTTCAGTAATCATTTAAAACAAAATTGTCAGCCATATTTTATCATAAATCGGTGCTATAAGTGAGTATTATTGAATAACAGCTATCAAATTATGTATATTTCACCGACAACGTCTATATTGTGTGAAATTGCAAATTGATCTATCATTTTCTTATTTTACAGGTTTTTATTGGTGTTATGCTACAATGCCTGGAGAGTGCAAAAATTCGCTAGACAGTTTTTGTTATATTTGTGGGACATTAACGTTAAAACAGTAGAAAAGGAAGTTGACTTCTCATGTGAAAAAGCTTTATGAATTATAATTCGCATGCAAAGTTGGTGATCAGGACAAGCACTGGGCGCCTCATATCTGCTGTGTGAGATGTACAAGCTTGTTATCTGCATAGTTCAAAGACACCGGTCCTGGTCTGGGATTCGGTGTCCCAATGGTATGGAGAGAGCCGCTGGACACTTCAACTGATTGCTATTTCTGCTTAACGAACATCACAGGTTTGTCTTTTATTTTTCTGAATATACGTCAAATTTGGTGTTTTTAGCACATTTTAGCATATCCTGTTCTGCATAATGTATTACACAATTATGCTATCTTAAGTAGTCAACAATGCCTATTGTCTCATATTAGAGGTTGCAACAGAAAAGGGAAAAAGGTTATAGTCTACCCAAATCTTCGTTCTGCTATGCATCCTGTGGAACATTCTACAGATAAACCCATCGCTCGTCCTCCAGCTGAAATGTCGACCGATAACACAGACTCTGACAAATCGGAATCAGACGGCGAATGCTATGAAGCTCAAGTCGAGTCCAAGAAAGAATAACATCTCATCACGCAGCCTGAACTCAATGATTTGGTCCGTGATTTAATACTTATCAAGCAACAAAGTGAACTGCTGGCGGAAGACGTACGAATTACAGCATTCCGAAAGCACTCCTTGGATTTGCAAGAATATTTCACAATGAAGAACAATATTTGTTATTGCATTGATATACATGGTCTGTTCGATGCTCTGGGTTTGTGCTATGAACCGAATCAGTGGCGATTGTTCATTGATGCATCTCTGTACAGTATTAAGGGTGTACTGCTACACAATGGGAACACAATGCCTTCTGTTCCGATCACTCATTCACACGTCTTGAGAGAAACGTATGACAATGTTGCTTTTATTCTGGACTGCATAAAATACAATGAACAAGAATGGCTTATCTGCGCAGATTTGAAGGTTGTGGCTATTCTCAATGGATTGCAAACTGGCGAGACGAAATACATGTGTTTCCAATGCAAGTGGGATAGCCGAGCAAGGTCTGAACATTAAACACACTCAGTATGGCCGCCGCGAGACAATTCCTCACTTGGATCTCACAATGTTATTCACGAACCACTAGTACGAAAGGAAAAGGTTATCTTGTCGCCAATTCACATAAAACTAGGGCTGATGAAACAATGTGCAAAGGCGTTGAAACAGGATGAGCCTGCCTTCAAATATCTAAAGGAAAAATTCCTAAAAATAAGTGATGCCAAGATTAAAGAAGGCATATTCGTCGGCCCTCAATTTCGCCAACTCATGCTAGACGAACACTTTGAAGCGGTGATGGATGAGGTTGAGTTGGCAGCCTGGCGTGCATTCAAAAACGTGTGCAGCAATCTACTAGGAAAGACTAAATACGACAACTATGCTGCACTTGTGGATCAACTTATCAACTCATACCAACGTCTCGGATGTAAGATGTCATTCAAAATTCATTTTTGGCATTCACATCTCTCATTCTTTCCGGAAAACGCATCTGCTGTTAGCGACGAACAAGGGGAGAGATTCCACCAGGATATAGCCACAATGGAGAGCCGATACAAAGGGAAGTGGAGTCCTGCTATGCTGGCCGATTTCTGCTGGAATTTAAAGCGTGACCAACCAGAAGCATCATACAAACGCCAGCATAAATACAAATAATGAGTTGAAAACAGTAAAATGCGAGAGTTTTATGTTAATTTTGTGCATATATGTTGAAGTACAGCAATAATTAAACTGTTCCATATGATAAAGCCTATCTGTTTATCAATATATTCTTATTTTTTGGGATGAAGATTTTAAGCAGTCATTACAAAAAAACGTGACGTGATAGAAAAAAATATTTTCAGATTTGGAATCAGCACACTCGAAATATTAAGAATGACCGAATGTTATTCCCGTTTTTTTTCTGAACCGAAAATTTGTTGTGCAGTGTTACTATTATGTATATGATACAACTGTCTTTTTCTTGCAAAGATGTTAATATATATATATATAGAGGGTGTCCGAGAATTATCTGTACAATTTTTGGCTGTTATTAAAAGTCAACCATGAAGTGTAGAAATTCCAGTGTTGTCCCATTTTACAGAGAATCTCATTAAGTTTTTTCTGATACCAAGTTTTGACAAGTTTTTTAGAAATTCCAGTGTGTCCGAACATTATCTGTACAATTTCATCTTTTAATAAAATTCTTGATAACACACGTAAAATTCTTAAACAAGATTATTTAGAATCTGTATTTTCAAAAGTTTCTTTTATTAAAGTAACGTTGTTACAAACATTCGATATGTGCACCATTAGTGATTCGCAAAACATCCAATCGATACTCCAAATGTTGCCATGTACGCTGCAGCATATCCACATCAATTCGCTCAATAGCAGCTGTGATTCTTGCTTTTAAATCATCAATGTCTGTCACCCGCGTACATTTCTAAAAAACTTGTCAAAACGTGGTATCAGAAAAAACTTAATGAGATTCTCTGTAAAATGGGACAACACTGGAATTTCTACACTTCATGGTTGACTTTTAATAACAGCCAAAAATTGTACAGATAATTCTCGGACACCCTCTATATATATATATATATATATATATATATATATATATATATATATATATATATATATATATATAGTCTTTTCATTTTCGTGCAATTTATTTTACCTTGGGGTGAGCAATCAATAAGTATGATTGTAATTGCAGAGACAGACACGGATCAATTTGAAAATTTCCCCCCTCACCGTCCTTCCTGAGGATCCCCCAAAACCCTGTACCCTGTTGCGCGCTTGCGATTCTGATAATGATATACCATGAATCGGTGGTTAGCATCGCTGACTGTGAATCCATCGGTTCCGGGCTTGAGTCCCTCCGAAGGCAGCCGGCGCTCGGTAAACGTTCAGCCTTCCGCACAATTGGTTGGTAGATAAATGAGAACCCTGGGTGACCTAGTGGTTAAGAATATTTTAAAAGTTTCTGGTTATGCCATAGAAGTCGGGGTTACTGTAAGATTTTCTTTTTAATATTAATGTATAATTTAGAATCTAGTGTTTCTTGTGGAGCTCGTTTTGATTCTAAGTAAATTCTTAAACTGATTTAAAATGTATAGTGAGTTAAGGATGTTCTCCTCTGACTAAAAAAAAAAAAAATTTCTTTTAGTATTAAGCTTTTTCTCTTCTTTTACTATTAGACCCTACTGCTACCTCATGCGTGGGAGAGGCTTTGGAACCTCTATAAATAACACCATTTAACGCTCGTAGGTTGTGAGAGACTGGGATGGAGGGGTCCCAGGCGTAGGGGCGCGATGAATGGAGTGTGGCTAGTGCCCCGTTAAGCCCATTCCTAACGCGTAATGGCCTGACCAGCCCCCTGCGACCGTTCTTTGGTGACCAATTGATGGTGCTTGGCTGTACTGCTCTGAGGTGAGAGAGCTTTACTGCCCAGCTGGCTGCCAGGCCAGCGTAAAGTCTCGGGCGTAGCCTCTGGGTCTGGTGGGATATCCCTTGAACACTGGATTCTAAGAGTCTGGCCGCTTGTGAGTGACTAGTAAGACTTAGTAAGGGGCTGCATCTCGCTGTCGCTCCTGGCGGGAAATCCGTGACGCCTGCGTCGCGAGTGTTTGTCAGTTGGTAGCTGCGACACGTTTGGGACTGTCCGGCCCTGGGGAGACCTTTGGTCGGTGCGGCAGCAGCGAGAGGTGTAGTCTTCTGGAAGGGATGAACGTCACTAAATGCGTCTACGCGCGGGAAGAATTCACCCCCCTCCTTTTTATATACTGGTCAGAACGTTTTTGATAGTTTTCATTGCTAGAACGCTTTATCTTATTCAGAGTATTCAGAATTCAAAAAAAAAAAAAAGTTACAATGACTGGACCGCAGAAACTGAAGGCTGAATGTGCGAGGTGTGAAGTAAACCAGTGGGTGACGAACTTCAAAGAAGCCTGCTTCGCGAAGATCAACCACTCCAGCATGTGCCGCTTTTGCGAACTCATGCGGTTTTACGAGAAGCTAGAGGAGAGGGTCCGGCGGCTCGAGTCGTCCAGACCGGCTGTTGGAGGTGCGGCGGTCACTGACGAGGCTGCGCCGCCGCCTAACCCGGGGCTCATTCAGGATAGGATAGCTGCCGTGGAAAGGCGGTCCAGCGATGGAATGGACAGATCTCGGGACCGCGGAGAAAGGGTAGAGGTGCAACCGGGGGCCAGGGTCCTAAATCAGTGTCAGGAATCGCCAGCGACCCACGTGGAATGCTTGGAACCGCGGCGTAAGGTGGAGGGCGCAAAGAAGGGGCTGATAGAGAAGGGTGGGAAGGGGTCGATAGAGAAGGGTGGGAAGGGGCCGATGAAGAAAAAGGGTGGGAAGGGGCCTACTGATGGCCCAAAGAAACCGAAGGATGTAGCTACCGGTCGGGGTGGGTCGGGTGGTGTAACTGCGTGTATGGGTGGCGACGGGTTTCGAAAGGTCTCGGGCAAGAAGGCTGCGAAGCCGAAGCCTGAGACCCCAGTTGCCCCTGTCAGGACCTCTAACCGCTTTAGTCTCCTGTGCTCGAAGGAGGAAGACACCGTTTTGATTGGGGACTCGCAGATCAGGGGCCAGGAGAAGTACTTTGCTTCTGCAAACCGGGATGGGAGGAAGGTAAGGTGCTTACCTGGGCGGGGAACGGCGCACTTAAGGAAGGAGGTAGAGAAGGTGCGCGTGGCTAGTCGGAGGACTGCGATCGTTGTCCACGCTGGTGGCAACGACCTGTTCCTCAAAGGCGGTGGGTAGGTCTTACAGAAGGGATCATCACCGAGATCATGTCTCTTGCGGATGATCTAAAACTGAAGACAGACAGGGGAATGTTAATGGGTATTTTACCGCGAATGAATGCCAGTGACCACGCGCTCAGTAAGGTCATTGGCATCAACGAGAGGGTGCAAGACTTGTGCGTCCGCTGGGCGTGAGTTTATTGACCCCTTCGACGCATTTTCGGGTAGGTGGGACCTTTACCAGAGGGATGGTGTCCACCTCAATAACAAGGGTAAAGGTGTGCTAGGCGCGCTGCTCGACCGGCACCTATACAGAATGGTGAGGTCGAGTCCGGGGAGAGATGATGGGCCCCCACCGGGGAGATGATGATGAGCCGGTGGCGGACGTACCTTCAACTGAAGGGTGCGTCCAGGTACAGGTGGGTGACCCTCCTCCTACGTTGGAGGGGGCTCAGGCTCCTGCGGAAGTTGCCCCCTCGTTAGTGAGGGGCTCTTCAACTCCCGACAGCCCTGGCTGTTCGGGAAACGGGTCGTGCTAGGGGGCGGTCAGAATAGGGAAGGCTCCCTCCGTGCAATGCTTTTTAATGCTAGGTCGATTAGGAACAAGTTTTGCGAGCTACGGGCGCTCTTAGCATCAGAATACCAGGATATCGTTGCTATCACCGAGTCCTGGATTCATACTGATCGTAGGGACTACGTTGGGGAGTTCGAAATTCCCGGGTATAGAATGTTTCGCAAAGACCGCACCCGTGGGGAGGGGGTGGGGTACTAATATACGTCAGGACACGTTGAGTCCGGTTGACTGCCAGTTCCGGTCGGAACGGGAGCTGCTTGGCGTCGATCTGAACGTGGGGGGACGAACTATAGGTTAATCTTGGTGTACAGACCTCCGCATCTCCTCCTCGAGGAGGATACAGCCCTGTACACCGAACTCAGTAGCCTGCTAGGGGATAGGGTGTGTGTAGTTTTAGGAGACTTCAACTGTCGCGGCATAAAGTGGGAAGACAGGACTGCTGATGCTGAAGGGAGGAGGCTAGTTGACTTTGCTGATGAGAACTTCCTCACTCAGTGGGTCAATGAGCCTACACGAGGCGAAAGCGTTCTAGACTTAGTATTCACGACCGAAGACAACCTCGTCACTGGCCTCACCGTTGACGAATCGTTGGGCGGGAGTGATCACGGTCTGATTAGGTTCCGTGTGTGCGTCCCTCGGGTGAAGCGTAGTAACTCGAGAGGCAGTAAGCTCGATCTCCGGCGGGCGGACTTTGTTAGCCTCAGGGATAGCGTAGGTGAGATGGGGTTAGAGGTCGGCGGCGATGTTGAGGAGTGTGGAGTGCATTCCGGGACGAGTTTATGGTGCTGCAGTCTGCTGCCATACCCTCAAAACCGGTCACCCCTGCTTCAACGCAGCCTAAGTGGTTCAATCGTGACATCGCTTCGGCTATCCGAAATAGGAAAGTAGCGTATAGGAGGGCGAAGGCCAATCGTTCCCATGAGAACACTGAAGCGTATGTCCGCCTGTGTAGGGAAGTGAAGGCGAAGGTTAGGCTAGCGAAACGTAACGAAGAACTACGGGTGGCAAGCCTCTGCAAGGGGAACCCTAAGGAGTTCTTCAGTTATGTTAATAGTAGAAAGCCCATTAGAAGCATGATAGGTCCGTAAAGGACGAAGCGGCGTTCTGCGGACCTCCGACGCGGACATCGCTAATGTGCTTAATGAGTACTTTGCGGGAGTGTTCACCAGGGAGGACACCCGCATCATCCCCGAGCCAGGCGTGAGGCACGAAGGTGCTGGCCTGGATAGTGTTCGATGTACCGCGACAGTCGTTGCCGATAGAATAGACAAACTGAGCGCGTTTAAGGCTCCTGGGCCAGACCAGTTTCCCCAGAGTGTTGCGGGAGGTGCGCGACCAGGTGGCTCCCCACCTGGCTACAGTCTTCAACAAATCGTTGGAGACGGGCCAGGTGCCTGGTGACTGGAGGGAAGCCAACGTGACCCCTATCTTTAAGAAAGGGGATCACGAAAGTCCAGGGAACTATCGTCCCATTAGTCTCACTTCAGTTGTAGGTAAATTATTAGAGGGGATAATAGCGATAGGATCGTTGACCATTTGGATTCCTACAAGCTGCTTGGGGACTCCCAACATGGGTTTAGACGGCATAGGTCGTGTCTCACCAACTTGCTCGAGTTTTTCCACGTCATGTTGAGTGAGTATGATAAGAGTAGGGCGATTGATATACTTTATCTCGACTTTCAGAAAGCCTTTGATAAGGTACCTCACCGCCGGCTGGCGAAAGTGCGCGCGCTGGGTATCGGTGGGGAAATAGGTAGGTGGATTGAAAACTGGCTGAGGAATAGGCGGCAGAGGGTTGTAATTAAAGGGGCTAGTTCGGGTTGGGCCTCGGTCACTAGTGGGGTTCCTCAGGGTTCCGTTTTGGGGCCGCTGTTGTTTATCATTTACATAAATGATATCGACGGTGGCATCGTCAGTCGGATCGCCAAATTCGCTGATGACACCAAGCTTGGGGCCAATGTTGGGACGCCCGAAGCGATCGAGGAACTGCGTGCGGACCTAGGTAGGATAGGAGAGTGGTCCGAAAAATGGCAAATGCCGTTTAACTTGGGTAAATGCAAAGTGATGCACATTGGCTACGCCAATCCCAAGTCGGACTACTCGATGTTGGGGAGTAATATCGAGGTGACTGATTTAGAAAAGGACTTGGGTGTGCTAATTAGCAGCGACCTTAAGTTTACGAAACAGTGCGTAGAGGTGGAAAAGAAAGCCCAGAAACTATTGGGTTATATCAGGAGGCAATTTCAGTTTCGGAACAAGGAGATTGTGCTCTCACTGTACAATTCCCTTGTTCGGCCGCACCTGGAGTATGCTGTGCAGTTCTGGTCGCCCACCTCAGGAAAGATATTGAGAGGCTGGAGCGAGTGCAGGCGAGGGCCACAAAGTTAATCCCTTCCGTTAGGCATATGGGCTACAATCGACGGTTACGCGCCCTGAACTTGTTTTCGCTGAAACTCGGAGGCTGCGCGGTCAACTGATCGAGGTTTTCAAGCTCTTACGCGGGTTCAACGATGTCGATTTTAGAAGTATGTTTAGTTTAAATGATAACCCAACTCGCAACAATGGTTGGAAGTTGGATTTGAAACGGTTTAGGACTAGTGTGTGTGGGAATTACTTTACGTATAAGATCTGTGACACATGGAACAGGTTACCTTCAAAGTTGTGAACAGTTCCTCTGTGGATCAGTTCAAGAAAAGGTTAGACCAAATCTTGCACACTATTTGAGTGAGTACAAATTTTCCCTGGCACCCGTTGCCATTGGTACCTCCTCGGTATGGGCCGCAAGGCCTTTTGAGGTACTTCTTTTCCTTGTAACTCCTTGTAACTCTCTCTCTCTCTCTCTCTATCTCTCTCTCTCTCTCTCTCTCTCTCTCTCTCTCTCTCTCGGTTAGGTTTCCCTTTCGGGGGTGAGGATATCCCAACTTCTCCCCAAATATCTCTTCCTTCTCCTTTCTCTCCCTCTCTCAGGTTAAGGCTACTTCTTTAGGGGAGGTCATCCTCCCTTCTCACCCCGAAGCTCCCTCCACCTTTGCAGCATTGATTTGTTGCATAACCCCTTCCCCCTCGCAGCGTTGACTTGTTGCATAACCCCCTTTCATTGCATAAACAATTCCCTTTTGCAACATCTTTCAAAATTGTTCAACATTTGCAATTGCATTGCACCATTCTTGCACTCGTCCATTTTGCGCCCATTCTACTGACGTAAATAATGTCCACAACGTGGACGATATCATTCCATTTAGTAGCGAGACTATTTTGAATGAAATAACTGTTTACGAGGGTGAAATTGAGCATTATATCGATAAGCTAAAGGTGAGCAAGGCTCCAGGCCCTGACGCGCTTTATCCTAGACAATTGAAAGATTTGAAAGACGTTATCGTAGGCCACTTAACAAAAATTTTTAACAAGTCACTGGAAGCGGGGATTATTCCTGAAGACTTCAAATTAACTAACGTTACGCCTATTTTTAAAAAAGGCGACCGCACAGTAGTTAGCAATTATAGACCTATTGCTTAACGTCAATTGTCGGTAAACTTTTGGAATCCGTTGTTCGAGATCGTATCGTCGATCACTTAGAAAGTCGCTATTTGATTAACAGTAGTCACTAGTCAGCATGGGTTTCGACGCCATCAATCTTGTTTAACTAATTTGTTAGAGTTTTATAATGAAATAGTGCGCGATTATGATAGGCATAGAGCGGCTGACGTATTTATTTAGACTTTAAAAAAGCGTTCGTTACAGTTCCGCATAGAAGATTAATTGCGAAGGTTAAAGCGCACGGTATACGCGGTCAGGTAGCTAACTGGTTAGAGGAATGGCTTCGTGCTAGGAAACAGAGGGTCGTTGTTAATGGTAGTGAATCGGGGTGGTTGGATGTAAGTAGCGGTGTCCCTCAGGGTCCAGTGTTAGGCCCATTGCTATTCGTAATCTACATTAACGACATAGATGTAGGATTGACTAGTAACGTGTCAAAATTCGCGGACGATACTAAAATAGGCGGTAAGGTTGTTAACGAGGACGATAGAAATAGGCTCCAAGACGATGTAAATAGGATTATGGAGTGGACGGATAAGTGGCAGATGCAATTTAACGTAGACAAATGTAAAGTTTTGCATATAGGTTCTCGTAAAAATAATTATACGTACACGATGCACAATAGACAGTTAGCCAGCGTTGAAGAGGAATTAGATTTAGGCGTACGCATATCTAAGGATTTAAAAGTTAGGAACCAGTGCCTTGAGTCTTGCGCGAAAGCTAATAGGATGTTAGGCTTCATAGCGCGTAATTTCGAATTTAAATCGAAGAATATTATATTGCCCCTTTACAAGTCCCCAGTCAGGCTTCATTTAGAATATGCCGTTCAGTTTTGGTGCCCGTATTTGCGTGAGAATATTGATAGATTGGAAAGTGTTCAGCTTCGCGCCACGAAACTAATTCCGTCATTGCGCAACAAGTCTTACGAAGATAGAATTAAAGAGTTAGACTTGCATTCACTCGAAACTAGGAGAGTAAGTGGAGGAGCTTATTGAAGTTTTCAAAATCGTTAATAAAATAGATAACGTAAATTTTGAGAAACTGTTCACTTTCGATAATAGCAATACTCGTAATAACGGATTTAAGTTGCGTGGCAGACGTTTCATTACTAACATCGGTAAAAAAAATTTTACGTTTAAAGTAATTGATAAATGGAATAATCTTCCCGCGTCCGTTGTGAACTCTACCAGCGTTATGTTTAAGAACCGTTGAGATAGACATTTTAAAAATATTAACGTCGTTTTAAATAATAAAACAATTAGCAACAGGAGCTCTGGGGGTAGTGGTCGAGGATGAGTCTGTTGACGATTAATGCCAGCTTGTGACATGCCAGCGTGTGATATGCCAGCAAAAAAAAAAATAGGCTAACACGAACTTTGATGTAGTTGGTAGCGTAAACTAACCCACTTTTGTTAAACCCTTCCTACTTTTTTTTTCTTTCCTTATCCTCTCTTTACTTGCATGTCTGTAGTTTGCATAGTATGACAGTGTTTGAGCTAAGACTGTGTTTGCATGGTTTGTAAGAGTTCTTATTTTACTTTTTTTCATCTTTAACACCTTTCCTATTCAGCAGTGGTCGGCGGATGATGATGGTGAGACTTTTTTTCTCTTTTTCTGATGAAAGTTACCCATGAATGATAGGTTTTGCTACTTACTTAACCCCTTATTCTCTTCTTTTAACCCCCTACTCTCTCCTTTCTCTCGGGCTAACCTTAGAGTGGATCTTAGGGTCTTTGTTAGCCTTAGCTTCTGTAGATCATTTGGTAGATGTCTCTCTTTAATAACTCACAATACTGAATTTGCTATGTCTGCAGCCTTACTCGATGCTGGTGTCTGATGGGTAATATACCCTGACCTGGCTCAGCAATCATTACATAGTGTTCCTCACTCTTCTTTTCACTGTACCACTTAACATTGATTTTCACTTTACTTAAAGTCTGATCTTTTCGACCATCAAAGTATATGAAAGTAATAGGAATCACTTTATCACTTTTCAATGTTTTTCGAAGTCTCTCTTTCTCTCCACACTTTACTTCTGTCTGTTGCGAGATGGTGATCTTCTTTGGAGATCATACCAACGTCTGTGAAAGTTGCAGTTGTAATAGCAGCAGTAGCACGATCTGATACACCAAATCTATCTGCCTGCATTGCAACATGCCACAAAGACATTCTCATTTGGCTTCCAGTATTTTCACAACCACAGTCTTCAGTTTCCATTATCCCATTGTCAGTCTTCATTTGTACAATTTTCTACTAAGCTCAAAGGCTGAACTTCACTGGAACGATTTACGGTTTTCTTTTCTTTATTTACTTGTTCTGCGAGCTTCCTCTTGTATCTCTTTTGTAAAATTTGTTTGGCTTGAACATCTATACTACCTATGTTCATTTTACGATTACTCCTCTGATCAAGTAGAAACTGTAATTCCTCCTTTGGTACTTTTTTGTCTCTCCGACATACTGTATGCAATCTGTGGGAAATTCTTCATAATCTTCTCTGCGTCTTTTGTCTGTATAAGAATTTACATTCATATGATAAAGGATGTTGTTTCAGTTATGGAGACACTGGTGTGTGGGATGCTGATTCCATGTCTGCTCTTCTATAGAGAATTATTAATTGAAAAATAAGAACAAAACTCAAATAAATTTCAGTGACTTTTAATTGCTTAAGGTAAAACAATAAATATTTACTCAGTTTACTCACGTCAGTCAAATGTACATTGTAACAAGTCGAACAGAATATTTTTTATTTCATTTCTCATAGCATGCTCACCAGCTTTCTACCTCTGCATTCTGTAGCTGGGAAAAACTACTGCAGCTGGTTATCAGGCGACCTGTGGTGCCTGGGGAGTCAGATGACACGATGCGTACAAGTGTACAGTACGACTTTGGCAGGAATACTTAAATCTGCGAATGGCGCAAAACAATATATTAAAGTTATAAAAATTTATAATTGTTTCGTAATTATATTAATGTTATAATGTTTCAGACCAAGAAGGACCTGAGAAACCACTCATGGCTGGTCTACCTAGCCGGGTTTGTAATTGTGTATTGCGCATGTCCTCTGCGGTGGCGGAGGGGACCTACAATTTTACTGGGTTCCGAACCACAAAAACCTTAATTTTACTACCTTACACTTTACCTAATCTTTCACCATATGACTCTAATCGATTTTTAAACTGACAAACTGTTCCAGCTATTTACTATTCTTTGCGTAAAAAGGTTTTTGACAACTGCTGTCTCGAACTTTTATTTGTTAGCTTACACCCGTTATTTCTAGTTCTACTATATTGTGCTATTTCGAAAAAGCTCTTTCTATTTACGTTATCGAACCCATTCATAATTTTAAAAACCTGGATTAGATCACGCCTTAGCGTCCTACTCTGGAGTGTGGTCAATTTTAAATCCTTAAGCCTATTCTCGTACGATTTTGACCTAAGCGACGGAATCATCTTAGTTGCTCGTCTTTGAACTCTTTCGATTTTGTCTATATCCTTGCGCATATACTGATTCCAAAATTAGATCGCGTACTCCAAATGGGGTCTAACTAATGATTTATAAAGAGGAACAATAATATCGCGCGATGTGTACTCAAAATTCCTAGCAATAAAACCAAGCACTTTGTTCGCCTTATTGGCAACTGCTGTACTTTGTTTCGCTTCTTTTAAATCACCAGTGACTATAACACCTAAATCTTTTTCCTGATCTACCTTAATCGGGGTTATTCATATGATGTAATGTTGATGGAAGTATACTACATGAGAATCCTATTTTCTGTTTGTTAAATTGTATTCGTGCAAAAATGGGGCAGTTAGAGAAACCTGGCACATTTTTTATCATCATATTCGTTTTTCTCAGCAAACACTACAATAAAATATCAGTGTGCCATTATTAATTATAAGTTTCACGCCACCCCTATATATATATATATATACATATATATTATATATATATATATATATATATATACACACACATATATACACACTGTATATAAATTTTGATGGATGGAGTTAAGATACTGATGCCTTCAGGAGACCATCAATGTTACAATCACAAACTCTCTTTGAGAAGAAATAAAATAATGAGTTATAACATAATTCACTTGTAAAAATATGGTTAAAGCTATTATTGCCAGTAAATTCCACATATCATTCGAAACACGAGACGCTCGTGTCACAATTATGCAATCTCCCATTTCCATGTTCGGATGATACCATGTTGTGTCATCATAAGTTCGTTCAAACAAGCGAATGTCTATTAATTTCATTCGCTCAAAGTACAAACAAGACAATCAACGGTTTAGCTTGTTTTAGATTTCCATCAGAATATTTCACATATCCCCATTTTCCATTTGTTCTGGAATCAGTTGTAATTAAATGCAATTACCTTACTTCCAACCCTCTTTATTAATTCCATTACATCATGCATGCTCGTTGGCAGCAATAAGATTAAATCCCTTGTTTGTCCTTCGAAAAAAGCACATCCATTACCATACAGTATGTCGTATTTGTAAAGAGTATACCGAATTTATCGTAGAAGTATAACCGTAACTTGTGAATTCCGATTTCACCCGCTCTGACCTGTACTATCTCTGTCCAATGTCTATGAACTTTTCCTTTTTGTAATTGCTGCATCCCTCTGAATCAATTTTCTTCTATTTTCTTATAATGACTTATATACTTCAATTGGGTTAACTTTATAACTTAAGGAACTGTACTACCGTGAAGTCATAAATTAAATTTATTCATTTCACATTTTTTATACATTGAACATAAATCTTCAGACGGAGATAATTAGTATTCAGCGTATGGTAACTCCTAGCATATAATGTCATAGCATTAATATCATATAGGTCATTGTTTTATATGTGCTGTCTTGTGTCTCGTCCATTATAGTAAACACTTATTAATTCATATCATTGTAGTAAAATTGGTTTAATTTCTATTTACTTTTCTTTACTCTTGCGTTATTATCACTCATAATACTTATTTACACTGATAATACTTATTTACACAGCAGTTGCCAATAAGGCGAACAAAGTGCTAGGTTTTATTGCTAGGAATTTTGAGTACACATCGCGCGATATTATTGTTCCTGTTTATAAATCATTAGTTAGACCATTACACCCTTCAATACAGACCAGACCACCAAGATCATCAAAAACATTAAGAATTCGAAGGCTACTGGACCAGACAACATATCTAACATACATCTTAAATACTTGGGCCCACAGGGACTACTAGCTCTCACAAATATCAGCACATATTCATACCAACACTGTATTATTCCTGACATATGGAAACAAGGTAAAATTATTACACTACTCAAACCAAACAAAAATCCAACAGAACCAGCTTCCTATAGACCCATTACTTTACTATGCACACCTTCCAAAGTAACAGAAAGACTAATCTTACAAATCACCAACCCACACATTCCACTATCGCCTACTCAACATGGATTCAGACCTCACCACTCAACCACGACATTACTCACTAACCTCACGCAGCACATCATGGATGGCATCAACTCCAGACGACCAGCTCAACGTACACTATTAGCAACAATAGACATTAGTAAAGCATTTGATGCTATCCCACGCTTCCCTCTCATAAACAAAATACTCAACACAAACATGCACAATAACACCAAAAGTTGGCTGAGCAACTATCTCTCAGGAAGATACTCACATGTCACATTTAATGGCAAGTCATCCAAAAACAAGCTTTTTCCGAACGGGGTCCCTCAAGGCTCTGTTCTCTCACCAACACTGTTCAACTTATACATGCATGACATTCCAACACCCATAGATAACAAGCTTACCTTATCATCATATGCAGATGATATCACTCTAACATCCACCCACAACAACATCGACACCGCTACAAATAACCTACAAACATACATAAACAGTATACAAGACTGGCTCACACACAATAGACTCAAAGTAGCGCCCACAAAATCAACCATCACCTTGCTTACAAGCAACACAAAAGAACACCAGGTAATTCCACAGCTTACACTAAACAACATCAACATTCCACACACTCACAGAACCAAAATACTTGGTGTCACATACAACACATTATCTTTTGCAAACCACATTCAGGACATTAAAACCAAATGTACGTCAAGACTTAACACACTTAGGGTACTAACAGGCACAAACTTTGGACACCAGCAGGAAACAACATCACTCATATACAAACAATATATTCGCTCAGTTATGGACTATGCTAGCCCATGCTGGGCACCCATTATCTCAAACACACACATAAACACCTTACAAACAATTCAAAACAACGCACTTCGTATCATTACAGGATGCACTCAAACAACACCAATAGAACACCTGCACACAGAAACAAAAATACTAAAAGTTAGGGAACATTTAGACATGAGGGGAACACAATTCATGGCAGCAGCGACAACTAACCCACAACACCCTTGCCATTACATGTACAATCATGCACCAACACCTCGCACCATTAAGGTAACACCAGAGATACATAATAACCAAATACTCCATTCCATACCACGCCCCACAGACATCACACAGTACAGAAAACACATACACACACACCTAACCCACAAAGCACTGACACGACTCGGTCCGAATGCGGTCCTAGGTGCGAAGCCGCCACCCATTAACAGGTCAGAGATCAGCCTGAGCAGATCGGATCGAGTTAACTTAGCACGATTCCGATGTGGACATCACCCCAACTTACGGACATATAAGCACAGACTAGACAACTCCATAGACGACACCTGCCACCTGTGCCAGGACACACCACAAACAATTGAACACATTATGACAGACTGTACCGCTCTAGCACAACAACGAACACAGCACAACATCACTAGTGCGCTGAACCTCTAGTCCACTCCGGAGAGGGCGATCGGTTACCTGCGTGCCGCCGGCTTGCTCGATCAGGGTGGGCTGATCGGCTAAACAACAACAACAACACTGATTTCTGAATTCTATAATCGGTAGACGAGTAGCGTGGCCCGTATTAAAACTTAAAACGAACAAAGCGAGGGAGTGGGAAAATGACGACAATTGTCCTTATTTTCTGATTTTTATTTAAACTGAAACAATGAACACGAAGGGGAAGGCGAGCGCGGATTTATAATTTATCGTTTTGGTCGGGGAAAGAGTTTTTAATTAACTTTAAATCACAAGTACATCTTAATCGAACAAAACACTCTTTCTTATACCCTATCGGGTCCGAGACTGCCTTTCAGGCATTTCATACCTGCGCCCTCAGCGCATTTCGAGTGCTGCCAAATAGTATCTTATATTTCAAACAATTCCATTTTACACATCTTAATTTCCTATAATTTTAATCAGTTTATTATACTTTCAAAATTATTAAATTTCTTATCAAACATTAAATTTCTTATTTAAAAAAGCAATACAAGATTCACTCATTTAACTATTGCCTATCTATGCCCTATCAACCTATCGGTCCATGTCTACACGTTTGCCCTTGCATGTGATTAATTGAATTGATTGAAAAACCTTCATTAATAATAAAATAAATACATTGGTCTTACAATTTACAATGACATAAATAATTGTGAAGCTGGACTATTTATTCTATTTAATTTGGCCCTTAAGCTTTAGGCTTTATTGGACTCTTATTAAAAATAAAACAGATGGTTATTATTAATAATATAAATAAATCATGAATAAGTATTATCAATAATTAAGGTATGTATTAATCTTAAATTATCATTATCGATATAACAAATGCAAGGTCATTATGAAGGTATTATACCATTACCATAAAAAGAAATCAAATATTATACATGAGTAGGCTGACCATATTTTCCTTGAGACAAAAACGGGACATTGGGATGGCAAAAAAGGGACGGGGTTATGTAATATTCTGTATTCATGAAAAAGTAAGTACATAAACCGGGACAAAATTTACATTTTTATTAAAACGACGGGACGGCCAGGAAATATAAAAAAAACGGTACTGTCCCGTTCAAAACGGTTCGTATGGTCAGCCTATACATGAGAGATAAGAACTGAACAATCACAAGTAATATGTCTTTAATCCTAGATTATTCCTGAGAAAAGAATAACAATAATAATGTACACTAATCCTAGATTATGTATATTAGCATTTAAATCATTCCATTGTTTCAATCCAATGAAAATGGGTAGTTTTTGAGATGAAGACAATCTATATTGAGGTATAACATGCTTTGATCTATTTCTGGTCTGATATGAATGGATTTCTTGATGAGTTACAAAATATCTATTTACCCATTGTAAGTTAATGATTTTGTTCTTACACTTGTAAATAAAAATAAATGTCCGTTTGATTACATCATCGAGCTTTAGTAGTTTTTAGCTCTTTAAATAAGGCACTTGAGTGATCAGATAATAACCTTATTGCTCTTTTTTGGATGACAAAAATACTGTTTAAATCGTTGTTTGTGGAGTTTCCCAAACAAGGGTGTATTACGCTACATAAAGAAGAACAAGAGTATGATAAAGAGTCAATAAAACCGTTTAGTTTAAACATTATAGCAACATTATTTTTAAGTTTAAGCATTATAGCAACATTCCTTGAAATTATTTTCGCGATATAATTTACATGATCACTCCATTGCAAATTTTTATCTAGCATTACACTATGAATTTTGTTACAGTACACTTCTTTACAGCGATTTCATCAACATTAAGTTCATGAAGATACACATTTCTTTTTCATAAAAATCATGAATTTTTTTACTGATATTTAGAAAGAGTTTACTGGTGGTCAACCATTCATAACAGTGATAAATTGTAATTAACATCTTTGCAAGAAAAGACAAGGTTGTATCATCTGCAAACATTATGAAGTTCAGTATATCAAATGAACGTGGAAAGTCATTTATATATAATAAAAACAATAGTGGACTCAGAACTGAGCCCTGTGGCACACCATGTTTGGCAAGCGTCTTAGTTGAGCAAACCTTATTTACTGATACAAATGATATCTGTTGGCTCCTCTAAAGCAGTAGCAATATAATTTATTAAGTAGAATATTATGGTCTACTACATTTAACACCTTTCTCATTATAGCAATCATAGTTAACTAATTTATAAAATTGTTCAGTCCAAACTACCATAAATTATAACAACGAATCATGTAAATCTTAAACTGTATAAATACGAGGCATGCTGTCAAATGAATAATAAAATTCAGTACTTAGTATGTATTTAATGTACTTCAAAGCAATGTACAACCCCGACATTAGGCGCCGTTCAAAAATTACGTAACGCTATTTTTTGCTAAAACCTGACACCCCATCCCCCTGTAACGTTCCGAACGTGTGGGGTGTGGGGTGTGGGGGATGTGTTACATAATATCTTTTAGGTGGTGTCTGGTCTATCGTTACAGAACGTTCTGGGGGAGCTGGGTGTCAAGTTTTAGTAAAAATAGCGTTACATAATTTTTGAACGGCCCTTCAGGTCGACATGCAAAACTGTACACTTTGCAAAATCATTATCTTTTAAGGTAATTATTTCTTAATTTTAAATTCTGTTGTCTTGATTAAGTTTAGCTTACTACTATGATTCTTTAGATCTCCAGCTAAAAGAGGAAATTAACCTTCAGTTGCACTCCCCAAAATTTACTTACCGTATTTCCAGGCGTATAACGCGCACCCTAATTTTGAAGAGAAAATTTAGGAAAAAAATTTAGGAAAAAATATACCTCCTATCTCACCTCACATGTACAATTTTAACCGAGTTAATTTTAACGCAGGGTGATTTTTGGAGTATTTTTAGGGAAAAAAAGTGCGCGTTATACGCCGGGAAATACGGTATTTATTTCTTGTATTGTAAATTAAATTATTCCTGCCTGAGATTTAGTCCAAGGAGGTCGAACCTCCTTCCCTGTAAATTCCTACCTGAACCTGAGACCAAGGAGGTTGAACCTCCTCCCTTTCAATTCCTGTCCAAGATCTGACCATAAGCGGTGAAAAGAGGGTGTAAATTTCGTCTTTCCTTTCTGTGCCTCTCTTAGAAGATTGTCCAATAAACGTCGTGAAGAATGAAACAAGACTAGAACGGAAAACAACTGTTTTCCTCTAGTCCCACTTATAAATTATTTTATTTTTAGTAATTTTTCTATGTTACTGCATATTGTATTTTCTACGCTCGGCGTCTTCCGGTCAAGGCCGTGCCCATCCACTGAGGATCACACCAGGCTACTCTCGTCCAAAGTGCTGCGTTATCATAACCATAGTCAGTGGCGGTCCTAGCTTACATGACGCCCTGGGCGAACCTCACCTTCAGCGCCCCCCCCCCCTGTTCGCCAACACACACACATTCGAATCCCCCCAAAATAAAGGACAGACATAACTCTTTCACAAAATAACTTTTTATTGGACTAATTGTTGGAACTTCAGAACCAAAACAAAGACTCAAATTTCTGAATTTTACAATCCTTCATCACGTAAATAGAATAACTCACTTAAGAGAATGTAATTATGATAATATGAACAGGAAAAATACAAATTAAATTGCACAACTGCCATAAATAAACTATTTTTATTTATTTCTTTATTTATTTATTCTTATTTTTATTATTTTTTTTTTTTGCAGGCGCTCATGCCGCCCCTCCACAAATGCCGCCCTGTGCGGCTGCCCATATTGCCCATATGAGGAACCGCCACTGACCATAGTGCGGAAAATGATCCACATAACACTCAGAGTAAAAGTCTTATTGATATTTACAGTAACGAATGTGATCAACTAGAATCACTTCATACAAAATTTAAATTTGATGTTTTCACGCCTTTCCTCGAATTAGATACAAAATCTTTATAAGAAAAAGGGTTAAGCGGGGGAAGAAGCAGATGTCACCTCGAGGCGTTTCCAGTTCTTTATATTACTGTGAAACAGCTTTATTTACTTTTAAATATGTGCATATTTAGATTTTTATACGCTTTTCTCCATGATATGAAATATAACATATGATTGTAAATCAAAAAATAAATCTTTAGAAACATTTTTCAGTTAAAGATTTAAAGAAAAAGGTTCTTTTGAACTTTAACAATACTATGTTTCAAAATTATCTAATACACTGGTATGCATATGAAATTGTTTTGTCTGCTGTGAGGTTTTTTCAACTCATATTATATAATTCGACCTGCTGAATTCGAAAATGACATTGGTTTTCCTCAATCAGGTCAGGTTTTTTCTCTATTGGCCATTTATTACAAGTCCAATTTTATCCCCAATTTTATTGATTTTTTTAGCTTAAACACTGTAGATACGAGTAATATTATAAGAACACTCGTGAAAAATGAAAACATTGTGTGAATAAATACTTTTATTCATACAATGAATATGGAAAAAAGTTTATTGAGAAAGGAATGAAGTTTTTTTGGCTTTCCGTCTGTGTTTTTCTTCGGGCACGTCTCGCTTCAAACACCAGCAATAGTCCGCCAGCATATTGATATCCCAGTTTCCCTGGTACCTCTCTTCCATTATTTTGATATCTTGGTGAAATCGTTCACCCTGTTCCTTACTATAATCCCCGCAATTTTCAGGAAAATAGTCCAAGTGGGACCACAAAAAGTGCATTTTTATGAACATGCGCGACCATGAGCTTTGAAAGCTTCCATCAAGTTTTCGACAACGGACTCGTATTCTGGACTTCTACGCTTGCCAAGAAAATCAGTGACAACTGATTTGAATGCCTGCCAGGCATTCTTCTCAGTTGGAGTCATTGCGTTTTCGAACTGAGTATCCTTGATCAAAGTTCGAATTTGAGGACCATCAAAAACCCCAGCATTTAGTTTAGCATCAGATATATGAGGAAATTTACTCTCGAGATATCGGAATGCTGAACCCTCCTTATTCATTGATTTGATGAAATTTTTCATCAAGCCCAGCTTAATATGAAGTGGTGGGAGCAAAATTTTTGTTGGTGGTACAAGGGGCACTGAAAGGACATTATGCGACCCAGGTTCAAAATTCTCTCTGGATGCCCATTCACGCTGTGCATAGTGCTTCTCATCCGCTCGGCTATCCCATTTGCAGAGGAAACATGGGTATTTCGTGTATCCCCCTTGCATTCCCAATACAAATGCCACAATCTGAAAAAAATGAAAATATTTAAAGAATTTAGAGAATTTGTTCTATCAGATAAAAAAATCTATGCATTGGACTGTATCACTTCTGTGGGGAAGTTAAGTGTTCTTATACGCTCTCAAATAACCTTTGGAAAAACAACATAGTCAATAGCAATAGTTTACTTATGATATTAGTATTACCTTCAAATCTCCACAGATCCTCCAGTTATGTTGGTCGTATACGAGAGCATCCAGTAAAATTTTCATGTTATCGTAGCTCTCAGTAAGTTGTACGGAATGTGCTACAGGGACTGATGCAACCCTATTCCCAATGTTGAGAAATACTGCTTTCAAACTTCGTTTAGACGAGTCTATAAATAGCCTCCATTCTGATGCGTTATATGGCAGGCCCAAGGATTCGATTAGCCCCTCAACATTGCAGCAGTACACTAAGGAAGAGGTATTTTCGTGCACTGCAAAAAACTTGCGGAATTCTTCCTCTCGTTTCCTATACCAGGAGAATGTTGTTCCCGGAGCCAGCAAGTTGTCCTCTCGAAGTCGTGAGCCCAAGATCTCGGCAGCTAATTTGGAAAGTCCTAAATCCCTGGTAAGATCATTAAGTTTGGCCTGGTTGAGAGGCCTCGGCTCATTTGAAGCGGTATTTTGAGGTATATACGACTGGGACTGGTCATTGGCATTGGTCATTGATTCATCATCAGAATTCGAAGTCCAGGGTTTGAGGTGGGTCGGGTATTGGAATTCCAGGACCATGGGGTACAGGTCTCATAGCAGAAGGAATGTCAGGGTATACAACAATGTGTTTATTCTTCTTGTTAACTCCTGAAAATAGAAACACAAAAACATGGATATAAAACTTGCATATGAAATAGAAGAAGCATTCAGACAGTGGTGGCTCGTGAGGGAAGGCTGCGGTCTGTAAGATATGAAATAGGTCGATGGAGTCTGTATATTTTCTTTCTTTTTCATTCAATTGTCCCTTCGGGGACAATATGAATGAAAAAGAAAGAAAATATACAATCACTGTATATGTAAATGTAACTTGTATAACAATATGTATGTGTAAATGTATTTTCTATAACAATATGTATATGTAAATGTATGATTACCATTATGGTGAATATTATGCTATATATGGTGAATATTACATTATGGTGAATATTATGTCAAGTTTCATACGAGGATTTCAAAATATTTAAGAAAAATAAATTTATAAGCCCACCTTGGAGGTTTGTCATGCAGAAATAGCAATCTGTCACGTGATCCCTTTCCTTCTCTCTAAATCATGGGAATTCCAAAAGGCAAAGATTTCGCTCTGCCTTTGCTCCATCTTCTCAAATTTTCAATGCACGTCTTGTAGCACATATGAGGGGCGAAATTTTTGTCCTGGTCCCCTAGCTTAATTCCAAAGTATGCTCTATACATTGTCTTCACAAATTTAGTGATTTGGGACTGGTTATTTGGCATGGTAACCGTCCCACATATATAGCAGAATCTATTAGGATCATTTTTACACGCTCTATTCATTATGAAATATTTTATCTATATGCCTGAAAAGTAAAAAAAAGATATTATACAAGTGAAACAAGTGATGATAGATGTTACTGTTCCAATTCCGCTTTGACAAAATCACGAAAAATTCTATTTTACTTATGAGGCCATAGCCGGATAACCTGAGCTGATTGAGAAAAACGGATTGCAGATTCGAAATCAGCAGGAAAACCTCTATAAGAATCACTTACAAAACCCTTGACAGCAAAATTGATGCATACCAGTGATATGAGATCCAGCTAAAATCCATCTAGGCTTAACAAAGGCTATATACAAAACATTAAACATTTTATTTTTTAAAATAACATTCACAGAAA
Organism: Bathynomus jamesi; assembly: GCA_023014485.1. Taxonomy (NCBI): domain Eukaryota; kingdom Metazoa; phylum Arthropoda; class Malacostraca; order Isopoda; family Cirolanidae; genus Bathynomus; species Bathynomus jamesi. The sequence continues at coordinate 23,937 of JAJOZX010000887.1, read as the reverse complement.
TCGAAGATACAATATTATTTAACAAAGCATTGTAAGGTACAAATATTTGACTATAGATAACACATTGTTACAACTGTATGTTACCTTATACCAAATATATTTATTATTTATTACACCAGATATTTTAGATTTCATGTTCTAGATAAAAATTATTATGGTTGTTACTTGCTGAGTTCTGAATATACCCGGGCTTTTCCTGATGTGACATTCGTGATAATGATACAATAATCACGTCACTGCCTGAGTCCACACTAATGTCGAAAAATTGTTGCAGAAAAAATCCTCCTCAACCTCCTCTAATTCTTCACTAATGTTGAGAAGAAATGGCAGCCTTTGTCCTTTGTATCGTAACAGCAGTTACAAAAATAACCACTGTCATGGTCCAAAATGTGTTTCGCAATGCTGCTGACAGATTCGAACTCTGTAGAGATACTGATGGTGCTGATGTAAATCATATGCTTAATTATTCATTAAATGTATGCCTTCTATTATACTGTTATTGAATTTTACCCTTTTTACTACGTTTTCACTGAAATAGATAGGGACCTTATAAACACCCCGTACTATACACGAGTTAAATAATTCGTGAACTAAATACTTACAAGTTAATAAACATTCGACGATAATAATAATAAGTAAGTAAGTGAGCGAGTAAGAACTATAAATAATTTATGAAATAAATAAACAGTAAAATATGTGAAAAAGGATAACAATAAATTAAAACAAAATATGTACACCGACTAATCATTCCTCACGGAAAAAAAGTGACCAGTATCGTATGTCCCAGGTAACTGGTAACGTTTCCTCTAGGTATTGCGACACACTTTACTCCCTCAAAGATGTTTCACTCTTCCTAGTTTCTGCGCTCGGAAGTTGTGTTTCCATAACCAGATGAGAAGATGTGGCATCATCATCATCATCATCTCCTCGTTCTTTTAAACTTACCAGATCTTTAAGAGAGGTGAAATTGGTGATCTGGCGGTTTGCTGGGTTTAAAGTGATGTAATTTACGATGTACTTGAAATCACCCCCTAGCCTCAAACACACCCAGTGAATTTTAGAATCACTTGATACAAATGAGTCCGCGTGAGCTATGTCACCATACTCGTCCTTGACCTCTTCAGTGAATTCACCGAGGAAATTACCAATAGGAGGCATATATTCACCTCCCTTCGGTGTAAGCATCACACTCTCTATATCGGCGTACAGGACCCGTTGACACAGAGAATGCACTACACCCCCAAAGCTTGATGGGTCCATAAACCGTTGCAAAACTAGCCACAGGGATGTTTGTGACGCGGGATTTGTCTGTAGCTAATTCGGTTCTACTGTAACATATTATGTACGTATTACCTATGTGCACAATATCAATACATCTTCATCGTCAGATTTGGCGTAATCCCATACTTCGCCAAAACTTTGAGCTAAATGCACGTTCCCCTTGTCAGTGTTCTGTGTAAACCTGCCACAAAGACTGTTCAAACAAAGCTTTGCACTAAACCACTTGCCACGGTCTCGCGCAAATATACTCCCGCTGAAGCCGTATACTCTCACGATCACGGTGACGCTGAATATAGTCCGCTTTTTCGACCTCGGTCTCAACACCCGTGGAAATCCCACAGCATCAACTTTATTTTTCAGAAAGGTGTTGATATAAGGTGAAGAAGTTATAATGCTTTTGGAACCTCCACACCTCATAAATCTTAAGTATTCCGTAATCATGACGAATGGCTAGTTCCACTCAGGGCTTGGAAAAACGCCACGGATCTTCCTCTGGTTACTGTAACTGTATGGTCAACACACCAATGTTCTCCTCTGTGCAGTTCGCGCACAGATGAAACATAAGTTTGTGATTTTTAACAACGAATAAGATGGGTATCCAAAAATCATGAGTGGGAAGTACATCAACGAAGGATAGTCGAAAGTAGTTCTCGTTTAAATTGTCTGAGAATCTTTCGATGGTGGGTGGGGTAGGTCCCACGAGCTTTTCATGGGCATCCACGGGATATGAATTATTCTTCATCACATACAGGTATTAAGAGCAGAAGTCAAAGTAATGAATCCTTACACCCTCCGTAGGTGGAAAGTATAGTTTGAAAGGGTTTGTATCCCCTCCAAACAAACTCTCACCACATTTGAGAGGGTCTACCGCCATTGAACGTTTGATAGGCCTTCGGTACTGCTCGTTGGTCTGCATACACTCATCATACTCGTTTTCCCATAATATCCTGTGAGCGAACTGTGAACTTATAAGCTGGTTACGAGTACGAGTCAATGCCAGACTCTCAGTGGGTGATCTACCGTGGAAGTAACCTGTGATACCGCATCTGATCTCGAGTCTTCTTTTTTCAACACTGAGCGTCGGGTTCTTCACTTCACTGTAGTTGTATTCTTCGACGCAGCTTAAATTCGACACATACTCCAATACATCTTTAGCATTACGAATCCCAATGCAAGGAACCACACGCAATCCATCAACCCTGAAAACTCTTAACCGCCACTTCTCCTGTGTTGCGCGAGTGTTTTATATCTATCTCTGTCTGTTTAAGTATGTGAGCCAGTAAAGAACTTTATATCAGTAACTGCGTGGTTTGTTTCGTTGAATGATGCCGAGTGTCTTTTGGCATGAAGTTTTTCTTAAGTACAGTAAAGCAGAGAGAGGCAATCGTCGTTACAGTCTGTAGGGGATTGCAATTGAAGCGGGTAATATACATATTTCTAATGGTTTAGAAACATAATCTAAGCACTCGCACATCGTTCATACAATAACATTCACATTCACCAGTTATATTGCGCAGATTTTCATTAGTAAAGTTGTTGTAATACATATCAAAATCTTTCCGTTCGGGAGGCCCTCAGGCCGGGGACCTTCTGGGTGTTCAGAGCGCATCACAGAGGTGATTCTCTCAGGCAGGGAGGCGTACATTCCATATTTTATTCCTACTACTAATACAAAAAAACCTTGGTTCAACTTTACTTCTTCTAATGCTATCCGCAACAGAGAGTAGTCTTTCAGAAGGTACCGTCGCCATCCAACTCCTGACTCTCACTTAGTTTATATTTCAGCCTGGAATCGTACAAAATCTGTTCTTTGACACGCCAAAATTTCCTTCATCCGACAAAAATGTGAAAATCTATCCAATTCTAATACTTCTCACTCTTTCTGGCATCTAGCTAAAAAACTCTTCGACAACTTTACTTCCTCTTCTTTCCCTCCTCTTTTCCACTCCGACGGCACAGTTGCCGTCTCCTGACAAAGCTGAACTCTTCGCTCAAACTTTCGCTTACAATTCAACCCTGGACAATTCCGGTGCTGTTCCTCAATCTCCTCCCCCATCTGATTTTATTATGTTTGAAATTAGAATCTCTTCTAAAGATGTTTTTCTGCCCTATCTGGGCTCAACTCTAGAAATGCGGATGGTCCTAATGGTGTTCCTCCTATTGTTCTTAAGACTGTGCTTCTGTGCTGACACCCTGCCTAGGCAAACTCTTTTCCTTTCTGCTTGAAGTTCGCTTTCATTCAGCCTGTCCCAAAGAAGGGTGACCGCTCTTAACCCTCCAACTATCGTCCAATTGCTTTGATTTCTTGCCTTTCCTAAATTTTTGAATCTATCCTTAATAGGAAGATTCTTAAATAACTTTGTTCTCACAATCTTCTTTCAGATCGCCAGTATGGATTCCGCAAGGGAAGCTCTACTAGCGATCTTCTTGAATATCTCTCTGACTCTTGGTTATCCTCCTTTCGGGATTTCGGTGAAACTTTTGCCATTGCGCTAGACATATAGAGAGCTTTTGATAGAGTCTTGCACAAAATTTTAATTTCGAAACTGCCCTCCTTCGATTTATATCCTTCTATCTGTGCCTTCATCTCTAATTTCCTTTCTGGCCGATCTATAGCTGCAGTTGTAGATGGCCACTGTTCTTCTCCTAAAGCTATCAACAGTGGTGTTCCTCAGGGTTCTGTCCTGTCACCAACTCTTTTTTTGTTTATTAATGATCTTTTAATTTGTACTTCCTGTCCTATTCATTCCTATGCCGATGAGTCCACTCTTCACTTCTCCGCCCACTTTCCAAAGCGTCCCTCACAGCAGTCGCTTCATGATTCGCGTAGGATGGCTATGGGACACCTGACCTCTGATCTTTCTGCTATATCTGATTGGGGGAGAGGAAACCTTGTGACTTTCAATGCCTCAAAAACTCAGTTCCTGCTTCTGTCTACTCGTCAAAATCTTCCGCAAAACTATCCCCTTACCTTCAACGACATATTACAACTCAATCCTTCCTCTTCTTTTAACATTTGGCGTTTCCTTTTCTCGTGATCACATATACTTTCTTTCTAAAACAGCTTCTAAGAGGTTAGGTGTGCTCTACCAACTCCGCGGTTTCTTCACCCCCACTGAGTTGCTGTCTCTGTACAGGGGTCTCGGTCACCCCTGTATGTACTATGCTTCTCATGTATGGGGTGGTTCAACCCACACAGCCGTACTTGACTGGGTGGAATCAAAGGCTTTTCGTCTCATCAATTCCCCGCCTATTACTGATTGTCTTCAATCTCTCTCTCTCCGCCGCAATGTTGCCTCACTCTCTCTTTACTATCGCTATCATAACGGACATTGCTCTTCTGAACTCTCTAACTGTATGCCTCCTCCCCTACCAGATTTTCTACACATTCTTATTCCTATTCTGTCGAACTATCTAGTGCAAGTGTTAATCGGTATTTTCAGTCTTTCATCTGCTCAACCGGTCAACTCTGGAACAATCTTCCTCAATCTATCTTTCCTCCTATTTATGACCTCCCATCTTTCAAACGCAGAGTGTCTAGGCATCTCGAAAATCCACTCTGCACCAAGCCACCCGCTCAGAAGCACTCCTAGATCTGTTCCACGCGGCAAATCACACTATTCGTATCGACACTGTAAGAAGGATAGACACCACCATCGCTAGAACATCCTGGAGAGGTATGCTAAGAATGGATGTGTCCACATCTCTGACACCATCGTCAAAGAGAGAATGATTCACTGCTTTTGTGACAACATAGATGTCTTGGAGTCAACCTTAGACGGGAAGAACACCTTCCACAGCACTCAACTGATGGTATGGCAGAGAGGCCCCCCTCTACAGCAGAGTCATAGCCAAAAGGGTGGCAAGCACAAGAGATCGAAATCTATCAAACCTGATGACCTACAGGAGTTTCAAAGGCTGGACCAGGCTACCCTCCCATCTAGCAAGAGGCCATCTCCTCCTGGCTACGACACTGACATAGACGACTTGTCACATGAAACTGAGAGGGACCGGGCACGTTACAAGGACTTGGCCTGGATGGTGTCACTCATCCATGATGAAGCGATGTCCGTTCCAAGCTGGGGAGCATTCAATCAATCTGTTAGCACTGCGGATCTACCAGAAACGACCGCCGGGATGTTGCCAATCCTGCAGGCACCAGCAGATGACAATGACACCATGACCACCGTCATCAATCGCTTCATGGCTACTTCTGAGTATGTCAGCCAGAAGCACACCATCATCACTGCTGATCAGCCTCTGTACAGCAGGGTTAAGGAACTAGTCTGGGCAAACTCGAAATTTGCCAACGTGGTATTGCTCATGGGAGGCTTCCATATCTGCTTCAACTTTCTGAAAGCCATTGGTCAACACATGAAAAGTGTGGGACTTGATGACTTATGGACAGAGGCAGGTGTGTACGCGACTAACACCACTGAGACAATGCTGGACGGCAAGGCCTACTACCGAGCTGTGAGAGGTCACGAGCTGACATATGATGTACTGTGGCGCATCAAGTGGCAGATGTTTGAGTCATGGCTGGCTGCAACTGGCAACGGAGATGAGAACGTCAAACAGCTTGCCCTCAATGTTGCTTCGCTTTTTAAATTAAAGACAGAGCTGACATAGGTGAGATGCGCGATGCTGTTGACAACTTCTCAGACGTTTTGGCAGATGAGAAATTCCACAGTCTCATGGAGGAATTCAATGACCAGCAATCTGAAAATCCCAACTTCATGCTGTGGTCATCCTACATGGAAATGGTAGAGATCCCACTGGCCTTCATCAGAGCTCAGAGAGATGGCATGTGGAGTTTCCACATAGAAGCCTTTGCTGCAATGCTGCCTTGGCTAACTATCTATGACTACACAAACAGTGCACGTTGGGGGCCGGTCTACTTGGCTGATATTAGAGGTCTTGAGGAGTCAGCACCAGAAGTTCATGCAGAATTCTGTAATGGGAACTTTGTCGTCAAGAGGACGGCAAAGCGCTTCAACCAAGTTCCAGCTGATCAGGCAACCGAATGGATAAATCGTAGATGCAAGATGCACAATGGTATCATCGGCATCACAAAGAATGACCAAGCAAGAGACAGGTTCTGCATCACATGGTCAGAGCGGTCACGCATCTCTCAAGACACAAGATGCCTCTTCAATCTTGAAGATGATGATGGGGAAGTCATCTTCACTCGGATTGACAGTCTGCCTTCTCGCACTAGGCGTCACGCTCATAATGACATGAAGCTAGTTCAGCAGTTGAAGCAGTTTGACGTATTCAGAGTTCACGTGAGTGAAGCAGGAGATAAAGATGCCGCCACTAACGTCCCACTTATTTCACTGGCAACCAAAGACACTACACCCACAGATGTTGTGGAGAACCTGCTGACAGCTTAGGATCGAGGAAAGCAGCATGTAGTCGGCTTCATGAAGGAGAGACTGATTGAACAGATCTACAGATCTACAAAAGCTAAGGCTAACAAAGACCCTAAGATCCACTCTAAGGTTAGCCCGAGAGAAAGGAAAGAGAAGGGGGGTTAAAGAGGAGAATAAGAGGTTAAGTAAGTAGCAAAACCTATCATTCGTGGGTGTACATTCATTCAGAAAAAGAGAAAGAAAGACTCACCATCATCATCCGCCTGCCACTGCCGAGAAGTCGGAAAAATAGTCGAAGCGAATAGGAAAAGGGTGAAAGATGAAAAGAAGGAAAATAAGAACGCTTACAAACCATGCAAACACATTCTTAACTCAAACACTAGCATACCATGCAAACTACAGACTTGCAAGTAAAGAGAGTTACAGACATGCAAGTAAGGAGAGGATAAGAATAAAAAAGAAGTAGGTAGAGTATAACAAAAAGTGGGTTAGTTTAAGCTACGAGCTACATCTACGTTCGTGTTAGTCTAAATTTTTTTTTTTTAATAATAATTTTATTGCTGGCATATCACACGCTGGCATATCACAAGCTGGCGTTAATCGTCAACAGACTCATCCCCGACCATCACCCCCAGAGCTCTTGTTGCTAATTGTTTTATTATTTTAAACAACGTTAATATTTTTAAAATGCCTATCTAAACGGTTCTTAAACATATTAACACTGGTAGAGTTCACGACGTACGCGGGAAGATTATTCCATTTATCAATTACTTTAAACGTAAAAAAGTTTTTAGCGATGTTGGTAATGAAACGTCTGCTACGCAACTTAAATCCGTTATTACGAGTATTGATATTATCGAAAGTGAACAGTTTGTCAAAATTTACGTTATCTATTTTATTAACGATTTTGAAAACTTCAATAAGCTCCCCCCTTAATCTCCTAGTTTCGAGTGAATGCAAGTCTACAGTAACTCTTTAATCCTATCTAAATTTGAAATTACGCGCTATGAAGCCTAACATCCTACTAGCTTTTGCGCAAGACTCAAGGCACTGGTTCCTAACTTTTAAATCCTTAGATATGCGTACGCCTAAATCTACTTCCTCGTCAACGCTCGCTAACTGTCTATTATCCATCGTGTACGTGTAATTATTGTTACTAGAACCTATATGCAAAACTTTACATTTGTCTACGTTAAATTGCATCTGCCACTTATCCGTCCACTCCATAATCCTATTTACATCGTCTTGGAGCCTATTTCTATCGTCCACGTTAAAAACTTTATAGCCTATTTTAGTATCGTCCGCGAATTTTGACGTTACTGGTCAAGCCTACATCTATATCATTAATGTACATTACGAATAGCAATGGGCCTAACACTGAACCCTGAGGTTACACCGTTACCTCCATCCAACCACTCCGACTTACTACCATTAACAACGACCCTCTGTTTCCTAGCACGAAGCCATTCCTCTAACCAGTTAGCTACCTGACCTCGTATACTGTGCGCTTTAACCTTCGCAATTAATCTTCTATGCGGAACTGTATCAAACGCTATTTTAAAGTCTAAATAAATAACGTCATCCTCTCTATGCCTATCGTATTCGCGCACTGTTTCGTTATAAAATTCTAACAAATTAGTTAAACAAAATCTATGACGTAGAAACCCATGCTGTCTACTGTTAATCAAATCGCGACTTTCTAAGCGATCGATGATACAATCCCTAACTTCGAATTCCAAAGGTTTACCGACAATTGATGTTACGCTAATAGGCCTATAATGCTAGCTACTGTGCGGTCGCCTTTTTAAAAATGGGCGTAACGTTAGCTAATTTGAAGTCTTCAGAAATAATCCCCGCTTCCAGTGACTGATTAAAAATCTTCGTTAAGGGGCCTACGATAACGTTTTTAAAATCTTTCAAATGTCTGGGATTAAGCACGTCAGGGCCTGAAGCCTTGCTAACTTTCAGCTTATCAATATAATGCGCAATCTCAACCTCGAAAAAAGTTATTTCATTCAAAATAGTTTCGCTACTAAATTGAACGATATCGTCCACATCGGGGATATTATTTACGTCTTCTACGGTAAAAACAGTCGCAAAAAAGTTATTGAAAATACCAGCCATCGCCTGAGCGTCGGAAGCCAAAGCGCCGTTAAGGTCCACAAGAGGGCCTATGTTATCTTTTATCGGCTTACGATTATTCACGTAGTCAAAAAACCTTTTTGATTATGTTTACTATCCCAGCTATAAGTATCTCTAAATTACGCTTAGCATTCCTAACTGACCTTTTAACCTGACGTCTAAGCTCGATATATCTATTAAGTTAGGTACCGTGCCATTTCTCTTATTAAGTCTGTACGTTCTGTTACGCTCGTTTATGAACTCGCCTATTTCCCTAGTCCACGACTTTGGCCCACCATGATTTCTAGCGCGCTTGGGCCTATGAGGAATAAATTCCCTTTCGATATTCAAGAAACTTTCTTTAAACGCTTCCCAATGAAAATTTGCGCCATTACCCATAAATAAATTAGCCCAGTCCACTGCTCTCATCCTGTCCGCAAAACCATCAAAATTAGCCCTACGAAAATCGGGGACTACTATTACGTTACTATCCTTACTGTTTTCTATCAATAGCTTAAACCTAATAATTGATGATCACTACATCCCAAACTACAGCAAAACGCCGCCACCAATCCTACGTAACCTATCATTAGTAAAAAGTTTAAAATCCGCGGACCTTTTCCAGTTTCTGTACCGTTTTTCATATAATTTATTTTTGAGAATATTTTTGTTAAAACTAACGAAAATATCACGACTTAACCTAACCAATTATCAAGAGCGTACAGTTGATCTATTAGTAAATAGTAAATACTAATCCAGAAACAAACAATGTTATAATTAATAATAGATCAACTGTACGCCCTTGATAATTGGTTAGGTTAAGTCGTGATATTTTCGTTAGTTTTAACAAAAATATTCTCAAAAATAAATTATATGAAAAACGGTACACAAACTGGAAAAGGTCCAAATCCGCTACATCAAGTTCCCCCAACAAGTCCCGAGTCACGGTATTTAACCACGTTTCGGTTATAGCAACTATCGTAGTTCCCGGAATAAATTATCGCCTTAAATTCATTCAATTTATTTCTAATACTACGCGCGTTACAATAAAAGACGTTTAAATTATTTTTTACCAAAGATCAGCGTTTCAAACTACTTTTCACGTCGGGCCGGCGTCTCCGGGACCCACGACGTTTAAAGAAGGCTTCGACCTATACAACTTTCGAACGTTTTCATCGATTAACCTACTTAGCCTAGCATTCCCTATTTCATTGAAATGCACCCCCATCTTTTATAAAAAAGCTAGGATCACTAAATTCTGACCACAGCTTTACGAAGGGTACATTTTCCTCAGCACAAATCTCTTCTAATTTAGTATTCAAAAATATTGTTTTTGACGAATCTTAAGACCCAAACCGTGCCTAGAGGTAATACCTAGAACTAAAGACCTATCTAACCTTACCTTCAGGGACCTAATTAACCCCCTATATCTCTCCAAATGGTCAGGCACTCTCGTATCGGGCCTATGCGAGTCGTTGTCCCCTACCATCGTCACCAACATCGAGTGACGGGAGGCAACATCAATCCTATCTACTTCGTCTCTAATTCTGTCAACCCTGGCCCCTGGTAACAGACCTTCCTCCGCTTGGTTGGATTCCGTTCAACGAATTCTTTATCCATATGGTGCACTAAAGAGTTCCCAATTAAAAGAGTTTCCCCCTTGTTCACATCCCTATCAAACTGGGCGAAAGGGTTCGAAACCTCCATAGGATGGGGGATTTCTATCACCTAACGTACGTGGTCAAGCTCCACCCTTGACTTCTCTAAATACCTCCCCGTCTACTGATCTGGTACCAACCTTAACCCCTTCCTCAACTCTATCTAACCTTCCTGATAAGCTACCTATACTAGAAACTAGGTTCCTCACCTCACCCTTCAAATTACTAACGTCTTCAACATTAGTATAGGTTCGGCCTTCGTCAACTGTATCCCTACCCCTGCCCTCATCAAACGTTGCAAGTCGTTCCGTCACCTCGCGTACACTACGTTTTATATCAACTATTTCTTCCCTTAAATCACAAAAGAAACAAACCGATCTCTCGGTAATCACCATAAGATCGCCGTTGTAATCCTTAAAATCCGTATACCATCGATTAACCCCACAGAGCACACTACGTTTTCTGCGACGGCATCGCGTAAGTTAAATTAGTTAAAGTTTATAACCGTCACAAGTTTAAGTTAAATTAAGCCGACGCGCAATGAAAACTCCAAAATCGCTAAAAACCACTAATATTCCGTTACTTAACTATAACAATGCAAATATAAACGCAAGTATATAAAATTCAGAACTTTCCAAAAGTAAATTAATCGGCAATATTCATAAGTAAAAACAATATTAAAGAGCCCAGGGAATGTGTCCGCTTAGTAAGGAGTCTGGCTGACAAAAGAGTAACGAGTCTGGCTGACGAATCCATGAAACGATGAAGAAACATCGGTCGAAATCCTTCGCTGATGTGTACAAAGCTACAGTTTCCACCATGCAGAACATGCAGAAGACCATCAAAGCTGACAGAAAGCTACTACAGCGGCTCCTGAATGCAGCGACCGAAGGTCGCATGGTGGAGATGGTCAACGTCTTGAAGCATGAACTGTCCCCAGTCCCATTTAGTATGGCGAAGGCAGGAGGAGAGATGAATTCGACATCGAAGTCTGAGCTGATGAACATCCTGATGGCTCAACAGACCATAAGGTCATAGGTTCCAACCTCTGATCTGAAGACCTGTGTGATGATAGATGGCCATGCACTCATCCAAGCTCTTGTCAAGCCGGACATTCGGCGACTATGCTGAAGTGTTCTTCAAAGCCGTGACGAGTTATTTCAATGAGCACACAAGAGTTGATGTCGTCTTTGATCGGTACGCAGTGGAAGGATCGATCATTGATGGCCCACAAGTTCCACTGCCTGAAGTGTGGAAAAACTTCATGGCCATGGATACAAACAAGGCTGCCCTAGCCTTCTTTCTGTCTAACGTCATCACTGAGAAGGGCAGACAGAGATCTTCAAGAAAGATGTCAGCTGGTGACAGGGGTGGCTTCTCTGAAGCCACTGAAGTACGATCAACCATGCGACATGACGTTCCACTGCATAGCAACCATGAAGAGGCGGACACCAGGCTCATCCTTCACTCATGTGATGCAGCGTCCCAGGGCTATGAACGAATACTGGTAGTGTGCAGTGATACTGATGTAATGGTGCTGCTGATTCACTTCGTTTGCACCAAGGTCGCTGAAGTGTGGATGCTGTGCGGAACGGCCAAGAACCGAAAATGCTACCCCGTGCACGATGTATTCAAGAGTTTGTGGCCCCCAGTCAGGGACAACCTGGTCAGCTTCCACGCTTTGACCGGGTGTGACACAGTCTCGTCCTTCAGTGGTCATGGAAAAAAGAAGTGTTGGAAGGTGTTCAGTGACCACCCACTCCTGCTGCACGCCACTGGTCGAGATGGGGATATCGCAGATGTTGAGAAGTTTGTGTGTCATTTGTATGGCACCCCGGAACAACACACAGTTGATGACGCCAGAGTTCACCTTTTGGGGAAGGCCAAGAAGACTCTGGAAATGCTCCCACCGACAAAGGATACCCTGGAGCTCCACGCCAAGCGGGCAAACTATCAGGCCAAAATATTGCTCCAGGCTGACAAATAGCACGTAGATGTTGAAGATCCGGTGGACACTTCAGCCTGGAAGATGGGAGCCTCCTACCAGTGTGGACAAGACTTCCTCCAATCCCTGAAGTCTGCCTGGAGCTTGTTGCTTATGGTTGCAAGAAAAAGTGCGACAGCTAGATGCAACTGCTTCAGGAAAAGGATGAAGTGTACGACAGCTAGATGCAACTGATTCAGGAAAAGGATGAAGTGTGCGACAGCTAGATGCAACTGCTTCAGGAAAAGGATGAAGTGTACGACAGCTTGTGGTTGTAACGACAGCGGTTGCTGTAACCCAGCTGGACAGTAGATCTATGTCTCTCTTCCGGACTGAAATCTAGAGAAGCTGGAATGTGCTGTAAGAAACTAATAACTCTGTTCTTAAGTGATTGCAATCCACACAATTGTGCTGTTCATCAAGAAACGTGAACTTGTAGATGTTACTAGTGTGTAAACTGTATAATTATGGGGCTATATTTAATGCTTTGTGATTTAGTTGTGATAATTCTGTTACTGTGAGTACTTAATTCATGCCATCAAACTTATTAAGCACTAATCATGTTAAAATAAATTATTTTGACAAACAGACTTGGTCAATGTTTTTTTTCGCCAACTAAAATAAAAAATCACAAATTTTTAGCACAATTTCGGTCGTGATTAACTTGGATTTGACCTTGAGTTGGTAATTCGGATGGAATAAGCGTGTCATCATACTTCTTTATCACTAAGTGTGGAAAAATGAAACATTTGGTCAAACCAATTGGCTCAAAATATTTTTTTAAATTAAAATCAGAAAATATAATTTTTGCACAGTTTGACCACGAAAATGACCTTCAAAGCCAAAAGCGAGAGTGGCATCCACCTACATTTTATTCCTCACCCACAGGTACATTGATTAGCATGGGTGCCAGCTATTAACAAAAAACGCCGTTCAAAGTCGATTTTTGAATTTTGGCCGGTCCACTATTAAGCGCGATGGCTCTCAACAAGGAACACGTGGTCAATTTCGATCATGAAATTCACCAGGTTGTATTTTGAACCACTTTGCATTAATTTCTTAATACCTATGAGGATGTACCAATATTCTCATGTGGGTACAACTACGCAGAACAGATCACTATCCGCATCATTAAGCTCAAGTCCAATTGCTAACCTCTTCCGTGCCTTCTACCCCTCATTGCATTAAAGGGCGTATTCGACAATGCGCCGAACGACGTTGCGAAGCACTTGCTTGAGGCCCTCAGTATAAAACTCTCTTGGATCAAACCTAATACTGTACCTGTTACCAGAGATGGGCAAGATCACAACTTTGGTGATCTTGAAGATCAAGATCAGATCACCAGAAAAAATGTGATCTTGAAGATCAAGATCAGATCACCAGAAAAAATCTTGAAATGATGATCTTGAAGATCACTCAGATCAAGATCACGATCTGATGATCTTCAAGATCACATTTTCTGGTGATCTGATCTTGATCTTCAAGATCACATTTTTCTGGTGATCTGATCTTGATCTTCAAGATCACCAAAGTTGGTGATCTTGCCCATCTCTGGTAACAGGTACAGTATTAGGTTTGATCCAAGAGAGTTTTATACTGGGCCTCAAGCAAGTGCTTCGCAAACGTCGTTCGGCGCATTGTCGAATACGCCCTTTAATGCAATGAGGGGTAGAAGGCACGGAAGAGGTTAGCAATTGGACTTGAGCTTAATGATGCGGATAGTGATCTGTTCTGCGTAGTTGTACCCACATGAGAATATTGGTACATCCTCATAGGTATTAAGAAATTAATGCAAAGTGGTTCAAAATACAACCTGGTGAATTTCATGATCGAAATTGACCACGTGTTCCTTGTTGAGAGCCATCGCGCTTAATAGTGGACCGGCCAAAATTCAAAAATCGACTTTGAACGGCGTTTTTTGTTAATAGCTGGCACCCATGCTAAATCAATGTACCTGTGGGGTGAGGAATAAAATGTAGGTGGATGCCACTCTCGCTTTTGGCTTTGAAGGTCATTTTCGTGGTCAACTGTGCAAAAAATTATATTTTCTGATTTTAATTTAAAAAAATATTTTGAGCCAATTGGTTTGACCAAATGTTTCATTTTTCCACACTTAGTGATAAAGAAGTATGATGACACGCTTATTCCATCCGAATTACCAACTCAAGGTCAAATCCAAGTTAATCACGACCGAAATTGTGCTAAAAATTTGTGATTTTTTATTTTAGTTGGCGAAAAAAAACATTGACCAAGTCTGTTTGTCAAATAATTTATTTTAACATGATTAGTGCTTAATAAGTTTGATGGCATGAATTAAGTACTCACAGTAACAGAATTATCACAACTAAATCACAAAGCATTAAATATAGCCCCATAATTATACAGTTTACACACTAGTAACATCTACAAGTTCACGTTTCTTGATGAACAGCACAATTGTGTGGATTGCAATCACTTAAGAACAGAGTTATTAGTTTCTTACAGCACATTCCAGCTTCTCTAGATTTCAGTCCGGAAGAGAGACATAGATCTACTGTCCAGCTGGGTTACAGCAACCGCTGTCGTTACAACCACAAGCTGTCGTACACTTCATCCTTTTCCTGAAGCAGTTGCATCTAGCTGTCGCACACTTCATCCTTTTCCTGAATCAGTTGCATCTAGCTGTCGTACACTTCATCCTTTTCCTGAAGCAGTTGCATCTAGCTGTCGCACTTTTTCTTGCAACCATAAGCAACAAGCTCCAGGCAGACTTCAGGGATTGGAGGAAGTCTTGTCCACACTGGTAGGAGGCTCCCATCTTCCAGGCTGAAGTGTCCACCGGATCTTCAACATCTACGTGCTATTTGTCAGCCTGGAGCAATATTTGGCCTGATAGTTTGCCCGCTTGGCGTGGAGCTCCAGGGTATCCTTTGTCGGTGGGAGCATTTCCAGAGTCTTCTTGGCCTTCCCCAAAAGGTGAACTCTGGCGTCATCAACTGTGTGTTGTTCCGGGGTGCCATACAAATGACACACAAACTTCTCAACATCTGCGATATCCCCATCTCGACCAGTGGCGTGCAGCAGGAGTGGGTGGTCACTGAACACCTTCCAACACTTCTTTTTTCCATGACCACTGAAGGACGAGACTGTGTCACACCCGGTCAAAGCGTGGAAGCTGACCAGGTTGTCCCTGACTGGGGGCCACAAACTCTTGAATACATCGTGCACGGGGTAGCATTTTCGGTTCTTGGCCGTTCCGCACAGCATCCACACTTCAGCGACCTTGGTGCAAACGAAGTGAATCAGCAGCACCATTACATCAGTATCACTGCACACTACCAGTATTCGTTCATAGCCCTGGACGCTGCATCACATGAGTGAAGGATGAGCCTGTGTCCGCCTCTTCATGGTTGCTATGCAGTGGAACGTCATGTCGCATGGTTGATCGTACTTCAGTGGCTTCAGAGAAGCCCCCCTGTCACCAGCTGACATCTTTCTTGAAGATCTCTGTCTGCCCTTCTCAGTGATGACGTTAGACAGAAAGAAGGCTAGGGCAGCCTTGTTTGTATCCATGGCCATGAAGTTTTTCCACACTTCAGGCAGTGGAACTTGTGGGCCATCAATGATCGATCCTTCCACTGCGTACCGATCAAAGACGACATCAACTTGTGTGCTCATTGAAATAACTCGTCACGGCTTTGAAGAACACTTCAGCATAGTCGCCGAATGTCCGGCTTGACAAGAGCTTGGATGAGTGCATGGCCATCTATCATCACACAGGTCTTCAGATCAGAGGTTGGAACCTATGACCTTATGGTCTGTTGAGCCATCAGGATGTTCATCAGCTCAGACTTCGATGTCGAATTCATCTCTCCTCCTGCCTTCGCCATACTAAATGGGACTGGGGACAGTTCATGCTTCAAGACGTTGACCATCTCCACCATGCGACCTTCGGTCGCTGCATTCAGGAGCCGCTGTAGTAGCTTTCTGTCAGCTTTGATGGTCTTCTGCATGTTCTGCATGGGGAAACTGTAGCTTTGTACACATCAGCGAAGGATTTCGACCGATGTTTCTTCATCGTTTCATGGATTCGTCAGCCAGACTCGTTACTCTTTTGTCAGCCAGACTCCTTACTAAGCGGACACATTCCCTGGGCTCTTTAATATTGTTTTTACTTATGAATATTGCCGATTAATTTACTTTTGGAAAGTTCTGAATTTTATATACTTGCGTTTATATTTGCATTGTTATAGTTAAGTAACGGAATATTAGTGGTTTTTAGCGATTTTGGAGTTTTCATTGCGCGTCGGCTTAATTTAACTTAAACTTGTGACGGTTATAAACTTTAACTAATTTAACTTACGCGATGCCGTCGCAGAAAACGTAGTGTGCTCTGTGGGGTTAATCGATGGTATACGGATTTTAAGGATTACAACGGCGATCTTATGGTGATTACCGAGAGATCGGTTTGTTTCTTTTGTGATTTAAGGGAAGAAATAGTTGATATAAAACGTAGTGTACGCGAGGTGACGGAACGACTTGCAACGTTTGATGAGGGCAGGGGTAGGATACAGTTGACGAAGGCCGAACCTATACTAATGTTGAAGACGTTAGTAATTTGAAGGGTGAGGTGAGGAACCTAGTTTCTAGTATAGGTAGCTTATCAGGAAGGTTAGATAGAGTTGAGGAAGGGGTTAAGGTTGGTACCAGATCAGTAGACGGGGAGGTATTTAGAGAAGTCAAGGTGGAGCTTGACCACGTACGTTAGGTGATAGAAATCCCCCATCCTATGGAGGTTTCGAACCCTTTCGCCCAGTTTGATAGGGATGTGAACAAGGGGAAACTCTTTTAATTGGGAACTCTTTAGTGCACCATATGGATAAAGAATTCGTTGAACGGAATCCAACCAAGCGGAGGAAGGTCTGTTACCAGGGGCCAGGGTTGACAGAATTAGAGACGAAGTAGATAGGATTGATGTTGCCTCCCGTCACTCGATGTTGGTGACGATGGTAGGGGACAACGACTCGCATAGGCCCGATACGAGAGTGCCTGACCATTTGGAGAGATATAGGGGGTTAATTAGGTCCCTGAAGGTAAGGTTAGATAGGTCTTTAGTTCTAGGTATTACCTCTAGGCACGGTTTGGGTCTTAAGATTCGTCAAAACAATATTTTTGAATACTAAATTAGAAGAGATTTGTGCTGAGGAAAATGTACCCTTCGTAAAGCTGTGGTCAGAATTTAGTGATCCTAGCTTTTTTATAAAAGATGGGGGTGCATTTCAATGAAATAGGGAATGCTAGGCTAAGTAGGTTAATCGATGAAAACGTTCGAAAGTTGTATAGGTCGAAGCCTTCTTTAAACGTCGTGGGTCCCGGAGACGCCGGCCCGACGTGAAAAGTAGTTTGAAACGCTGATCTTGGTAAAAATAATTTAAACGTCTTTTATTGTAACGCGCGTAGTATTAGAAATAAATTGAATGAATTTAAGGCGATAATTTATTCCGGGAACTACGATAGTTGCTATAACCGAAACGTGGTTAAATACCGTGACTCGGGACTTGTTGGGGGAACTTGATGTAGCGGATTTGGACCTTTTCCAGTTTGTGTACCGTTTTTCATATAATTTATTTTTGAGAATATTTTTGTTAAAACTAACGAAAATATCACGACTTAACCTAACCAATTATCAAGGGCGTACAGTTGATCTATTATTAATTATAACATTGTTTGTTTCTGGATTAGTATTTACTATTTACTAATAGATCAACTGTACGCTCTTGATAATTGGTTAGGTTAAGTCGTGATATTTTCGTTAGTTTTAACAAAAATATTCTCAAAAATAAATTATATGAAAAACGGTACAGAAACTGGAAAAGGTCCGCGGATTTTAAACTTTTTACTAATGATAGGTTACGTAGGATTGGTGGCGGCGTTTTGCTGTAGTTTGGGATGTAGTGATCATCAAATTATTAGGTTTAAGCTATTGATAGAAAACAGTAAGGATAGTAACGTAATAGTAGTCCCCGATTTTCGTAGGGCTAATTTTGATGGTTTTGCGGACAGGATGAGAGCAGTGGACTGGGCTAATTTATTTATGGGTAATGGCGCAAATTTTCATTGGGAAGCGTTTAAAGAAAGTTTCTTGAATATCGAAAGGGAATTTATTCCTCATAGGCCCAAGCGCGCTAGAAATCATGGTGGGCCAAAGTCGTGGACTAGGGAAATAGGCGAGTTCATAAACGAGCGTAACAGAACGTACAGACTTAATAAGAGAAATGGCACGGTACCTAACTTAATAGATATATCGAGCTTAGACGTCAGGTTAAAAGGTCAGTTAGGAATGCTAAGCGTAATTTAGAGATACTTATAGCTGTGGATAGTAAACATAATCAAAAAGGTTTTTTGACTACGTGAATAATCGTAAGCCGATAAAAGATAACATAGGCCCTTGTGGACCTTAACGGCGCTTTGGTTCCGACGCTCAGGCGATGGCGGTATTTTCAATAACTTTTTTGCGACTGTTTTACCGTAGAAGACGTAAATAATATCCCCGATGTGGACGATATCGTTCAATTTAGTAGCGAAACTATTTTGAATGAAATAACTTTTTTCGAGGTTGAGATTGCGCATTATATTGATAAGCTGAAAGTTAGCAAGGCTTCAGGCCCTGACGTGCTTAATCCCAGACATTTGAAAGATTTTAAAAACGTTATCGTAGGCCCCTTAACGAAGATTTTTAATCAGTCACTGGAAGCGGGGATTATTTCTGAAGACTTCAAATTAGCTAACGTTACGCCCATTTTTAAAAAAGGCGACCGCACAGTAGCTAGCAATTATAGGCCTATTAGCGTAACATCAATTGTCGGTAAACCTTTGGAATTCGAAGTTAGGGATTGTATCATCGATCGCTTAGAAAGTCGCGATTTGATTAACAGTAGACAGCATGGGTTTCTACGTCATAGATTTTGTTTAACTAATTTGTTAGAATTTTATAACGAAACAGTGCGCGAATACGATAGGCATAGAGAGGATGACGTTATTTATTTAGACTTTAAAATAGCGTTTGATACAGTTCCGCATAGAAGATTAATTGCGAAGGTTAAAGCGCACAGTATACGAGGTCAGGTAGCTAACTGGTTAGAGGAATGGCTTCGTGCTAGGAAACAGAGGGTCGTTGTTAATGGTAGTAAGTCGGAGTGGTTGGATGGAGGTAACGGTGTAACCTCAGGGTTCAGTGTTAGGCCCATTGCTATTCGTAATGTACATTAATGATATAGATGTAGGCTTGACCAGTAACGTCAAAATTCGCGGACGATACTAAAATAGGCTATAAAGTTTTTAACGTGGACGATAGAAATAGGCTCCAAGACGATGTAAATAGGATTATGGAGTGGACGGATAAGTGGCAGATGCAATTTAACGTAGACAAATGTAAAGTTTTGCATATAGGTTCTAGTAACAATAATTACACGTACACGATGGATAATAGACAGTTAGCGAGCGTTGACGAGGAAGTAGATTTAGGCGTACGCATATCTAAGGATTTAAAAGTTAGGAACCAGTGCCTTGAGTCTTGCGCAAAAGCTAGTAGGATGTTAGGCTTCATAGCGCGTAATTTCAAATTTAGATAGGATTAAAGAGTTACTGTAGACTTGCATTCACTCGAAACTAGGAGATTAAGGGGGGAGCTTATTGAAGTTTTCAAAATCGTTAATAAATAGATAACGTAAATTTTGACAAACTGTTCACTTTCGATAATATCAATACTCGTAATAACGGATTTAAGTTGCGTAGCAGACGTTTCATTACCAACATCGCTAAAAACTTTTTTACGTTTAAAGTAATTGATAAATGGAATAATCTTCCCGCGTACGTCGTGAACTCTACCAGTGTTAATATGTTTAAGACCGTTTAGATAGGCATTTTAAAAATATTAACGTTGTTTAAAATAATAAAACAATTAGCAACAAGAGCTCTGGGGGTGATGGTCGGGGATGAGTCTGTTGACGATTAACGCCAGCTTGTGATATGCCAGCGTGTGATATGCCAGCAATAAAATTATTATTAAAAAAAAAAATTTAGACTAACACGAACGTAGATGTAGCTCGTAGCTTAAACTAACCCACTTTTTGTTATACTCTACCTACTTCTTTTTTATTCTTATCCTCTCCTTACTTGCATGTCTGTAACTCTCTTTACTTGCAAGTCTGTAGTTTGCATGGTATGCTAGTGTTTGAGTTAAGAATGTGTTTGCATGGTTTGTAAGCGTTCTTATTTTCCTTCTTTTCATCTTTCACCCTTTTCCTATTCGCTTCGACTATTTTTCCGACTTCTCGGCAGTGGCAGGCGGATGATGATGGTGAGTCTTTCTTTCTCTTTTTCTGAATGAATGTACACCACGAATGATAGGTTTTGCTACTTACTTAACCTTTATTCTCCTCTTTAACCCCCCTTCTCTTTCCTTTCTCTCGGGCTAACCTTAGAGTGGATCTTAGGGTCTTTGTTAGCCTTAGCTTTTGTAGATCTGTAGATCTGTTCAATCAGTCTCTCCTTCATGAAGCCGACTACATGCTGCTTTCCTCGATCCTAAGCTGTCAGCAGGTTCTCCACAACATCTGTGGGTGTAGTGTCTTTGGTTGCCAGTGAAATAAGTGGGACGTTAGTGGCGGCATCTTTATCTCCTGCTTCACTCACGTGAACTCTGAATACGTCAAACTGCTTCAACTGCTGAACTAGCTTCATGTCATTATGAGCGTGACGCCTAGTGCGAGAAGGCAGACTGTCAATCCGAGTGAAGATGACTTCCCCATCATCATCTTCAAGATTGAAGAGGCATCTTGTGTCTTGAGAGATGCGTGACCGCTCTGACCATGTGATGCAGAACCTGTCTCTTGCTTGGTCATTCTTTGTGATGCCGATGATACCATTGTGCATCTTGCATCTACGATTTATCCATTCGTTGCTGATCAGCTGGAACTTGGTTGAAGCGCTTTGCGTCCTCTTGACGACAAAGTTCCCATTACAGAATTCTGCATGAACTTCTGGTGCTGACTCCTCAAGACCTCTAATATCAGCCAAGTAGACGGCCCCCAACGTGCACTGTTTGTGTAGTCATAGATAGTTAGCCAAGGCAGCATTGCAGCAAAGGCTTCTATGTGGAAACTCCACATGCCATCTCTCTGAGCTCTGATGAAGGCCAGTGGGATCTCTACCATTTCCATGTAGGATGACCACAGCCATGAAGTTGGGATTTTCAGATTGCTGGTCATTGAATTCCTCCATGAGACTGTGGAATTTCTCATCGCCAAAACGTCTGAGAAGTTGTCAACAGCATCGCGCATCTCACCTCTGTCAGCTCTGTCTTTAATTTAAAAGCGAAGCAACATTGAGGGCAAGCTGTTTGACGTTCTCATCTCCGTTGCCAGTTGCAGCCAGCCATGACTCAAACATCTGCCACTTGATGCGCCACAGTACATCATATGTCAGCTCGTGACCTCTCACAGCTCGGTAGTAGGCCTTGCCGTCCAGCATTGTCTCAGTGGTGTTAGTCGCGTACACACCTGCCTCTGTCCATAAGTCATCAAGTCCCACACTTTTCATGTGTTGACCAATGGCTTTCAGAAAGTTGAAGCAGATATGGAAGCCTCCCATGAGCAATACCACGTTGGCAAATTTCGAGTTTGCCCAGACTAGTTCCTTAACCCTGCTGTACAGAGGCTGATCAGCAGTGATGATGGTGTGCTTCTGGCTGACATACTCAGAAGTAGCCATGAAGCGATTGATGACGGTGGTCATGGTGTCATTGTCATCTGCTGTGCCTGCAGGATTGGCAACATCCCGGCGGTCGTTTCTGGTAGATCCGCAGTGTAACAGATTGATTGAATGCTCCCCAGCTTGGAACGGACATCGCTTCATCATGGATGAGTGACACCATCCAGGCCAAGTCCTTGTAACGTGCCCGGTCCCTCTCAGTTTCATGTGACAAGTCGTCTATGTCAGTGTCGTAGCCAGGAGGAGATGGCCTCTTGCTAGATGGGAGGGTAGCCTGGTCCAGCCTTTGAAACTCCTGTAGGTCATCAGGTTTGATAGATTTCGATCTCTTGTGCTTGCCACCCTTTTGGCTATGACTCTGCTGTAGAGGGGGGCCTCTCTGCCATACCATCAGTTGAGTGCTGTGGAAGGTGTTCTTCCCGTCTAAGGTTGACTCCAAGACATCTATGTTGTCACAAAAGCAGTGAATCATTCTCTCTTTGACGATGGTGTCAGAGATGTGGACACATCCATTCTTAGCATACCTCTCCAGGATGTTCTAGCGATGGTGGTGTCTATCCTTCTTACAGTGTCGATACGAATAGTGTGATTTGCCGCGTGGAACAGATCTAGGAGTGCTTCTGAGCGGGTGGCTTGGTGCAGAGTGGATTTTCGAGATGCCTAGACACTCTGCGTTTGAAAGATGGAGGTCAAAATAGGGAAAGATAGATTGAGGAAGTTGTTCCAGAGTTGACCGGTTGAGCAGATGAAAGACTGAAAATACCGATTAACACTTGCACTAGATAGTTCGACAGAATAGGAATAAGAATGTGTAGAAAATCTGGTAGGGGAGGAGGCATACAGTTAGAGAGTTCAGAAGAGCCAATGTCCGTTATGATAGCGATAGTAAAGAGAGAGTGAGGCAACATTGCGGCGAGAGAGAGAGATTGAAGACAATCAGTAATAGGCGGGGAATTGATGAGACGAAAAGCTTGATTCCACCCAGTCAAGTACGGCTGTGTGGGTTGAACCACCCCATACATGAGAAGCATAGTACATACAGGGGTGACCGAGACCCCTGTACAGAGACAGCAACTCAGTGGGGTGAAGAAACCGCGGAGTTGTAGTAGAGCACACCTAACCTCTTAGAACGCTGTTTTAGAAAGAAAGTATATGTGATCACGAGAAAAGGAAACGCCAAGAATGTTAAAAGAAGAGGAAGGATTGAGTTTGTAATATGTCGTTGAAGGTAAGGGGATAGTTTTGCGGAAGATTTTGACGAGTAGACAGAAGCAGGAACTGAGTTTTTGAGGCATTGAAAGTCACAAGGTTTCCTCTCCCCCAATCAGATATAGCAGAAGATCAGAGGTCAGGTGTCCCATAGCCATCCTACGCGAACGAATCATGAAGCGACTGCTGTGAGGGACGCTTTGGAAAGTGGGCGGAGAAGTGAAGAGTGGACTCATCGGCATAGGAGTGAATAGGACAGGAAGTACAAATTAAAAGATCTATAATAAACAAAAAAAGAGTTGGTGACAGGACAGAACCCTGAGGAACACACTGTTGATAGCTTTAGGAGAAGAACAGTGGCCATCTACAACTGCAGCTATAGATCGGCCAGAAAGGAAATTAGAGATGAAGGCACAGATAGAAGGATATAAATCGAAGGAGGGCAGTTTCGAAATTAAATTTTGTGCAAGACTCTATCAAAAGCTCTCATATGTCTAGCGCAATGGCAAAAGTTTCACCGAAAATCCCGAAAGGAGGATAACCCAAGAGTCAGAGAGATATT